>OU026153.1:100658711-101258711 GCA_907269105.1 Volucella inanis | reverse complement strand
TTCTCGCCTATCTACACGACAAATCGGACTCGGTCTGCTACGAAGGGAAGACCAAAACCAGCGTCATGGTATCCATCCAGCAGGAAGGCCTCCCTACCGACCCTATCAGTCTCAGGAACCTTTATGTCAGGTACCACGAGATTTTTAGCATGTCCCCTCAGAAAGTAGCAGACGACCTTGCTGCATTCGGCCACTACGTTCACTCTAAACGAGTCTCACACCTACAGCGAAACCGAGCTGACCAAGATAAATTTTTTTGTCCATAACGTGCCTTCCTCGTCAGCACTTAAACCATCCCGCCAAACATCTCCACGACACAACATCCCTCTTACATTTTACTACCAGAATGTAAGAGGTCTTCGCTCTAAAACCAATGCTATCCTACGTCAATCGCATTCTCCTCCCTTTGATATTTACGCCTTGACTGAAACCAATTTGATTCCCGACATAAAGAACCAGGAATTGTTCCCCCCTACTTTTCATGTTTTTCGCGACGACAATCCTACCCGCCCACATGATGATTCCCCCTGTCGAGGCGTCTTACTGGCGATCCACAACAGCCTTAACTCTTCTCCCATTAGCATCTCTTCATCCTCTAAAGTCGACTTTGTCGCTAAAAATATATCACTCCCCTTCAAGTCCCTTTACGTTTTGTGTTGCTACATCCTGCCAGCTCAACCTACCGAATCTTACCAACTTGTTGTCGATGCGATCGACTATTTAATTGACCTGTCGGACTCTGCTGACGATATCTTTGTTTTCGGCGACTTTAATCTTCCTCAGCTACAGTGGATTCCATCAGACGATCAATCGTTCTTCATCGCTTCAAATGCCAATTCAGCTTAGGAATGTCTCTTTTTAGATCGCTTAACAGACTCAAGTCTATGCCAAGTGTGTGGTGTATCAAACTATATGGGCAGGCAATTGGACCTTATTTTCACAACAGATTAAATTAACTTCTCAGTATCACTGTGTCCCCTATCTCTCTCTACAATCAATAACTACCCCCCCCCCCCCCCCCTTCTACTTTCATTTTTTCATAACTCTTCTTTTCAGTCCACTCCTCCCACAACTCTTACATCCTACGACTTTCATAAAGCAAACTTTCATAAAATCAGTGACTATCTTAGCAGATCCCACCTTAACTTTCACATATTTAATTCGTTCAGCCTTTACGTTCCATTTTCCCGCCTTAAAACATCATCTACTAGTCCTCCCTGGTATAATCGCAAGCTTCGTTCCTTACGAAACAAGAGAAACAAGTTATGGGCTGTTTTCCTGCATACCAGATCCTTGTCCGACTATTCCAACTATCTTGGTGCTTATCTTCATTTCACCGAACTTTACGATTCCCTTTACTAGAGTTACCTTAACAATGCGCAAGTCAACCTTATAAATGAACCTAAGTCCTTTTACCAATTTGTTAACTACAAAAGAAAGTCCGATGGTTACCCTCCTTCCCTCTCTTTCAACAACAAGTCATCAACCGATCCACTCACCACTGCCAACTTATTTGCCAGCTTATTTAAACAATCCTTCACCAACGACTCCTTTGTACCAGATCCCTCCTATTTTCGTTACCTACTGAACTTCTCCAACGGCCCACTTCTCTATCACATCTAGGAGCCCTCCTATATCGAATATAAATTACACCGACTCAATAACGAATTTACACCCGGTCCAGATGGTCTCCTTGCCATATTTCTTAAAAAATGTTCTTCGTCTCTTTCCCTTGCCCTTTCTGATCTCTTTCGTCTATCTCTTTCACAAGGAGAATTTCCTCAGGTTTGGAAAACCTCCTTTATAACCCCGATCCACAAAAAGGGATCAAAGAACGAAATAACAAACTATCGTCCAATCGCTAAACTCTCCCATATATCCAAACTCCTCGAAAGTATCTTGTATGAAGCTCTAAGTTTCCAATCCAAATCACTTATTTCCCCTAGACAACATGGCTTCCTAAAAGGTAGGTCAACCACCACAAATCTCGTTGAATTCGTATCCTTTGCCATCTCTGGATACGAATATACACAAATCTCTCTCTAGAGAATGGCAACGAAGTCGATGTAGTTGCAACTGATTTTAGCAAAGCCTTCGATAAAATCTCTCATCGATTAATACTCTTCAAATTGTCTGCCCTCGGCTTTGAACCCATACTGTTAAAATGGATATCCTCTTACCTCGAAAGCCGTTTTTACAGTGTTCGTTTTAGGTCAGCCCACTCCACTCCATTTTTGGCCACCTCTGGAGTTCCTCAAGGTAGCCATCTCGGCCCCCTTCTCTTTATATTAACCATAAATGATCTCGATAGGATCATCAAATACTCGTCCGTCTCCCTTTACGCCGACGATACCAAATTTTTCAAAACCATTTCCTCTCCCCATGACTCCTTCCTTCTTCAACAAGACCTTGATAGTTTTTCGATCTGGTGCCTCAAAAATTGTTTGGAACTTAATATCACCAAATACCTTCTCCACAACCAACCGATATCCTCCTTTGAATCTCTTCGCGACGTCGGCATTTTGTGTGATAGGGAGCTCAATTTCCGTTTGCATATGGATGGGATAATTCTTAAAGCCAAGTCTGCACTAGGTTTTGTAAAACGATGGTCCAAAGAGTTAACCAACCCATACGTGACCAGGTCCCTCTATATTACCCTTGTTCGTCCCTTCCTAGAGTACGCTAGTCAAGTATGGTCCCCATATCATCGCGTTCATATCTCGAGAATCGACAGCATCCAGCGCCGTTTTCTTCGATTTGCTCTTCGAGGTTTGCCCTGGTTAACTAATTTCGAAATATATTTGTAGAAAAAATTAAAGATATATACACTGCATCAACCAAAATTGAAATAGCCATCAAAACTACAAAGCAAAAGCCTTGGATAACGAATGAAATTATACAAATCTGAAAAAAGAAAACCAGTTACAAAGGAGATGGAAAAATAGTCCAAAGACTCTAAACTACGAGCTCGAGCATAAGAAATTCCAAAGTTTGGTGAACCAAAACATACTTCATATAAAAACTAATTTCTATAAGAAAAAATTCTTTAATGCAAGAAAAACATGGGATATTGTTAGTGAACTGTTAGGTAGAAAAGAAGGATCAATAGATGAAGCCATCCAAAGTAATTTTGCAGAAACCGACGGAGATTAAAGTAACATTGTGGAAGAATTTGCTCGGCAATTTTCAAACCAGTCCTCAAAGATTATGCATATTTGTAATATTAAAA
Organism: Volucella inanis; assembly: GCA_907269105.1. Lineage (NCBI taxonomy): Eukaryota > Metazoa > Arthropoda > Insecta > Diptera > Syrphidae > Volucella > Volucella inanis. The sequence goes on along the minus strand of OU026153.1, from coordinate 101,255,482 downwards.
TATCAAATCATGGCGACTGGGAACTTCAGCAAAATATCTATTTAAAAGAAACCAATAAAGAAGAAATCTTTAAAATTCTCTGTCAATAATGCGGACAAAACAAAGGTCAAGTACGTTCGTACCCCATCGAAGTTAGAAGAAATGCACAATATATACCACTGACCTCTGTTCAATGTCTGCTACCAACAAAGTAATAGAGGTAGTTAAAACTATAAATTATCTCGGTATTACGATTGATGACCATTTTCTATGGCGGGAAAAGGTAAATGCCATGTGTCTTCTTTTTTAAAGCACTCGTTTTACCATGGTGTATCTGAAACGGTATTCAAATTTAGAAGTTAAAAAACATGTGTACTACTCTCTTGTTGAATCAAAAATCAGATACGGGATTCTTGCTTGGGGAACTCCATCGAAAACCCATATACTATACAATAGATAATATATCCAACTAACAACATCGTTTTCTCAAATCATTTAGACAAGTTAAAGTCTTTTTATTTCTAGATGTCAGTGTTTTATTTCAGACGAAATCTCTTCTTCAGTATACAAATGACCAATGATTTCCGCAGCTAATACGGCACAGCCAAAACACCCGAATATGAGCCCATCATGAAGATGAGAACTGCGTTGTGCTCATAATTAAAATTAAATTAAAATAATTAAAATGATAATTAAAATTCCTCAATATTTGAAACATTCGAAATTAAAAAAAAGAGATAAAAAAATATTTTACTGAATTCTTATTTATTATTGTCACAAATCTAAAATAAAAACCTGGATTTTATATCTTTGAAATATAAAACGAACACGCAAACTCTGTCATGTTAAATAGTAACTTCAAAATTACATCTACGAGTATGCAAATTTAGTTTTATTGACCACCTGCAGATAAGCATTTAGCGCTGGAGGTTATCTTTTATGTAATCATTATTGTAAAATGTAATAAAAATATTTGAATTTGAAATAATGGATCACAATCAAATGCATCGTCGTTAAAAGCCGCACACGTCTTACGTGTGAAAGCACGACGCCTCTCTCTCAGTAATTTTAATGACGCCGTCGTTGTAACTCTTTGACGTCAGAGTTCGTCGCATTTAAGACGAACTTGTTATAGCTCTAATGTCTTTCTAGCTACAGAAGGTAAATAAGCAACAAAACAACTGTTTAAAGACGAAATAGAAAAGAAAAAGCAGTATCAAAAGCATGCAGTTTTACCCTTGAATTTATCTATCTAACATATATGTTTATTTAATTTTAATGTCTGTATAAACATATATATAAAAACATACAATTATTACACTATAATAAATTTTGTCAAATCAGCTGAACGTGTGAAGCGCATTTTAATCTTTAGGGATGAATACTGGTCTTGAATGGCGGCTGAAAAATGTTTGCGAAGTTCGTTGTAGTTCTTCCCACAGTTCTTGCACGAAACTTACATGCTTATTCGGAGTATAGGCTACTTCGAAGAAATCAATCGGAACGCGTTATTCAAGCAGCGTAGTCCAAGGAGCACTACAAGTAGTGCAGTGAGCCAATAATCAGGAAGATGTGCGGTTAGCACTGTTCTAAGTGAGCCGTGCCATCGGACAAATATTCGCACCCGAGGACTTGGGCGAAAGGATGGAAGAAACTTGATTTTAACTACCGTCCCTGTTTTATTGTAAGCAGTAGAGAAATACCGAAGAATTCTACCAAGTTGTTAAGTAATGCGTCGGCGATAGTCGTGGAGCTAATTTTAGCAACCGAAAGGGCTTCCGGTTAGCGTGAATCATTTGCAGGCAGGCAACCGACCGACGATATCCAGATGATAATGTTCAAACTTCTTAGCTTCTGCAAATACTTGCAATGATGGGCTGGTGTGTTTGTTCACTTTGCTTTTTTAATATTAATGAAAACTCCGTGCTCCGATTACGAGCTCCTGCTTGGATATGGAAGTTGGCTTCGTGAATTCTGCAATTGTTTTGATGGTGTCCTTGAGGTCAAATACCGGCTCCATCTACATGTTATCCCCAGAATATAATGATTGCCTGCTTGCCGAACTTACACTTCTTCTGTTTCAGAGTTATTTCATGGTACTCCATGCGCTTGAACTCTTCCACCAAATTCTCTAAGTGTTCTGTCTGCGAGCTCAAGGCTATAAGCAGGTCGTCTAGATACAATATACAATATGAAAACAAAATCGAGGTCTACATATACGTACTTATCGCAAGAATAACATTAGTAGGCAGACTTACTTTTTAGTCTCTCTCGGATATATTGCAGGTAACTCCTTTTTGTTCTTTTTCATAATTTCAACCCATGTCAACTCTTGTTTTTTTTTCTTTTTTCTCACATCAATGAGCTTTATAGAAGCAAACAAATCATCAAAACCACCGCGCGAGTTACATATCGCTCTGCAGGCAGAATTGACTCATTTGTGCAAAACATTGTAAATGCTGCCAAATAAGCAAATTCACATTTTGCTCTTAATTTTTGTTTCAATAACCAAATTCATTGAACTGACCTAAATGTATTTAGTTGAGCAAGTATCAATAACCAAAATGTCTTTGTGCACTTTTCGTTCTTTGAATTGTATTTGATCGAATGTAAAATAAAGTATAATAGAGACTTCAGTTCAAACTCACAGTAACAGTATGGTTAAGTAATTAGGTTTAGTTTGTCTAAATAAATGCTTTTAATTTAAAGTGAACAAGTGTGTTGTTTTTCTTTGGAACCTGTACAAAATAAATACAAAATTGGCGCAGTCTGTAGGATTCTCATAAAGTTGGGAATCAAACTCGTGTGAAGTTAATTAAAAGTCGCGATTAATAACCACGAAAATAATTTTTCCTGTAACTGGTAAAAACTCAAGAAAGTTTACGCGTAAAAGTCAACAAAGACTTCAGATAAACAATTCAAACAGTTGAGTACTGGTGAAAAAAAGGTTAAAAAAAAGTACAAGCAAAAACCGACAAAGATTAAGTGCAAAGTATATAAGTGAGTGAAAAAAAGACAAGAATTATACGATAAAAATAAAAACATGGAGAATTTTAACCAAGAAAAGTACGCTACCATGATGAATGAACTTAAGCGAAGAAAGCAACAGCTGCAACAAGTGCGTGAAGCTTATTAAGCTATTTTGTCATGAGAACGAAGAGAGGAACAAGACAAAGTGCTTAAGGAAGTCCGATATATGTCCATATTCACAGCACAAGGGGATGTTACGACTAACTCCTTTTTTAGTGGTGTAGAGTACTACCTATCCTTAGCCAACGACGAGTAAGCTAAAAAAGCAATTACTCGAGCAATATGTTATGAAAAAATGCAAGGAGAAGCCAAATGTAATAAACCTACCACATCCAGATGATTGGAACATAATTAAAGGAACATTGAAGCTGAAATAAAGACCAGTAATTGGTTTATATCCGGTAATTATCATGAATGAAGGAACAATTAATTTAAACAATCAAAATTTAAGATTTATTAATATTCCTTAACGAAATGTATTTACTAGAGCCGTATGAACAAAACATTAAAAATATATACACTGAGGGATGCCAGGAAGTAGAAAAGCTAATAAAATATTCGGAAGATCATCTCCACTTATTGTTGTCCCTAAGAAGAAGGATAATTCAGGACAAAAAAAAAATGTACAATTGTAGTTGACTACAGAAAATTAAATGAAGTCACAACAGATGATAAATTTCCATTACCCAATATATATTCTATATTAAACAAAATCGGAAAGGTGAAGTATTTCACTATTTTGTCCTTGCAAAAGAATATAATTCTGATAAAAGAAGAAGACAGAAGGAAATCTGCTTTCGTCACCCCACAAGGACTATATGAATTCAGTAGAATACCATTCGGTCTCAAAAATACACCAGCAACATTTCAGGGACTAATGAATGAAATTCTAAGGGATCATACCAATAGGACATGTGTCGTTTATCTTATTGATATCATAATCTTTAGCACAACTTTGAAGGAACATGTAGAAGCCATTTCAGATATTTTGAAAGTGTTAGAAGATAAGCAACTTAAAATTCAAGTAAACAAATGCAATTTTATGAGAAGGGAGACTGAGTTCTCTGGGCATACTCTTATAAGCGAAGGATTAAAACCTAACCCAGATAAAATAGCATGTATTCAAAAATTACAGCTTCCAGCAACCTAGACCCCTTTATAAGGGGTCTCAGAAGTGACCTACCTAGTCTCCTGGAAATGGGAGAACCAGCAGATGTACCTTCTACTCTTAATCTTTGCCAGAAACTTAGGAATCAACAGTTTCGATCAAATGTATGCAAATTGTAGTTCTGAAGCAATTCGAAGACCACCTTCAATTCCTCCACGTAAAAGTGGCAATCCCCAGAAGTTTTATCCACAACTTGTATACCAACATTCCAGAATACAAGAAACATATAATCAAATTAAAAAATAAAATTTACTAACCAAAACTAATGGAATACATTCAAATTGTAATTAACCAATGCGAAATATGTCAAGCTGTAACATTGATCGCAATCTATTGTAATTAGGCCTAAATTCAATTTAATAGAAACTCCCCTAGATATAAATGATATTAATCATATTGATACATATGTGTATTATAAAAAAGGTTAGTCTCCTGACAATAATAGACAAATTATCTAAATTCGTATCAGCATATCATTTAACGAGTAGAAATCATTTTACAATTACAGAACAGTTAGAAGAACATTTCTCAAAAAACAATAAAATAATAGCGGACAATGAATTCAAAGCAAATCATATTAAAGAATTTCTACAAGACAAAGGTATAGAGCTACACCTAACAAAACCTAATAGCCATAGAGGAAATGCAGATATTGAGCATTTTCATATTCTGTTAGACGCATAATGCAAAAAGCAGTTAGGAACTACAATAAAAGATTTCATTCAAGTATAAAGTGTAACCTTTAAATGCACAGTATCGTTAAGTTGATATAGAACAATTACGTCAAAATTTAGAAGAAACTAAAGAAAAAAGAATCAAAAAGTTAAATAATAGTATATAAAGTATATAAAGCAGTTGGGCATAAACAAGAACTAAAATACAAAAAAGCCAAGCTAATAGATATTTGTTTATTTAAAGTATTAAAAGAAGATTGTACAAATAAGAGCTAAGCTCTTTTACCGGTACATACGACAAAAAGGTATCAAACAGGATAGTTGAAAATAAATTAATTTTATAAGCTTAAAAACAATATATGTATATGTATATAAATTTAAAGCAATTATGTAGAGCCATACAAATACTAGTCCTCTAAAAAAGGTTTAATTTATGGTAGAAAAGAAAAAATAAATACAAACGAAAATAAAATTATACGGTGGCTATTTCAAAATCAACCTCCGAAGTAAGAAATATTTTTAAAAAAACCCAAAAACATTAATTTTTTGCACAAAATAGTTTTATTTACACCTGAATTATTTTTCTACATAGTCTCCGTTTAAATCTACATATTTGGTATTGATTCATTGATTCTCACCGCTCATAAGTTCCTTATTACTTCCAAACTCTCTTACTGCTCTTATCAACTTATGTAGAGTTTCACAGTAAACCGCTGCATTTATTGTGTTTCCAGCTTCCATAAACACGGTCAACAATATGCCTTTACTGTCCCATAATTTTTCAATAGGAAAAAGTTTGTTTGAATTTTTTTCGGCTTGTTTGGAGAATGAGTGTGCCTTGACTGTTCTTTGCTTTCTAAGTTTACATACTGGATGCAAGTCTCATCTCCAGTCATAATTTGCTGTAAAAATTCATCATCTTCCATGAATTTGAGCTGCGCCATTTCCTTCGGCTTGCAAAAAACGAATTACACTTCGTACCTCACAGAGGGCGGGAGATAAAATTGTATTCTCCATGTTACAACGGCAACTATTGAAAAAATACTGAACGAAAACGGTCGCAACTTGGCATATTATTAGAGAATAATGTACTGGTTGCGACATGCAGAAACACTCCAGCAAAGTTCATGTATGTAATGCATTTTAACACATCGGAAGTTGATTTTGGAATAGCTTTCGTATTTCTACGTGCACGTAACTATGTATGTTAAATAAAGGGTGATTCATCGTAGGTTTGATTTATAATGTAAAATAAAATACATAAATTTCAAAGTGAACTCAAAATTTTTATTATCGGTTAAAAGAACAATTCATAGCCTTTACTTTTTGAAAATGATATCATGTAAATGTTGGCTACGACTACGTCTGAGGTAGTCTATTCGGAAGGTCCAATTTTGGGCGACTCGTTCGAGCATAGCGACTGGTATCTCGCGGATAACACGAGTAATGTTAGCTTCCAAAGCGTCAATCGTACCTGGCTTATTCTTAAAGACCTAAAATAGTCTTCACTGGTGGACTGAAAATAGTCCAAAGGTGTGATATCGCACGATCTAGGCGGCCAATTTACCGTAGCAAAACGCGAAATTAATCGCTCACCAAAATTATTTCTCAACAAGTGCATTGTTTCACGCGCTGTATGGCCCGTAGCACCGTATTATTGAAACCAGAGCTTACCGAGATCATGTGGTTGAATTTCAGGAAGCACGTAGTCCATTAACATGACGCGATAACGGTTACCATTGACGGTAACATTCTGATTTGCCTCATTTTTAAAGAAATATGGACCAATGATTCCACCAGCCCATAAGCCACACCATATCGTTGCTTTTAGTAGATGTAATGGTAGCTCTTGGTACTCTTCGGATTGCTAATCAGCCCAAATATGGCAATTTTATTTATTAAGGTAACCATTGAGCCAGAAATGGGCTTTATCACTGAAAAAACTTTCACGATAAAACAACGGATTTTCATTGAGTTTTTCCTGAGCCCATTCACTGAATATATGACGCTTATTCAAGTCGCCTGGCTTCAATCCTTGCACAAGTTGAATTTTGTACGCTTTTAGGCGGAGACCCTTACGTAAAATACGCCAGGTTGTCGAATACGCCAAGCCAAGCTGCTGAGAACGACTACGAATCGATTCGTCACGGTCTTCGCGTACACTCTCAGCTACAGCTGCTATAGACTCTTCGCTTCGACCTGGATGTGGTCTAACCGGTCGAGTATCATCCACTTATGTAAAATGGAACTCAAATTTGCAAATGGTATTGGCAATAGTGGTTTTAGTAGATTGATTATGCGCGCCGTAAGTTCCTCGAATCGCACGAAAAACATTTCTCACAGAACGCTGATTTTCGTAATACAGCTGAAAAATTTGGAGACGCTGTTGTAGTGTAAGTCCTTTGACGATGATTTGCCAAACAATACTGAATAAAAATGATGAAGAAATTTTATAGGAGTCATGCGTGGTCTGTCAAAAAAGCCTATTAAAAATCAAACCTCACGATGAATCACCCCTTATTTACAAAATTATTGTTATATGCTTGTATCCTGTATGGCTCAATGATCTCTAAAAAAAAACAAATATAAAATCATTTAAATTTATTGTCCCAACCTAACGCCGGACTTCAGATGTAAGTCGGAGTGTACGGAGTGAAAAAAAAAAAAAAAAAACATACGGCTACTTTCTAAATACAAATAATTTTGAGGATTAAATCTTAAAGTTCTAGATGACCTCGGAAACTTCTTATTGGTTATCAATTGTGCAATAGGTAGACAGTTGCGGTAATTTAGGTAGTTTAAAAGTTAACATGGAATTCCTAAACCTGGTAATATGATCAAACTTGCGCAGGTGAAAGACATATCTAATTATGGAATTAAAAGCAAGCTCCAATTTTCTAAAGCATACTGAGTCTAGTGAACTACGAACCAAGCAAAAGTACGTAATATGTGGCACAAGATGAGATCTTACTATTTTGAGTCGAATGTGGGTCGGTATATAACTGGCGGATTTTCACAATAATCGCAGCCCAGTGTAAATTTTCTTTATTACAGCGTCGGTATGATCGGTAGCTGAATGATAATTGTTAAGAATTATGCCAAGGTTTTTGACTGTAATAGAAAAACATATTTTTTCGGTAGACAGATAAACATCTAGGAATTCCTCAATTTGTCCAAATTTCTTGACAATTGGTAATCACAAAGTCTTTCTAGCCTTTAATTGAAGCCCATTTGTGGAAGCCCAAAGTCGCACTGCATACAGATCTTCATTTAAATAGCTGACACAACTCTTTATACTTGTTCGCGGGCTGGATAGGGGTAGGTCATTTATAAACAGAGCGAAAAGTAATGGCCCCAGTATTGAGCCCTGCGGGACGCCACAGTGAAGTCTTAGCATGCTTGATACTTTGCCATTCATATGGACCTATATATATATATACCTATATCTATTCTTGGATAATTTTTAATTAGTTCTACAGCTCTTATTCCTAAACCAAACCCATTAATTAGTTTCCAACAGAGCTTTTCATGATCACCCGAATTAAATGCCTTTGAAAGTTCCAAAAGACATAGTAAAGTTACATGGGATTTGTCAAAGTTTAAACAAATGTCATCAAATATTTTTACAATTGCAGTGGTGGCTTATTAAATTAAGTGAGTCTACGTGTGTTTAAAGTTGATTCTTTATGACGATCTCAATAACCTTAGACAAACCCGGGAGAAGGCTTATTGGGCGAATGTCTGCCAATATAGAAGGATTTGATTTCTTTGGAATTTGTCACTTTTGCAAGTTTCAAAGCTGGGGTAAAACAAGACTTAACAATGCAACAGTTATAGATATGATAGAATGCATCTATCATATGCAAAAGTATTATTTTGATGAACTTCAGAGAAAAACCATCTATACCTGTAGCGGTAGACTTTACAGATTTAACAGCAAAAATGATATCAACGCTGTGAAGAGTTTTGAAGGAAAATGTTTGATCTGAGTAGGCTTAGGGTACACAGCTTAGATCTGTTTCAGATGAAGATATAGGATTAAGTGGAAAAGATTTGCTTACAAAGAAGCTATTTAGTAGATCCGGATCCCTCACGGCTAGGAAAACTCCCTCGCGCAATTTTCTCCAGAGATCTTGAGGTTTTGCATTGGTTTTAAGTTTGGAGATGCAATAACGCAGATTTTGTTTACGGGTCTCTGCAGTTGTTAAGTTTCTTAACTTAACAAAGGTAGCTATGTTTATAGATGTAGGATAAGTCTTTCATCTGTATGGAGTAAGCCAAGGGCATAGAGGATCCTTAACCTGCCTTATTGGTACATATTTATTGAAGAGCTCCAACACCATCGTCTCGAAGAAGGCTAATTTGTCAATAACGTTAGCGAGATTTCATTATAAATCCCAGGGTTATATTGACGCTTCATTATGGTGAATATGATTGAAATCTTTAAATATCACCTTCTTGGGAGAAAGCTTAGCATTTATGTGAAGGTCGAAGTTTAAAAATAAATACGAGGGTCGCATCTGATACAAGAAAAAAGTCCAAAAGTGAATTTCGACAACCAACTCGGAAATGTGTAGGAACGGATTTCTGAAAAATATTAAGATCACAGTTAACAGTAAGATTCTTAATGGAATTTGCTCTCTCATCATTTTTCAAGATACTTTTATTGAAATCACCGCAAAGTATTATATTCTCATAACATGAGACAAAAGTAAATAGCACGGTTTTGATTTTCGTAAGAGCATTGTCTTGACTCGGTACGTAGATGCAGCCAATAAAGCATTTTTGATTACGGTCGGAAATTACAACAAACAAAAAATCACAGCACGAAGAACTTGTACTTCTTTTTAAAACTTCATATTTAAAGGCCGATCTATAATAAATTGCAACCCCTCCTCCCCTTGTGGATCTGTCACCACGAAGTATTTCGTAACCGTGAAGTGCAATACATTTGTCATCATCGCCGATTCCATCATCAACAAAAGTGATCAACCAAGATTCAGAAACACATATATGACATCTACCCTTAACGAAGAAAACAGTTCCCTTAATTCATCGAAACTTGGCTTAAGACTTTTCACATTAATTCGACACATTATTATAAGAATTCAACGAAATGACACCTACAGCAAAGATCTCAATGAATTTTACAACATTACAATTAATAACAATCATTTTGGCAGAGAGGTGATAAACAAACAGAGCAAAAGAAAACATATATAAATACTCGATTTTAAATAAAAAAAGACAAGAAATACAACACACCTACATTATAAAATAATATACATTACATTATTATCTAATTATGGAATTAAAAGCAAGCTCCAATTTTCTAAAGCATACTGAGTCTAGTGAACTACGAACCAAGCAAAAGTACGTAATATGTGGCACAAGATGAGATCTTACTATTTTGAGTCGAATGTGGGTCGGTATATAACTGGCGGATTTTCACAATAATCGCAGCCCAGTGTAAATTTTCTTTATTACAGCGTCGGTATGATCGGTAGCTGAATGATAATTGTTAAGAATTATGCCAAGGTTTTTGACTGTAATAGAAAAACATATTTTTTCGGTAGACAGATAAACATCTAGGAATTCCTCAATTTGTCCAAATTTCTTGACAATTGGTAATCACAAAGTCTTTCTAGCCTTTAATTGAAGCCCATTTGTGGAAGCCCAAAGTCGCACTGCATACAGATCTTCATTTAAATAGCTGACACAACTCTTTATACTTGTTCGCGGGCTGGATAGGGGTAGGTCATTTATAAACAGAGCGAAAAGTAATGGCCCCAGTATTGAGCCCTGCGGGACGCCACAGTGAAGTCTTAGCATGCTTGATACTTTGCCATTCATATGGACCTATATATATATATACCTATATCTATTCTTGGATAATTTTTAATTAGTTCTACAGCTCTTATTCCTAAACCAAACCCATTAATTAGTTTCCAACAGAGCTTTTCATGATCACCCGAATTAAATGCCTTTGAAAGTTCCAAAAGACATAGTAAAGTTACATGGGATTTGTCAAAGTTTAAACAAATGTCATCAAATATTTTTACAATTGCAGTGGTGGCTTATTAAATTAAGTGAGTCTACGTGTGTTTAAAGTTGATTCTTTATGACGATCTCAATAACCTTAGACAAACCCGGGAGAAGGCTTATTGGGCGAATGTCTGCCAATATAGAAGGATTTGATTTCTTTGGAATTTGTCACTTTTGCAAGTTTCAAAGCTGGGGTAAAACAAGACTTAACAATGCAACAGTTATAGATATGATAGAATGCATCTATCATATGCAAAAGTATTATTTTGATGAACTTCAGAGAAAAACCATCTATACCTGTAGCGGTAGACTTTACAGATTTAACAGCAAAAATGATATCAACGCTGTGAAGAGTTTTGAAGGAAAATGTTTGATCTGAGTAGGCTTAGGGTACACAGCTTAGATCTGTTTCAGATGAAGATATAGGATTAAGTGGAAAAGATTTGCTTACAAAGAAGCTATTTAGTAGATCCGGATCCCTCACGGCTAGGAAAACTCCCTCGCGCAATTTTCTCCAGAGATCTTGAGGTTTTGCATTGGTTTTAAGTTTGGAGATGCAATAACGCAGATTTTGTTTACGGGTCTCTGCAGTTGTTAAGTTTCTTAACTTAACAAAGGTAGCTATGTTTATAGATGTAGGATAAGTCTTTCATCTGTATGGAGTAAGCCAAGGGCATAGAGGATCCTTAACCTGCCTTATTGGTACATATTTATTGAAGAGCTCCAACACCATCGTCTCGAAGAAGGCTAATTTGTCAATAACGTTAGCGAGATTTCATTATAAATCCCAGGGTTATATTGACGCTTCATTATGGTGAATATGATTGAAATCTTTAAATATCACCTTCTTGGGAGAAAGCTTAGCATTTATGTGAAGGTCGAAGTTTAAAAATAAATACGAGGGTCGCATCTGATACAAGAAAAAAGTCCAAAAGTGAATTTCGACAACCAACTCGGAAATGTGTAGGAACGGATTTCTGAAAAATATTAAGATCACAGTTAACAGTAAGATTCTTAATGGAATTTGCTCTCTCATCATTTTTCAAGATACTTTTATTGAAATCACCGCAAAGTATTATATTCTCATAACATGAGACAAAAGTAAATAGCACGGTTTTGATTTTCGTAAGAGCATTGTCTTGACTCGGTACGTAGATGCAGCCAATAAAGCATTTTTGATTACGGTCGGAAATTACAACAAACAAAAAATCACAGCACGAAGAACTTGTACTTCTTTTTAAAACTTCATATTTAAAGGCCGATCTATAATAAATTGCAACCCCTCCTCCCCTTGTGGATCTGTCACCACGAAGTATTTCGTAACCGTGAAGTGCAATACATTTGTCATCATCGCCGATTCCATCATCAACAAAAGTGATCAACCAAGATTCAGAAACACATATATGACATCTACCCTTAACGAAGAAAACAGTTCCCTTAATTCATCGAAACTTGGCTTAAGACTTTTCACATTAATTCGACACATTATTATAAGAATTCAACGAAATGACACCTACAGCAAAGATCTCAATGAATTTTACAACATTACAATTAATAACAATCATTTTGGCAGAGAGGTGATAAACAAACAGAGCAAAAGAAAACATATATAAATACTCGATTTTAAATAAAAAAAGACAAGAAATACAACACACCTACATTATAAAATAATATACATTACATTATTTTTCATATAATTTGTTGAAAGAATTTTTATTTCGCTGTCGTCTTTGCTCTTTCTTACGTGCACCAAGCCATTACGAGTTCTCACAGAACATACATAGAATACCCTCTTTACATAGCTGAATAGCATGACGTAGTAAAGAGCTGTTCTCAGGCGTGAGACTCTCGTTGATAAAGATGCGGTTGTTACTTGTACTGTTCTTGCTGTTGACATTGGGAGCATAAGAGAAGTCTTCAGCATCAATCCCTTATGAGCACGGAAAGCAGTTAACAGTGCACGTTGCTCCGTCCACGAAAGAGAGGCGAACCAGTAACGGGCAGTGATCGTCGTCAGCAGATTTGGGCTTTAGACGAAAAGCATCGAAGTGCGGTTACATTTGGTGTCGTAACTTGGTGGCAGTTGTTTTCACCACATTAAAGCGATTCTCACCAGATTTTCGTGGTACACCGCAAACAATAACATCTTTGAGTCATTCTTTACTATGAAAATCAGTTAATTCTTCTCTTAATAATTTGTTTTCCTCACGAAGTTCACTTAAATCACTCTCAGAGTTAAATAGAGTTTAACCCTGAGATTTGGATAATCTCGCACTGAAATACTGGCCCTTATTGGTATGTATTTGCTATTTGTTGGAACATTCATAATGTATGTATATATGTATGTATATATAAACTCTCCTCTCTTTAAAAGATAGTATCTTTACTTTCAATTCTAGGTTTGGGGTCGGCGTATTTCGTACTTCGTATGCTTGTTAGCTTTTTTTTTGTCTTGCTTCTTGAATTCTGTGGCACCGGTGTATTTTTACGGCGCCTTATACCATTAATACGAATGTTGTTAATATTAAGACACAGTATATGGTGAACTCTATTGGAAGTTTTTCAATTGAAATTTATAATCAGAGTTTGAACGTAGAATTCTTAGAATTTCAGTTTCATCTTTGTGTGAATGTATTAATTTTTTCACTTCTTGTTGATGGTTATGGAATATCTTTCCGTCAATATCAGTGGTTAGATTGAATTGCATCAGTTTGGGTCCATTTGTTATTTATCCATTCTATTCATGTTCACCGTCAGTTGTAATATTTCCATTATGTTATATGTACATAATAATGGTACATTATGATCTTGTATAATATTTATTGTACCTTCTTGTTTCCTAATAGTGATATGATATTATAAAATGTGTGTGTGGGTACCAAACAAAACAAGGAATAAAACCTATTCCTTTTCAATATAATCTTTTTATTTAATGCAGCTATAATTCACAATCCAATCGGTTATCTCAACCGCCATTACTTCTCCTAGGGCTATTAATCACTGTCTTAATTCACATTTCAAACTCAAATGATGAACTCACTTGCATACTTTGTGATGCTGATATTTATACTCCAAACACATATTTCGACAACAATCTGTGCCATCCAGCGTTCCATACAATTTTCTATTTTGCTTGAAAATTCGAGTCTACTCTCCACTCCCCAATGATTGATGCTTCTGTCACCGAAGTCTTCTGCCGGGGAAACAAAGAATACGTTGCTCACATTCGAATGATTATAACACTGCTCTCTCCTTAAAGTTTTTCTTCCCGAACAACTTCGTCATTCAAATGGACCACCTTCAATTTTCCTCGATCTGCACGCTGGATACGGTAGACGAAGTCATTATTGGGGTTTATCACCTTGTATTGTCCTTCTCAATGTCGTTACAATTTTGGTGATTTTCCTTTTTTGCGGAAAGGATTATACAGCCACACCAGATCTTCTTCGTTAAAGCCGGAAGACATCGTTTTAATGTCGCGGTTGCTAGCTAGCTTCATGCAATTTATGAATACTGCTGCGCAAGTCGTCTATGTAGTCATTCACCTTCTTCCGTTGGAGGGGATCCGAAATTCGCTTCACTTTGCAACGAAACTGGTTGACCAATAAGATCTCGGATGGTGAGTGTCCTGTTAAACTATAGACCCCTTTTCAGTAGGCCATTAAAGAGAGAGGTATGTGTTAATCCCAGTTCCTGACTGATATCGAGAATTGGTGCAAAAAGTGTATAAGGTGTGCGATTACCAAGGGCTCAAAAGTAAAGTAACAGGGATAAACAATAATACAAGGTCGGAGCACTATTCGAACAAATAGCCATGGACATCGCTGTGCCGTTTCCCGAAACCTTTGATGTCAACCGATAAACTCTCGTGGTCTCCGGCAAGTGGGCGAAAGTATTCACCATCCCAAATCAAGAGACTAAGACCGTAGCAGAAGCGATAATCAACAACTGGGTGAGCAGATTTTTTATCCAAATAGTGCTAAACTCCGATCAAGGGCATAACTTTGAATCGATCTTCTTCCAGGAAGTGTGCCAATATTTTGGAAGAAGGAAAACAATTACTACCCCACTTCCCCCTCAATCTGTTGTGTGATTTCGTTTTCAAATTTTGTTTCCCTTTAAATAAAGTATGAGCAGCTGTTGACTGCTGGGGAACTTTTCATTAAATAAAGCACACGTTTATTGTGAATTCAATATAGAATTTTATTGATTAATAAGGTTCGATCAATGACAATTATGAATGGTATACAGCATCGTTCATGTGACCACCACGGCTTCTGTTGTTCTGTTGTAAGCGACCATCCGAAGGTCAAAATTGTCGTTGACTTCTTGAAGAATGAGTCAATAGCCGGAATTTCAGTTTGAGTGTTAGGTTTGAGATCCTAAATTGTTGCTATGTTATTTTCATAGATCTAACTCTTCAAAAAGCCTCATAGAAAGAAGTCTAAAGGTGTCTAATCACATGACCTTGGAGGCCAATCAATTTCTCCTCTAACCGAAATAATGTGATTTTCAAATTTCGTACGAAGTAAATTGACCACTTGTGTGGTCAGTGGCACCATCTTGTTGAAACCAGAGATCGCCCAGACCCAATTCACTAAATTTTAGAAAAAACAAATAGGCGGTCAACATGTTTCGGTAACGTTCTCTATTCACTATAACAGCCTCATCTTCGAAAAAGTGCGGGCCAATGATGCCCCCAACCTATAGTCCGCACCATACAGTGACTTTTCCGGGATGCATTGGTTTTCCGTGACTTTCGTATGGAAAACCCACCCGAAACAACAATTTTATTCATTTACGTTCCCATCCATCCAAAAATTATCTTCATCGAAAAAGATCAAATTCGATGACAAATTGTCCTGGGGATCTAATATCTAGGTAGCAAATCGGCGACGTCGTAGATGATACAAAGACTTCAATTGTTATATAATTTTCATTTTATAAATCATTTTGATGAAAATCAACTTTTTAAATTCGGCGTAAAGTGCGACATGTGAGGCCCAATTGTTGACTTCGGCGACGAATATAGGTGCCTGGCTGGTTTTGAACACTTTTGCTCACAGTGTGATATTTTGGCGTGTACGTGCTTGCCGAGGATGGTGATATGGAGTTTGACCCGATACTAAACAAGTCTTTTCAAAACCCTTTACCTTTTATCCTGACTAATTATGCCGATTATGTTGACCGAATAATTCACGAATTTCATAAAATATTACTTTTACAGATTTCCCATTTTTGTAGTAATGTTAAATAACAAACTTGGATTGATGCATGATGAATAACTCCATGATCAAACTTGCCAAGGATTGTATGAAATCTATTTTAAAGGTCAATTACATTAGGTTCAGTAAATGACAGTAACTGACAGTTAACATCCACACCGTCTATTGACTCATCCTTAAGTTCCAAGACAAGACTTTTGTACTCTAACAGCAGTACAGTTAGTCCATTATTCTCTACTTTACCTGCCAGTCATATAATTTGTTACATACACTGGACTGACTAAATATAAGGAAAATAGTACACAATCAAATAACTCGTACAAAAGAAAGAAAACCTAAGTTTAAATCAAACAGCAGTTTCACAAAAATACATTAAAACAACAAAGTACTATAAAAAAATAGATTGCAATAGATATGGAGAAAAACATTCGAAAAATCAATCAAAGGGGACATTATTCAAAATTATGTTACAGGTAGTAAGATACAATGTAATAACCCCGATGATGATGTCTGAACTGACATTTATGCCAGTGACATAAAGTCCGATAGGCTGTTCGTTCTCACGGTCGGGACAAACAAAGACACAAAAATAACTGGTACGAAGAGATTAAATAAAAGGCAAATCAATAAATTTTGAACTAGAGACTGGTGCCCAGTATAATTTACTCCCTACATCAATTAGCGACTACCTATATATAAAACGCGAAAGTCCTTATACTAACAAACTTATTGCATTCGGTGAAATCTATATAAATATATGCGGAAATTTAATGCAAAAAGTTCGTATATATTTCAAAGTAGTGGATTCATTACCCAGTCGGACCCATTCTTGGTACGTACATTAGGCCGTAAAATTTTAAATTGGTAGTTCGAATTACATAAATAAAAATCGATTCGATTCGAGGATTACGAATACAACATCGATTTAATTGAGAATTAAATCAGTAGTGACTTCTACAATTGTGGTGAGAAAAAATGAAAAGTAAGAACTTGTATCGATCCTTCGCATATCAATGAAAATATTATAAAGTACTATCATCTATTCAAAATATTGTAGTTGAGGAAGTTGTAACAACTATGAATGAATCGAGATTTTTCACTTTCCGTAATTGCAAGAGAGGACTTTGGCAGATAAAAATAACAGCTCGTTTATCGGAAATTTTAACAATTGCTTCTCTCTGGGGTCGAGTATCGTTTATCAGCGTTAGATGTGTTCCAAAGCTACACACCAAATTTATTGAATAGGATCCCAAATACCGAAGTTGCTATAGACGACAATCTCATTCATGGTAAGATGACAAACAAATTGGAAAACCTGCACAGGAAGTATTAAAATGGAATTTGAATTAATTTAATTTAATTTTAAACTAAATAAAAATAAATGTTTTTTTTTATTTTTTAATAAAACAAGTATTAAATTTCTTCGTCATGCATTTTCAGATAAAGGCGTATAAGCAGATCCAGATAAAGTAAGTGTAATTCATACCCTAAAAGCACCTGAAAATAGGGTGGAACTGCAGAGATTGCTTGGAATTGCCACATATCCGAGTAAGTTCACACTAAAATTTTCCGATTGTCTGGAACATAAGACACAACAGTAATTTTAAGCACATAATTACGTAAAGCAACAAGTAAACACTCGGAATTCAAGTATGAGTGCTGATTTTATACGCACCCAAAAATACATACAGAAAGAAGCCACAGCTATCCAATTTGGCTGTGAAAGGTTTCGTGAATCCACAATAGGAAAACGATTGCTTGTGGAAACAGACCAGAAACCACTATATACAATAGTATTTAAAAAAACCTATACAATTTTAATAATTTTAGTAATTTTGTCAAAAAATTACGTCAACAACGAACATTGAATAGAAATATACTCACTACACGTGGTGTCAGATGAATCGATGAAACGTTTTGCTGAAAAAACCGCAAGTGATAATGAATAACAACTAATCAAAATTTGTCTACTTGAATGGTCAAACTCATTGCAAAAGGTTCCAATTAAACTACGAAAATATTGGATATTTCGGGAAGTAATATCATGTCCCGAAAATATGGTTTTTCATTCATTATCATTTCATTGTCATTTTCCCTACCCCTTAGCGCATACGTAAGAAGAGTTCGAGAAACCAGGAATGGAGTATTGGAATTCTTCATTTATCACTAGAAGAATTTCTGTGCGGCTTAGTCAGTAATTTTCCAACGGAAGATGATGTAGCTGATTTACACTAATACCTTCGTATTCAAGATGAGAGCGATTGTCTAGAGGGGTAAACTGGACGAGACGACACTAGTTAATAACGTGGTACGAGGCGCAACTGATACAGAATGTCGAGACGTATTGAAAACCGTACAGGCTGATACAATACAGGAATTTCAAAGCAAATTCGATGAAACGCAAGTCTAATTTCACAAGTATTAATCACAGTGCGTAATGCTAACCCAACCGGAACACAGAACCAAAGTATTCCAAAGGAATGCAGGGAAACAGAGTTTTAGGGGGAACCACCAAGCTGCAAGGATAATCCAGTTGTGGGTGCGTGAAAACGGTTGTGTGTACCATAAAATGCTGAAAGTGAATGGACATGCAATCGACACTTTCATTGACCTAGAAAGCGACTGCGTCACGTTAACAACCTTTGCTACGAACGGACGGTGTCAAACATTAGGATAATAATCGTATGTGGACATTAAAGTCTCCGGAAGCTGGTGTGAAGTGTTAATTGTTCCGGATGAAAGCTAGCCAAACAAAATAATTGTTAGGCGGTGCTTGCTGAATCAACCTGAACTTTGAATCGAGAAGATATAAAAAGCAAAGCTTTAATCATCACAGCCGACTAGGCTAAACAGGAATGGAGCGGCATCAGGATTAATGATATAAACACTAGGGAAATCACAAATGAGGAGAAGGAGAAAGTAGGCGAATTAGTAAACGCTTATCGAGATAGTTTCCCGTTAAATGCTAGCGAACTAGGATAGCATAACGGGGGGAATATACAATACAATAATGCAAGTGTTCGTAAGGCCTTACCGCATACCTTTCGCCAAACGCATGATAATAGAAGAAAAGATCGGCGAAATGTTGCAGCAGGGAGTTAATCAACATTCAACCTCAAACTTTCGGATATTTTTCAAATACTAAATAAGGTAACTTCTGAGCAAAAGTTACAGAAGCATTAAATTCCACTCTGTTGATAGTTCCCCAATTGATTATGCTGTTAATATTGGAATATCAGAATAATATGCTGTTGCACACCAGCATTTATTTTGTGAATATCAGACCACGACAACTTGAATTGAAAGGTTCCGAAAGGTAATTTTTTATGCATTGAAGAAAAGAGTCGTCGAACCCAAAAGCACGCATTTTCGACAAAAGAATGCCTGAAAGTGTTGAGCTAGCCGCCAAGTGTGCAGCAAGTAGATCGGCCTTGTCTAAAGAGCTGACAGCTTAAATGTCATTGTAAATGAGCGTTGCGATGGAGGATACGGCCGAATTTCTAATGTTTTTGACGAAAGAACAAAAGTGTTTACTAGCTTTGGAGATTGTAGTATTTATTGCCTCAGTTTCTGGTCATATTAGAATTTTACACATTTAAAAAAGTGTTGCAGTCATTCCTGACTTTTTGGGTTTTTCTCTGTCGGGTTGGTCTTGTAGATCCGAATAGACATTTCTTTAATCCTGACAACCTCTTTACAGCTCGAGTCATAACACGCTTTTTCTTTTGATTTGATACTCTTTATTAGATGAGGGGTGAAGCATCTCATTCCAAAGATTATGTCTGTGATGATTTCAGCAGCGGCATCCACGTCGTTATCGAGGAAACACAACGACCAGTTAAAATTCTCAAAGAAACCGTTAAGTATGCTCAAATTGGCTTTCTCCTACTGCCATAGGGTTCTTTTAGGAGTCTTTTCTCTAACTGTTCTCTATGTTCTGTTCTCTTTACTCTAACTGTGGCTGTACGTTAGACAGTGGTGAACTCAAGGGAAATTCGAGTCGTTTGAAAGTTAAGACAAGATTAAAAGGCAGTGTGATTCGTCTGGTGACGATAGCCAATCCGAAGGCGAAACAGATGAAGCTGAACTTGAGAACTTCGGTATAGAGGTTTTCACTCCAGCGGGTACAAAGAAGTTCGAGGGCGAGTTTTTAGTCAGAATGGACGCGCTGTAACACCTCTTTCCACAACATCTAAAGTTAGCCGTTATTTACGTTGGCGCCTTACACGGAGTATTCCTTTGAACTGAATGCCGCTCAGTAACCATTCGTGCCGGGTTACCGAAAATGTTCTCCAAGAAAATTAACTTTGTTAAAACTTCTTCCGTTCCCGTTGATTTCATTCGAAAGATACAAACAAATTGGGTAAAAGCTTCCGTAATTACAAAAAGGTTTTTCTAGTTCTTAGCAGTAGACCGCATGGGTTTACGATGATCCATGTGAACGATATGCAACGGTACATCAACCTTCGTAATTGGATTTCGGTATCCTTCCTTTTTACCGCCTTTCCTTGCTGATAGAATACAAATCACACAATTGACTATAACGTCCTTTATTTTTCTTACGCATGTTCGGAAAGTAATAATTTTGTTTTATACGAGTTTGCACTTTGTCTGCGTTAA
Source organism: Volucella inanis (assembly GCA_907269105.1). Lineage (NCBI taxonomy): Eukaryota > Metazoa > Arthropoda > Insecta > Diptera > Syrphidae > Volucella > Volucella inanis. The sequence goes on along the minus strand of OU026153.1, from coordinate 101,234,741 downwards.
AATACAAAAATATTTCAATTTGCATAGTCTTTGGGACCACAAGAAGGTAAGCTCCTTCGATAAATCGATACAGCACTCCGTTTGGGTTTATGTAGTCCTCACACTGCTCGCGTTGAAGAATGCTGAGAATAAGTCGATAGGATTTATCTCTGCCTTGGGCATTTTTGATTTGGAGAATGCCCGTATCAACTGTCACAACCGTCAAAACTCGACTTAATGCATCAACATGTTGCATATATTTTTCTGGTCTATGATGCACCGTATGGTTGAACTCCGCCAATAACAAAGCCCATCTTAAAACCCGTGTGCATAACTCCTTCTTCCGCATTGTCAACAGGAAGGCTTTGCAATCAGTAAAGATTTTGAATACAAGACCCAAGAGGTAAATACTCAATTTTTTAACTGAACGTATTATCGCTAATACCTCCAACTCGAAGCAACTGTAATTTTCTTCGATTGGTATAGTCTTAAAGCTCAGGTAGAAGACCGGATGTATTGCTTTGTCGTGTCGCTGAAGTAAGACTGCAGCGAGACCGATCTTGCTTGCGTCAGTATGTAGCCCCGCGTCAAGCCCCGGATTAAAGAGCTTGAGAACCAGTTGCTGACATAGACGGACCAGGGCTTTGCAATACGTGAATAGTTTGGTATAAACTTTCTAAAAAAGCCCGCTAAACCAATAAAACTCTGAAGATTTTTTAAATGTGTTGGTTTTGAAAATTTCGAACCGATTTAGTTTTTTCGATTGACGGCCTAATCGAACCATTTTCCACGATGTGGCCCAGGAATTCAATTGTTCGCGTGACAAAATTACATTTTTACTATTCATTTCCGCAACGTTTAGCACTAGTTTCAACGTTTTTAAGTTGTCTTCTTCATTTTTCGATTGGATTGTTAAATCATTCATGTAAATGAGCAAAAGTTTTGGCGGACTTGATCTGAAAAACCTGTATTTACTTTATTTTTTATTTTTATTTTTCTTTTTTTTATTCAATATTCTTAGGATAATACATGTGCAGGGTAATTCTAACTACTAGGTAACAATTAAGTATTAAATTAAGAATATGTAGTGACATTTGTATTTAGAATTCAAATAGTGTTGAATGCCACATCAGCAGAACTTCATGTAGATAATATGATTAAGAATTAAGATGAAAGTAATATTTTATCGTTTGAACAATAATTAAAGAGAGTCTAGAAATAGCATTAATTAAAATTAAATTACATAGGACAGCAAAACTTCAATTTCATTGTGATCAAAACTTAGAAGCCAACTTTTGATTTTGTTTAAGAAAGATGAACGTGTTGTGAATACGATAATCAGAACAGGGAGACGATTAAATAATTTAAAGCTTACGACGGAGTAAAAGTCTCTAAAATGATTGGTTCGGAATGAAGGTTTGTTTACCAGGGATCGGATGTTGCTGCGTAGACTGCGGGCATCAGAGATCGGGCTCTACAAATAACCACTTCTCATAAAGAAAATTTTAAGCACCTTGTAGTAATAAAGGTGTCTAACCGGCAAAATCTTAAGGCTCCTAGAGAGTGGCATGGAATGGGTGAGTCTGTAAAACAAGTAGAGACTGGATTTTCGTGCGATAAGCACCTCCCCAACATCCTTATTTTAAAACAGTTCGCTTGACACGCTATATCCACATCAAACACAGTTTTAGAAGAAGCTTCATTACAGGTGCAAACCGAAACTTTCTGGAGAGTACAATTAGCGGCATGAAAGTGAAAAAATCGAGGTCCGGCACAGCCTGCAACCTAAGGCTGAAAAACATTAGTTTCGTTTTATTGCTGACAATATATCAGCTGCTAGTTGGAGGTGGCTAACAGAGTCGTACGCGATGCCAAGATTGTCGGCAAAAGCCGTAACTTTTCCTGCAAAAGGTTGAAGAAATAGGGAGTTTATGTAGACTAAAAAAAGAGTAGGGTCCAATACAGACCTTTGGGGTACTCCTGGTTTTATAATCCTATTTTCACTAAAACAATCTCCAATTTTAACTTTTTGCTTTCTATCTTTGAGATACGATACCAGCCAACTATTAATAACTCCTCGAAATCCAGCCCGATGTAATTTCCTCAAGACAATTGTATGGTTTACCATATCAAAAGCCTTGGTTATGTCAACAAACAGACCGGCACAGCTTTTTTTCGAGTTCAGGCCTTTATTTATAATCGAACAGAAACTCATGAGAGCATCTTCAGTAGAGAGTTCCGCCCTAAAGCCATATTGCAAGGGACTGAAAAAAGTTATTCTCTTCAGAAACGCAGAATTCTATTTTTGACAGCTTTTTCAAAAATTTTCGAGATGGAAGAGAGTAGTGAGATAGGCCTGTAGTTGTTTTTTATTTCTTTTGTTGCCCTTTTAAAAAATTGGTAGAATGTTTGCATATTTAAACCTGTCAGGGAATGTACCAGAGGAAATACTTAGGTTAAAAAGAGAAGCGAGGGCCTCAGTTTTATTTCCGACTTTCTTCGCAGAGAGTGAGAGATAGATGAGCTAAAATGAGACTGCAGTATCTTTAGAAAGGAGTTATAAGCGACAGAGGAATTATTTTCAGCATAAACAGCCTCCCAGTTTTCAGACCGTAGTTTGAAATTAAGTAGTTCAAATATAAAGGTCAAGATTAATACCGACACACTGATCGGGAGATGAATTACGAAAATGACCAAATACATGGTCTAGACAGGTGTTTGAAATAGGTCTTGTAGGCTCATTCACAGAGGAAGTAAGACCATGCTCAGCTATAAGGCACAGAAGTGACTCCGAGACTGAGGTTGCTGCTAGGATGTCAATATTAAGATCACTTAGAATAATAAGGTTTTGAATTTTATTTATAAATCTATGAAAGACTAATGGCGAATTACAGAGGCCAAACGGAACTTTGCAGAATTCATATTGATTTATATACATATTATTAATTATAAAGATTCTCAAGAATGTTTTCAATTATCGGTAGTGGGTATCTATTTTTAACAATTTTAGAGTTCAATTTTCGATAGTTAACACAAAGTCTATAGCAATCGTCCTTTTTCTTTGCGAGAACAAACTGACTAGAAAAGTTGGAGTTACTTTGTACTATAATCCCTTCCGCGAGCCACTCCGATTTGAGAAGCCACTGCGTCTTTTTCTTTAGGCGCTAACCTTCTAGGACGATGAAATACCGGCCTTTCGCCTTCCAGTACAATTTTCATTTTCACGCACTATTTCTGCGGTTTTTTTGGCTTATACAATTCGCGATTGTCTCCTTTATTTGCGTATTTTTTATTATGTCTATGTTATACACTTTTTTATTTTCTGATTCAAGGGTTTGTGTATCAACTTTATTGATATCGTTTTCGTAATTCGTGTCATTGTAGCCTATTATGTTAACTTTACGTTTAAAATTCACTTTTCCGTTTTCGATCACCATATTAGCATATTGTAAGTTTAGCGATTATAACGTTTTCAGACATCCACGCATTACTAACAATATCAAAAGTTAAAATGTAGGGCATCTCATCGATAACAACTACCATTTTCACCGCACCGATTGATTTATAAACAGTTTGCCCTATTTCTGTTAGCAATGTGCCCTCACTATAAAATTTTTTATCCAATTTTAAAAATACAGTGTTTTTTATAGGAATAACTGGCTAATTGTTTGTAAAAACGCATCTAACAAAAGTGTGTCTATCTTTATCTTCGTATGAACGGTAGAGAAGAGACTTTGTGTACCGTTGACGAACTCGGGCGCTGGTTCCTTTTTGGACAATTTTTCGACAAATGGCCATCAAATTCATTGCAGTTGAAACAACGGGATCCCTTAGCTTTATAAGGACATGCATCTGCGGCATGTCCTTTAGCCCCACATGTAACACAGCGTTTTTAAGTTTGAGTGTCTTACGTGGAACTACCCGCTTTTTGAGTGCCGCCATATTTTCTAAAAGCTTACGATGATGAACTTGGTTTTTGCGCACGGTCTAGGCTTCGTTGTTTTTGCATTTAAAATTTTAAATTTTAACTTTAAATCTTCAAATGTTTTTGCTATAATATCTTTTATACTTTATAATATCATTACTGCCTTTTCGTAGTGATTCAAGTTGACGATGAATCAATAGCCCTGAAATAGTTTTAGCGAACTCCTTCTCTAGCGTAGATTTCAAGTCTTCCAAGAATGCTTTTCCCGGATTCGATAGCTAATTTCGCGGCACCTCTTAGCAATCGCCTCGCATATAAATGGCGTTGAATATCGTTCCACTGACATACCAACGAAATATTCTCAAATTCTTTTAGCCAATCGCTAATATCTTTCCCGCCCTCGCCATTAAATAATTCTAACGAATCTTCCACGTCCTTAAATACAAAATTGTTTTGTGCCATCGCTATTGTATTTTCGTTTATTTCGGTTATATCAGTACTATTTTCGGTACTTGTTTCAAACTTTTTGTCCTCACTGCTAGCGTTGTTTGTACCGTAAACGATAGTTAACACATATCAAACACGTTTGGGTTGTTTGATATGCCGTTTTCACCCTCGTACTCTACGTTACCATCTTCGTTATCGTCGCCTTAACAACTAATGTCCTCTTGTTCCCCGTCTGTACTTTCCTCGCGCCCTACCCTTTCTAAAGATTTAGATTAGATTTCTCTAACATATACGACTTTTAATCGTTCGGCTAAACCTTGCTGAAGTCTATAACTATACGAGAGGCCTCGTCCTTTTAATAAAGCCTGTAGTTGCTTGGTTGATAAATTTTCAAGATTCATTTGGAGATAAGAGCAATTTTTGTTTAAAGGAAAAATTCAAGCAAAATGATAATTATCATTCTTGTGTTGCTCTATGCAAAATAATGATTTGCCGTTTATTCTGTCAATGTTGAACGTTGCGCTGTATAGAAGAAAAAAACAGCTATCTCTTTTTTTTCACTATGCACTGTTACTGATCGTTTTTTTTTTGCACTGTTAGTGGTCCTTGTTTTTTTTTTTTTGGACTCTGGGCGTTTTTTTTTTCTTTGCACTGTTACTATGCACTCTTCTGACATCATGTGGGAGGGGAATCAAGGGAGGTTTGAAATAAGATTAAATTAATTTTAGTTAAGATGTAATTTTATTCAACTAAATGTCAATGGATGAATGTTAAAGTTAAAAGGAGGTAATTTAGCTTAATAAGATCAAAAGATCAAAAAGATTTTCGCCGAATAGTTTCTCGGTAGGTATTAAGCGTATCGTTGCGTATCGTTGCGTATCGTAGCGTTCGTTCCGGTAGCAAAACTTCCGTTGCTCTTCGTGGCTGCTGGTCAACTGTGTAGTTAGTCTCTCTTTCTTTTGTTTTATTAAAGCGATTGATGATGACAATGACCAAATATTGTAATAGAGAAGTTGCATTTTTGAGAACAGTAGATTACGGTAGATTATAGTTTAGCGTTTGTTTTTCGCTGTGACGGACTTAGGTTCGAGTTGATAGGCACATTCTGCCTGCATTTATTTTATTTTATTACACTTCTTTTTCTTTTGACTGGGCAATATCTTTCTGGCTGTCTGCCCCGTTTGTGTGCAGAATGAAGACTAACTCTTGCTCGTGTTCTTCTATGTGTAGGCGTACCGTCTTGTCTTGTGTGTTTAGTTGTAGAGTCTTGGAGTGGATGTGTTCGTGTTCGTTCTAGGAGCATCGTATGTTTTCTTTATCTCGTGATTTTCGTATAATTGTCGGAAGCTCTCTGCTGCATGTTATGTTACTGTTATGTACACGAACATGCATTCATTATGTAGTTTGTCGTGCATCGTAAGTAATATGTCGATTCGGTTTTTTTTTTGTACATATTGTTTTTTTTATACTCGATTCATTCGATGGATTACTTACCGGCAAGGGGGATAGTTTCACGATTGGACGTTTTGGGACTCCTCTATATGTTCACCTCGAGCCTCAGACCACCTGCACCGGGATGTAGTTCAATTATGCGCGACTTATGTTCATCGAAAAATTAAAATAAAAAAACATCAACTTCAGTTACGTATTTTACAAATTTACTTAAATGAACTTGTCGTTAACAATTTGGTCTTAAGACTGACTACAGGTTTGAATTTATTTCGAGGTGATACTTTTATTCCGATAAATGCACGATTAGCAATATTTTTGAATAATTGCTAAAATTATATAAAGCATGAAATGATTACTTTGCAGAGCGTTAAGTTGAATATTTACAGAAAGCTTGTGGCGCCTGCGGTGGGGTCGGGTTGTTTCTAGAACGTAACACCTCATTCGTAGGCTGTGAACTCTTCGGAGTCCTTAAATTATTAATTTTTAATTGTTTATGTTTCAAAATAAGTGTTATACCAAGTACAAAAATAATTATGCTTATAATGATAAATGTAGTGCTAAAGATAAAATGTTCCTACTTAGTTTCTGTAATTTAACGATATAGTAAAAGATGCGACGTGAATCCATAATTTCAGAAGCAATGGAAATTATGGACCATTTAATCTGATAATCTAACGAAATAACCTTCTCTTTTAAATCAGATTTTTGAATATTGGTCTGCAAGCTGTCCAAAATATTAAAAATTTTCTGTGGGTTTACTTTATGCAATATGGATATCATAGATTTCAGAGAAGTCAAGTCTTTCCAGGTGGAGCTCCGGATACCCAAGATTAGTTTTGATTTTCTCAATCGTCAATTGTGTTAGTGCTAGCCTCCAGGTCAGTAACAGCATTAATATGGTATTTTCAATTCAATATGAAAATTTATTTTTGTGTTTTATATTAGAAGTATGCATATTCTGTAAGTTAGTCTTAATAAATTTTGGGTCTTCTTTATGCCTTACGGTTTTATAATTTTTGATTTAACCTATTTGTCTAATCTTGCTATATTTTTCTGTATTCTTATTATATATTATTATATTGTATATTTAGTGGTTTTTCTTTTGTTTTATTATAACATTTTTTTATATTCTCCCTTATTGTTATATGAAGACGTTTTATGTCTGCATTACCGGTATAATTGTTTGACTTATCTAAATGGAATTCTATTCTATAATTTTTTTTTAAAAGCCCTATCTGTGATTTATATTGCCGAATTTTTTCAATAATTGTTTAATTGTTCCTTTCCTCTGAATAAAATGCTGTAGCAAATTTTGAAAATCTGTCAATAAAGGTTAGGAAATTTACTTTTGAATTGATATAAATACTCATGTGTATTATTTGCCTAATATCGTTCGGGGTTATAGAAGTTTCAAACTCCTTTTTGATAAGATTTCTATCGTATTTGACTTTACTGCAAACATCACAATTATTAATGTATTTCTGTTTCAAAACTTTCAGGTTTGGAAAGTAAATAAGTTTTTTGAAACCATCGTATGACAAGTTTCAAAAAGATGATATTTCTTTATGTCCGTATAGGCTTCGTCTTCGTCCCCTATATCTTTGGCATGATATAAACACCTTACAAATTTTTCTGTCATACACGTGAGGCTGGTGATCTGTTAAAAAATCAAATTTAACACCATAAAGATATGGCCTTAATTAATTTTAGTAATTTTAGCTTAAGGATATCTTCTACTTTGTGTGTGACTCCTTCCAGGATCAAAATGTGGCCTAGGTAATCAGTTTCGCTAGCGAAAAATTTGCATTTATTAAATTATATTTTTAAATTATATTTTCTTAAGATTTCACATACTTTCTTGATACTGTTTATGTGTTCGTCGAGTGTTGTACTGAATATTAAAATATCATCAATATAGACGACACTTCTTTTATTTATGAATTCTTTTAAAACATGATTCAGTAGCTGCTGAAAAGTTGATGGAGCGTTTTTCAGGCATTCGCACATATTTGTAATGACTTTGAGGCGTGAAAAAGGCTGTCTTTGTTCTATCCTCCTCCCTAACTAAAATTTGGTGAAAGCCTTTCGCCAAGTCTAGAACAGTAAAATATTGTGCTCTGCCAAATTTATCAAGGAAATTATCAATATTCGGGAATTGAAACTTTTCACTGATTGTTATATCATTTACCTTCTTATAATAAATGATAATCCTCTAATTTTTGATACCATCCCTACCTGGCTTCTTTAGAACAATCCATAAGGGACTGTTATATGGGGATTTACTGACCCTAGTTAACCCTGTTTGAGCATTTTTTTATTTTGTTTCGAAATTTCATGCTCATGAATCTCTGGATACCTGTATATCTTTGAATATGTGGGAGTATTTACTAGTGTTACTTTTTCGTGTTGGACCTCAGAAGTACAAGTTAGATGACCGCCTTCTTTAAAGAAGAGGTCTGCATGCGATTTAATTAAAGTTCCAAGTTTTTTTCTTCTTCAGCGTTAAGCGATTGAGAAACTTTTGGAATTGTAATATATCGGGATTACAATGTTCTAACTGGTGAATTCTTCTCTTTTATGTGGACAAGAAATAAAGAAATTTTATTACATTGTTGTTTCTGGTCAAAGAAGCCTGTTTCATATTTCTTTTCTTAAAACAGTTATTTGTTAAAACAGTTACTATTTCTTGAGTAACAATAGTTTCGCTGTTATGAGTTATGAGCCTTATTAGTTTTTCTACAATTCTAGGCTTATACTGGGGTTGTTTATCCTTATTTAGTAAAGGGCTGGGTGATTCTGAATCTAACAAACATAAAATGTTATCGTTGCCTATTGTAAGCTCTACTAGTGGTAGGTATTGTTGGTAGGTATTGTTTTTGAAAATTTACTTCCTGTTCGATATGATCGACGCTCATTGCCTCAGAATCTCGTAGAATAAGGTTTGCTGAATTATGACTCGTCGAATTACTAACTGTCCTTGACTGTCCTGAATTCTGTTATAAAACTGACTCAAGTTTTGACTGTTGCTTTCAGTTTCTTGACAAATGTTACGATTTTGTGTTGAATTTCGTCTAAAAACATTATTTCCTTGCCTACAATTTTGTTTGTAATTACTATTTTGCCCACTTAAATGTTGTCTCGGATTGTTTTGAAATCAAAAGCCAAATTTGTTTTCAGAATAATGGCTCCTATTATAATTACAACTCGAATTATTATATTTGTTATTAGATATTATATTTTTGCCTCTGAACGAAGGTCTAGTTTTCTGATAAACTAAATGCATTACACAAATTTGTAATACTTTTATTTAAGACACCTGCAGCTAAATTTATTTCAATGTTATCAATGAGTCAATGAGTGTCGTATTCAAACTTCTATAACTATAACTTTGCTAAGAGATGGCGGTTTGCTGGCGTAACTTGTAGTATTCCATTGTTATTATTTCATTGAAATATGCACTGGAAAGCTACTGTCATTGTACGTCATTTCAGTATATGTCATTCATTTGAAACTTAAACAACAATAATTTTTTTTCACTCAAATATGTCGAACTTTGTGCCTGAAAAAGTGTTTTTGCGGGGAGTTCTTCTTCATTACTTTAATATGAAGAAAACTGCTGCCGACAGTCATCGTATTTTGGTGGAAGTTTATAGTGCTAGCTGAGCGAACGTGCCAAAAGTGGTTTGCACGATTTAAAAGTGGTGATTTTGGCTTGGAAGACGATGACCGTTCTGGGTAGCCATAAAAGTTTGAAGATGAAGAACTGGAAGCATTACTCTATGAAGATTGTTGCCAAACGCAAGAAGAGCTCGCAGAATCTTTGGGTATCACTCAAGTAGCCATTTCAAAACGCTTAAAAGCAGCTGGATATATTCAAAAGCAAGGAAATTGGGTTCCACATGAACTCAAGCCGAGAGACGTCGAAAGGCGGTTTTGCATGTCCGAAATGCTGCTGGAACGCCACAAAAGGAAGTCATTTTTGCATCGGATTGTTACTGGTGATGAAAAATGGATCCATTACGACAACCCCAAGCGCAAAAAATCATATGTGAAACACGGCCAACCAGCCAAATCAACGGCAAAGCCGAATATCCATGGCGCGAAGTTATGCTCTGTATTTGGTGGGATCAGATGGGTGTGCTGTATTATGAGCTGCTAAAACCGGGTGAAACCATCAATGGACAATGCAACCAAACACAATTAATCCGTTTGAAGTGAGCAGTAGCCGAAAAACGCCCGGAATATGCGACTATCAGAGCAGAATATCAAAAATTGGCTTGATTCATTCTTGGCTGCCAAGCTGGCGCAGTTCTTTTGGGATGGGATCCACAAATTGCCAGAAATATGGGAAAAAGTCATAGCTTCAGATGGGCAATACTTTGAATAATACTATTGTATATGTTTTTCTTAAATAAACGTTCAAATTTTGAAAAAAAAAAACCGCACGAATTAAATTACATACCCAATAACTTAACTATAATATTTCTTAATTTTAAAATATATCCACTTACATTAAGGTTGCTTGTTGAAAGTACCTCCTGTTAAAGTTGATAGTACTCCAAAGTTGTTCACTAAGGCTGCGTTGATGTCTTCCTATTTTGCTTCTGCTCCTAGTGTTCGAACGACGTTGAGGGCTGGTCCTTGGATTTTATTTTTTTTTTTTATTTTCTTTTTTTTATTATTTCATTATGCATACATATCTTACACCATTATTAAAATTTTATATAAGCCCAATATAGAAATAATGTGGTGACATTTCATATTTTCTATACATGCAGTATTAAAAATAGTGTCAAATACCACTTCAATGAACTTTATTCTTAGTATAATAAATTAGAGTGGGGTGACCCGTCTAATTTCCGTATCAGTAAAAATTACAAGAAATTAAAAAAAAAAAAAAAATAATAAAAATAAAAAAAATTAAGAAGTTAAAGAAATTAAAAAATAAATATATTTTAGAATAACTGGTGGATACTATACAAAATGAAGAATACCTTACCCCAGAATGTCAGAGAAAAGAATTCTTTACAAATATTTCAAAACGTCCAAGAATTGATATTGTTCTTATGTTTAGAGGCAGCTTATTAAACAATCGACAAGTTGATTCTATATAAAAGTTTCGAAATGCAGTTGTGCGAAAAATGGATATAGTAACAACATATGAAAAGTTTCTGCGTTTTAGAAATTATTATGTAATTTGAATTTCCTGATCTCTTAAAGAACATTTTTAAAACTTTGAAACAGTATGAATGACGAACAAGAAGGACTTTTAAATGAAAACTAGGATAACGCCGATGCTTATTGCAGATTTTTTTCAATACAATTTTTTGCAAGACTAATAAAGGCTTAATTATATTCATATTGTAATCTCGAGTGAAAGATACCATACTAAATAGCTTTCATCAAGTATGCTTTGAAAATATTTTTAAGGGCTCTGTATGGCTTGCAAATTACATTCTAGAGTCAATTGTGAATCTAAGATATTTGAATTCGTCTACTTTCTCAATCAAGAAGCAATTATCACTACAATTAATACTGCTACAAAAAGTTGTATGCTGGTCAAAAGCACAATTGCAGATTTGTAATTTATACCTTTAGCATTCTGATTCATGAAAATTAACGTCTGCATTTATACTTATTGCGGTAGCTAAATTAAAAAAATATTATTTTGGTCTTTGAGTAGACTAAGATCATACTATGAGAACCATACGCATACCCAATATCATCTGCGAAGGCCGTAAGTCTACACCTGAAATTTAAGGAAAATAATGAATTTATATATATTAGGAATAAAATGGGTCCTAACACAGAACCTTAAGGAACACCTTTATTAAAAGAAATAATCTAGTTTCTCACATCATTAATCTTCACTCTTTGAGTCCTGTTTGATAAGAATGATCTAAACCAGTCCAGCATGAATCCACGAAAACCAACTCTTTCCATTTCATTTAATAGTATTATATGGTTGACTATGTAAACTAGCTGTTGCCCGCGGTTTCACTCATGTTAAATTTGTACTTGATTTCTTTCCTTTTCATAAGCTTTTGTCCTTTTAAAAAAACGCAAGCACTACGATATATTTTAACCGTTAAAAGTTTCTCGATGAAACGCTGAACTAAACTTTAAATGCGAAGTTGACAGATCATAACAAACAGTGACTTCTTTAGATGGCACGTACATAAGTTTTTTAGTGGAAGATAACAGATGTAAGAACAGAGAAAAAAAAAATTATTTCGGCACTTTTTTAATTTTTCATTTACATATTATTTAGGGAAGAAAAACAAAAAATCGTATACCAGATATATACTTTGTAAACAATGTTGGCTGTTTTTTCTTCTGTAGCTAGAATATATAGATTATCCGCTTATAACGCTTACCTACAGGAAACTGTATTCGTTTAATTTAAAAATAAAATTTTTTGGTGTAAATGTTATTAGTGGTATAAATACTAGTTCTTCTGCGTCACATCCTGTCAATTAGCTTCAATTAGATTTTTTTGTATTTTAACCACTTCTCTTCTAAGTGTCGTGGGGTGCACTTCTCATTCGAAAGTTTCTTTACGTTCGCAAGTCAAACATGAATTGTCTAGTTTGTTCCGAGAAAGTAGAAAGAAACTATCTCTTAAAAGTGTTTTGTGATGACTGCAAAGGGTTATTTCAAGGGGCCTGAGTGCATATCTTCGAACAGGACATCGAATACATGAAGATTAGTGGAAAACCTTCTCGTTGTGATAGATGTGCTGTACTCAGACGAAGATCTTTGAACTTACCCTCTTCGTCTCCAGTGTAGAAGTAGCCCGAACCGAATAAAATTACAATCACGGCAAGTAAGACCACGAAAAAGATCAACGAAGAACCAAAGAGGTGAAAAAAGAGAAGAACTATAAATATGTTTGGTTTAGCAAGAACAAGGTTCTCATGAAAAAAGTTGAAGGTAATTATATCACCGCATTAAAATCTTTTGATGATTTCAAATTTATCTCTTGAAAAAGAAAATTAATTAATACCAAAATTGTCTCGATGATATTACTTCCTTCAACCTTATAATACTTGATACTGATTGTGAATAAGCTTTTTTATCCAATTTATATTGTGCAAACAAACTTTTTTTCTTACACCAAAACATCAGAAGTCTAAGAGAAAATTTCATTAGGCTGGTATCTTAATATATATAGACCCTTTTGTATCTTTGCCGGATTTGGTATTTGTCTCGGAGATTTGGATATATGAATTCGAGAAAAAATATTATATAATCACCCTATATATCGTGAGGTTTGAATTTTAATAGGCCTTTTTTGACAGATCGTGCATGACTCCTATCTAACTGCTTTGTTATTTTTGTTCAGCATCGTCATGGAAAGACTTACCACAACAGCGTCTCCAAATTATTCAGGTGCATTACGACAATCAACGTTCTGTGAGAAATGTTTTTCGTGCGATTCGAGGAACTTACTCGACCTAACGAAACTACTATTACCAACAATATTCGCAAACTTGAATCGCAGTTTACGTTAGTGGATGATACTTGACCAGTTAGGCCACATCCAGCACGTAGTGAAAAGATTATAGCAGCTATAGCTGAGAGCGTACGCGAAGACCGTGACGAATCGATTCGCCGTCGTTTTCAGCAGCTTGGCTTGGCGTATTCGACAACTTCGCGTATTTTACGTAAGGATTTCGGAATAAAAGCATACAAAATTCAACTTGCGTAAGAATTGAAGCAAGTGACATGAATTTGCGTCATATTTTCAGTGAATGGGCTCTGGAAAAACTCAATGATAATCCGGTGCTTTATCGTGAAATTTTATTCAGTGATACGTTCTCAATGGATACATTAATAAACAAAATTGCCGTATTTGGGCTGATAAGCAACCCGAAGAGTACTAAAAGCTACCATTACATCCATAAAAAACAACGGTATGGTGTGGTAAATAGGCTGGTGGAATCATTGCTCCATAATCCCTCAAAAATGAGGCAAATCAGAATGTTATCAATGGTAACCGTTATCGCGCCACGTTAACGAACTATGTGCTTCTTGAAGTTCAAGGACGATGAGCTCTGGTTTCAACAAGATGGAAAATTAGACCTTTCGAACGGACCACCTTAGACGTAGTCCTGGCCAACATTAACATGATATCATTTCCAAAAAGTAAATGCCATGAATTGTTCTTTTAACCGATAATAAATTTCTGTGCCTTATTTTACATTATAAGTCACGACGAATCACGCTTTAGTTTGCCGGGTTATGAATTTCTTACAAAAGCAGATGAGAACTGTGTGGCAGGCGGAGTAGGCTGTTTTGTTAAAGAAGAATTTGATGATTGTGTACCGACGTATCTTGTTGACTTATTAAGTGCTGATATTCTTAAATTGTGTTTCACAATAAACAAACCAATTTTTGTTGTTTTGTGCGTCTACCGGCTTCACAAATCTGATTTTTCAGTATTTTTGGAAGCATTTTCCAATTTATTACATAATGAAGTCAAGAAATTTGATAGTACTGAGAGATTTTAATTTTAATATTCTTGAAAAAACTGACACAGTAGCAGAATGTTTGGCCTTACTGGCTTCTCATGGGTTGGAGTCTGTTATAAACGGACCAACAAGATTGCCATCGGGTAGCTGTTTAGACCATATTTATCGAAGTTTATCCAGTATTTCACTTGACGCATGTGAAAATCGCGTCTTAGATTTTGCAATCACTGATTACTTAATGAGAGGTTTACTAGTATGTCCGATTATTAAAAGTAATAACCATAAGCCTAGTTCTCACAATGAAATAACCAGAATTGGTTTTTCTTAATTAAAGTCTATTCTCAGCTTTGAGTTATGGGCATATGTTTGTATGGAACCATTAATTAATAAAAAAGATAGACAGCGACAGAGTTGTTATAAACACCCTAGCAATACAAATCTGAAAAGGAGTTACAAAAGGCTATGCTTGTTAGTAAAATATAAAGTTCCAATTGCCGTGACATGTTTTATAAAAATCATTTTAGCTTAATAGAGGAAATATAAGAGGAGAATGGAAACTCGTTAATATCATTCTCAATAAGCCCGCTCCCTCTAAACGTCCTACCACGATTCTGTGTAATGATCGCACAAACACTGATAGGCTTCAAGTTGCTGACATTTTCAATAATTATTTTGCCAACATTATCCATCCGATTTCAACTACATTCGATTGCAGGAATTCTAGTTTTTATGTACTTCTTATGAAACTGCTCAGAGATGTACTTTTTTCTTTGGGCACATTACAGGCTTAGAGTTGTTGAAATTTATAGGCATTTTAAGAAACTCAGATGTTGAAGAATGTTGCTTGTTTTGTTGTGGATGTCCTAGCACATATTTTTATATTTTTCTCGTAGCTCTTAAATCTGCGGATGTAGTTTCACTGTATAAAAAAGTTGCTACAAAAAATATAAGCAACTACAGACCAATTTCGCTTCTTCCTTTAGTAAGCAAAGTTTTTGAAAAAGTTATGGAAAATAGGATTGTTATTTTTCTAAATAAAACAAGCTTTTTCAGTTCACTTCAATATGGGTTTCAAATTGGTAAAAGTACGGAGGATGCACTGCTAAATTTTTGCTCACAAATTTTCGATATTTTTGACAAAAAAAAGTTTACAGCAAGCCTGTTCCTCAACTTTTCCAAAGCATTTGATATGGTTAACCATTACATTTTGTTGCGGAAATTACAAAATTTTGGTTTTCGAGGTTTTGTTCTTGAGTGGTTCAAATCATATCTTGTAAATAGATCTCAAAGAGTAAAGATTGAAGGTACCAGAAGTAATACTGGGTTTATGAATCTAGGGGTACCTCAGGGCTCTGAATTGGAACCAATTCTATTTCTGATTTACACCAACTCATTGCTTAAGCAAAATTTCAAAGGTTTTATCACTGTTTTTGCTTATGATGTTGACTTAACAAATGGTTTTGAGCCCTCTAAATTGGATTGCTGATATCAATGCAGATTAAGAAATGTTAAGGAAATGGTTTCCTGCACAAAATTGATGATTAGTTCCAAAACAAAAATAATGTATTACAGTCTGGCAGAAGTTTTTTTTTTCATGCACCTGAGTGTCAAAGGTTTTAATTGTTGAGCTGCTTCTGTAGCACCAGCTCTTCCGCTTATACTTTTTCTAGCAATCACAACTGCAGCGAAAAGTGTCAAAGAGTTTAAATAACTGGGGCTAATTATTGACTCTATAATGTGATTTAATAATCACACTGATAACTTAAGGTAATTTTTTCGCATGATGCTTTGATGTTTCTTTTTTCTGAAGGATTTCTGCTCATTAAATCTTCTTAAGATAACTTATTTTGGAGTTTTCGAATCTAAGCTACAAAACGGCATTACTTTTTGGGGGAGGGGGGCTGTATTAACATAATCTTACCACTTCTACCACTGCGGGAAATATCGCTTACATCATACCTTTTCATTATTTTACAATTTGCAAATTCTTCCCGTCCGGAATTTATATTGTTTCAAAGTTCTAAGGTCCCTTTCTATTGATCCATATTCTAAATATCTAAGAGATGGCGTAACTTGTATTATTCCATTGTTATTATTCCACTGGAACTTGCGTTAGAAAGCTGCTGTCACTGTACGTCATTTCAATATATGTCATTCATTTGAAGTGTAAACAAAATAATCGACAATATGTCGAACTTTGTGCCTGAAAAAGTGTTTTTGCGGGGAGTTCTTCTTTATTACTTTAATATGAAGAAAACTGCTGCCGAAAGTCATCGTATTGTGTTCTTTTTCTTCAATGACATAATGTGTTACGTTTTACTTAAGGTTCAGGGCATTATATTCAACGTTTAGAGTCCATCTTTAGTTCTCATTCGTAGTCTAATGTTGATGTTTTTGATGATTTGCTGTTTCGTTCTTTTTTCTTTTTTTTATTCTTTTCTTATGTCATACTTTGTGCCTGAAAAAGTGTTTTTGTGGGGAGTTCTTCTTCATTACTTTAATATGAAGAAAACTGCTGCCGAAAGTCATCGTATTGTGTTCTTTTTCTTCAATGACATAATGTATTACGTTTTACTTAAGGTTCAGGGCATTATATTCAACGTTTAGAGTCCATCTTTAGTTCTCATTCGCAGTTTGATGTTGATGTTTTTGATGATTTGCTGTTTCGTTCTTTTTTCTTTTTTTATTCTTTTCACAAAATGTAATTTTGTTCTTTGAAACTAATTTTGTTTTCTAACTTGAATTTTGGCATTGTGTTCTTTTTCTTCAATGACCTAATGTATTATGCTTTACTTAAAATGCAATGCATTGTTTGCCTTCATTTTTCAATTCTAATTTTTTTAGCTGAAAAGGTCACACCACCCATTTATTTAAACTATAGCTATTTATCCCTTTGATGGGGCATTTATTACTATTTCTTATTAAGAAATATAAAATGTCTCTAATTTTTCTTTAGTTAATATTATTTTTTGTTTAATTATGCTAAGTATATTTTGAAGTATTGTAACTATATTACTAGTGAAAATAAATTTTTATACTACTTCTATTTTCAGTTTAGTCCCATTGCACAATTTTGGAGGGGTTAAATTTCGAAGGAGCATAATAACTTTAAGTATAATTTGATGAGCAGGAACACCATTTACAGTGAGAGAATTTAAAAATTTTACCGGATATTTAGTAGCGTCATCTTGATTGACAACGGTGTTTACTAACGTTTAAACTTCTTCATTTCTTTCGATTGCGGACAGTATGTTTTTATTAAACTTCAGCCCCTTGGTCGTTCTTTGGTGTTGAAATGGTTCGTTTACATAGCCAAGAATTTTGTTGATGCAATATTTGTACCACAATAGAAAATCAATATCCTGAACTGAACAAAGGCAATTATTTATTACACGCTCGTCTGTATCCGCTAAATCGCCGCATAAATAACAAGTACGTTTTAAAGCTCGTAAGAAATCTTCAGACAAATGGCATTAATACCTATCATATAACTCCGGTGGATTCAAAAGTCCACAGAATACCAACATTACCGCAAACAATTGTCTCATATGTCTGAGTCTATTACTAAAACTTACTAAAACCCTCGAGGGTTTCATCCCAGTGTTGGTCGCAGTCAAGTAGACGATGTACCCTGCAAGCTGCGTGATATGTAGGGTACGTTAAGTCATCGACTGTTTTTAAGTATAAAAAGGAAGTTAAACCCTTCACTGTGTGCAGTTATAGACGCAAATAATAGCATTCACTATTATTAGGATGCACAGTACACACCTTACCTATTGCATTGTCTCTAAAAATCCCCCGAAACCCCTCAAGAAAACAACCGCGGCGGTGTTGATTAAATTCACCTTTTTGCTTATTGTACGTGTAGTAGAACGGGTCTTCATCATACATCAGAGTTTTTGCAAATTGGTCTTTTCTACAAAATTTAAAAAATGCCAAGGGTGTTGTTTGTCGTGGTTCCCAACATAATGATCATGTATAGAGAAAGTCAGGATTCGCCAAACTGCTTCTGACGTACATATGTAACGTCCAGATTGGTATTCACTCACTTCGTGTTGGTCAACGTTCCGTAATGCAAATGTAGCTTGGTCGCTGCCTTTTTTCACGTGTTTGCAGATGTACTTAATAGACTTAACGCGTCTGCAGGACTCTATATTGATATGGGATTGGAATATTTAAGAAAGGACTGGAGAATATGAGACAACCCATATTACTAACTTTGATAGTCTGCCCACACATATTAAGCTCGCAGGTAAATCCACCCTCAGTGGGTGATCGACAGTGTGAGTGTATATTCGCGGACTTCCTGTAAAAGAAGAAGGAAGAATTATCTTCCTGTCTAAGTTTTGTGGATCCAAATCTTGCTGAATAGCATCTTTCAAGTCAATATAGTTTTCTACCCGTAGCTGTTTTTGATGAGTTCGAATAAATATCGAACGTTCGGTTTCGATTTTAGCGTATTGATCCACTTAAAATTAATTAAAAAGAGCACGATAGCGATGCAAATGAGGATTTTCATTTGAACGAAGCTGAATTTGATAACTATAGAATTGCATTGCAGATATATTTTTATTCTGGTTTGGAAAACCTGTAGCAGGACCGACACAATACATTGAAAAATTATAATCATACCCCCTGTGACAAGATATAGTTAGAACGATGTGTCTATCTTATTCTTTGAAGACGATTATTTTGCAAATCCAAGACAATATCCCTTTCATCACATTATTGATTGACCAGTAACACAGCTACCTCATTGGGCGTTTGTATTGACTAATGACATCGTCATGCTTTTTGTTTTATGTTGAGACCAAATATGTAAGGAGTAAAACTAAAAAAAAAATATTGAAGTCCATGCAGGAGTTTTTGTGTGAAACGCGCACAAAGTATAATCACTATCATTTTATTTATAGAGATGACTCGCTGATAATTTATAATATTCATAATTGATTAATAATTCACAATAATTGTTACATAATTATTACATAATTATTGTAAATATTATACAATTCCTTTTTTTGTTTGATGAATTACTTCTTTTAGAGAAGCTGTTACACACCTCTTTGCCTTTTTATAATTTTTTGGTATTTTTTGTAAATTTTTTTTTATTTTTAATTTTTTAATTTTTTTTTTAAATTTATCCTAAATCTACCTTAAACTAATTAAGCCGGCCACGGCTAATTAAATAGACTGACGACCGATGGTGAATCTACATTGTATTGGACGAATTCGACGAAGGAGCTTCCTCTCTTTTAACAAGCAACCAAAATTGTTGGTGCTAACGAGCAACATCTCTCATGTCGCGACTCCCTACCGCCCTACTGAACAGAGACGCTCCGCACTGCCGTGTGCGACGTCTCTGTCATAGTTGAGTCGCCTGTCCGCAGCTGTTCGAGCAACGTGGAAGATTAGCGGCACTGCCAATCTGTCCTGGATCAGACCTTTATTATCTAGGTAGAAGAATGCTCTGGAGGAATGAAGCCGTTAAAGCTAAGTCCCTCATGATACATATAATTAGGGTAGCAAGCCCCGGAAAATGAGTTTCTTCCATGAGGTCATTGCTCTTGCAATGTGCCTTCGAGTCAACTTTATAACGAAATTGTCCACCCTTACTAGGTTCATGCTAGTTAAGATAGAATTTTATGTACTCAGATTCTGGTGTCCTGTATAAGCGAAGACAAGCCCTAAGGCAATCCCTCTCAAACATCCGAATCTTTACCAATTAACTTGCTCTCCATTTGAACCACACGGGACATCCAAATAAAAGCATGGGACTGATAAGGGCTATGTAGCAGATCACATTTACCCTCGCTTTAAGTCGGCTGCTATAAAACAGTCTCTTTGTAAGGGAAAAAGTACCTTTGTCTCTGGCCACAGCAACATCTTTATGTTAATTAAAATACAGATATTGATCTAGCCAAATTCCAAGGTATCTGACTACATTTCGATAAGCAAGTGGCTGTTCCTGTTGTCCTACGATAGAGAAATTTCGCCAATTCTTTCTAATATTCCTAAAGGCCCCAGAAAAAGGCGTACTAAACAGAATGATTTCCGACTTCTGAAATTGCTTTTCAACTTTCAGTCGTCGCAATATCGCTTAATTTTGTCGATGTCACGTTGCAATTGTATATTAATGACCTTAATTTTTGGACCTGACCTGTACGTGATTAAGTCTTCTGCGTACGCTATGACGTGATGAAGTGAACCTATCGGATCGGACACCCTGTCCAACTTGAAGAAAAGTCCCTCTAACCATACGATATCGAAAGCTTTTTCCAAGTCAATTAGGCAGGCACCAATGCACTGGTTCTTGTCTTTGTTTCATTGGATATCAGAAATTAGTTTAGACGCGGCATGAATGATATCATGCCCCGCCTTCAAATCGAATTGATTATCCGGGACTATATGTTTGTCCTCAACCCACTTAGTCAGGACTCTATTGATCACCTTTTCGAAAACCTTACTGATGTTTGGAAGAAGATCGATCGGAGGTTCACCGGATTGGATGTGTCTTTATCCCTTTTGGGGATTTGATGTTAAACAGCAGTTTTCCAATGCGCTGGATAATGGGCATTATTCATTCCATTGTTAAACAGGAGATGTCTAAGCACATTGTTCGGTTTCATCGATTCCCACTGATTTCTTCCTTCTAAGTCATTCAAAGATCGTTTGGAGTTTTTCCTTCAAAATGAACGGGGGTAATACAATGTCGTCGGCGATGACATTATTTACCATATTCTCGTCACTGAACTGGGTAAAAGCCGAGCTTTCGAATCGCTGGTTCACTATTTCATTTCGAAGGTAGAAATTGTGCACAAGGACTCGATTTTCTAGGTCATGGTAGGGCAAATGGTTTCATTCCACATGTACACTTCCATAAAAGTCGGATCTATGCCTGCTGCTAAAAGTACAGGTTCGTTAACCCTCGTTCGTGCGATTTTAAGACACGAAAGGTCGTTTTGATCTTTCCTCCGGAATATTTTATTTATAGGGTTTTCCAATAGGGACTTGACAACTTTTAATTTAATTTGTGAACGTACTCTTTCACTAATCATCAAACTGTCACTGTCAATTTATTCTGTAAGCTCAACATTTTTTTCATGGTAAAGTACACTAACGAACAACGTCTGCAAATTATAAAATTTTTTTTACAGTTATTCGGAGTCGCAAGATCATCTTCAGTGACGAAGCTCATTTTTGGCTCAATGGGTTCGTCAATAAGCAAAATATGTGTTATTGGTCGGGTGAAAATCCACATGTGCTTCGTGAATCACCACTTCATCCACAAAAATTAACTGTTTGGTGCGGTTTGCATGCCGGCGGCTTTATTGGGCCATATTTTTTCATCGACGATAACGATCGTCACGTTACTGTGAATGGTGAGCGTTATCGCGCCATGATCACCGATTATTTTTAACCCGAATTGGAGGATATGGACTTTGACGACATGTATTTTCAACAGGATGGTACCACAAGCCATACAGCACACGCTACAATCGATTTATTGAAGAGTAAGTATGGTGAGCGTGTTACCTCAAGACATGTGCCAGTCGGTTTGCCGCCTCGTTCGTGCGATTTAACGCCGCTTGACTATTTTCTGTGGGGCTACGTTAAGTCATTGGCTTATGCCAACACGCCGACGACGTTGGAAGAGCTCAGAGCCAACATTGAACCTGAAATAGCGGCCGTTTTGGCCGAAATGTGTGGCCGAGTCGTTGAAAATTGGGTCCAACGAATCGACCGCTGCAAACGTGCACGCGTTTTAATTGTACTTCAAGCCAATAATAAAGTTTTTGAAATATCTCAAAATCCTTGCCTTTTAATTAAAAAAAAGAAAGTTGTCAAGTCGTTATTAGAAAACTCTATATTTGCGGGAACATAATCAGGTTGCTTGTGTACAACCCGAATTTTGTTGTTCCGATACAAACTTATATAGTTTCTGTAATTTTCCTTTATTAATTTTTGAAGGTTTTTGATCGACGACTTTAATGTCATGATCTCCGAGCTATTTCTGTACGAGGTTTTAAGTCTTGACAGCAGTTTACTTTTACGTTGGTGTAGTGCGTCAATATTTGCGGAATAAGTCTTCGTTATAAGTGTGTTGTTTCCGAGATATCGTTTTGTCTATTGTTGGTTTAATTGTCTCGTCCATTACCTTTAGATACCTGTCAATCTCCTAGTTTCAGAGATTTCTGTTGGACGGTGGGTAGAGCGAATGCGAGAAGAGTGCTCTCGTTACTGTTCTTGAGAAGTGTGTCCAACGCACCCTACTATAGTTGTAGGCATTTCTTTGAACAAACTTTTCGAATGGGAACAGTTATTTTGTTACTGAGACCTCAATGGTCACTATCATACGCGAAAGTGCGTAGACAGCTTGTAGTTTGTTGGTAAGTGTTGTATTCTTCAGTAGATCCAAATAGAACCCGTGTCTGGCAAACGACGATCTATCTGTCGCCTTAAAGTCGAGTCGATGCATTATTCTGTGCTGACCCCACCAATTGAATAGTAGGTTCCCTCTAGTATTTAATGTATTATTTTCCCAATCACTATGTTTGGCGTTGAAATCTCCAACGATAACAAAATAGTTGTCATCCAACTTCAGTCTCAAGAAACGAAAAAGTGTCTCGAGTGTCGAGAGAGGGATATACACGATGCATGTTTCCAGCACTTAGAACCTACGAACTACACGACTGTATACTCATTTAAAGCGTATTTTTTTTCTTACAAAGATCGCAACGCCTTCTCCTCTAATGTAGTTGGGTTGGTTTCTTCGTACTATTTTGTATCTTCTGTGCCTCATTTTGTGTCTTTTGGTAAGCTTAGTTTCGCTTACCAAGAGTATATCAGGGGCTTGGTCTTTAAGGAACTTTAATAATGCGGCTCTTCGTTCGAGCCTAATCAGTGAAATAACATTCACTGCAAGGACCTTCAGGGTTTGCTCCGCCATGAACGTACCCATTACGACCGAAGGTGCGTTTGGCCTCGCAGCAGCGCTTATATAAGATCAACTCGCACTGTCTGTTCATATATATGGCGCTGGAGGTAAGCCATCTTACCTTAAATAGAGAGCAAGATAGCTAGTATGTCAGGTACTAGTTTTGGTGCTCTTGACGCTAAGGCCTGAGAAGCAACCTTCGCTTACTGTACCGTATTTCCGCTACCTGCCGCCATTTGGGCGTAGGTAACGTGGGACGTAACGGCTGGTGTTTATACCTGCATGAGTGGACGTTTAACTTCCACTTTCTGCTGCCGAGCCAGACTCGCTTATAAACATATTCCCTTGCTTGTGAGCATGAATTCAATAAAGGTAGAAGTGTATCAGCTTCCCGTAGAAACGACGTCAGGGTTTAACTTCCATCGCCTCTGAACTCATGAATTCTCGTGGCATCCTTCACTATATTTATCATTGACGGTAAATGAGATTGCTAGATCTCGAGTTTCCGTAATTGTTTCTTCGTTTTTGCTGTCATAATCAAATTTTCTGTTGTCGTCGAACTTTTCAGGTTTACTCTTACTCATAAGCCTCATTTATTTTTTTTTCACTTCGCTATGTACTTCTTTGCACTACACTAGGTATATGGCAGTTTTTCAGAGCTTCCTACAGTTTTTGTTTTCTGTCTTTTCAATCCCAATTTAACACTTGTTAGTTCTGTATGCTTTGTTTTTTTTTTTTTTTTATTATCAATTTTGGAACATTTGTTTTGTATAACTCTTTGGAATTATACTCCATACGACTGCGCCACTTATGTCAATCGAAAAATTCAAATAAAAAACACCAGCTTTAGTTACGTATTTTACAAATTTATTTAAATTAAACTCGTCGTTAAAAATCTGGTTTTAAGACTGTCAGACAGAAAGGATCCACGACGAAGGCGGAAGATTATTCTCGTTGACGAGAACTGAGTCTGATATTCGGCTGTTATTGTAAAGTAATTATTGATCCTCCGATCAAAAAATGTCTCGGAGTGAGAACCGTCGGATCAATTGGATCGGACGTCATTAGGCATAACAGCCTTGAATTGAGGCGTTCCTCAATTTGAGCGCGCAGTGTGTCATATTAGTCACGTTAGTCTGGCTGCTCCGACTGTTCTTTTAAGGTAGTGTTTGATTGACTTGACACCAGCCACCCAAAGCCCTCCAAAGTGTGGTGAAGCTGGTGGAATAAAATGCCATTCGGTGTTTTATGCTGCCAGACTTGCCGAAATTCTAGCCAACCATTCACTGGAGATTTGCCTGCTCTCCTTGTTCAATATCTCAGTATTATTAGGTGCATCTGTATAAACGATATGGTGGAGTTTGTTAAGCGCCCTCCTACGTTTAAGAGTTCTTCAGTAACAAGAAATGGATTCAAACGGAGAATATGACTACCCTTTACAATGCTCCTTTTCTTTTTCAGCATTTTACCTTCTTGTGAAGGTACGCTTCATTGCGTACTAGCCGATTCAAATTGTTTCAGTCACAGTTCCTGCAAAATTCGGCCTTCATCGCGCATGGGGCGATCCAACTTAGCGGATTAAATAGACGAACAATGTCTGCAAGTGTTTTTTTTTTTTTTGAAATGTGAATTGAAGGAGCTAGTTGAAGTTTGAATGCGAATATATCTTTCTTGGAGTGCCATTGAATCCCAAGTGTTTTGCTGGCATCTGCTGATTCAAAGTTAAGAGGTAGATTTATTTCCCTTTCGCTTTCAGGAACGTGCTCTAATAATCCTGTGAGCTAATGGCCCATTTCTTAGAAGGAACTCAGCTAATTTTATAACTTCAATAATGTCTCTTTGTAAGTCGATTCAATCCTTTCCGTCATTCGTACCATAGATAAGCTCGTCGGCGTTAAATTCTTCAGTGAACACCTTTGTTACGTATGAATATATGTGCTCCACATCTGACGCTAGCTGATTTTAGTCGCGCACTATAAAATATGGCGCCGATGCAAGCGCCGATGCAGACGCCGATGTATTTAAGACATATGTTTTTATCGGGTCATTTTTTCTATGCCTCCATAGAGTTAATTAATATGACGTATTTTGAACTGCCATTCATTTCTGCCAGTAAATCGTGCTTACAGCTGTTACAAATGCTACCTCGAACTTTCCCTTATTCGTGATGAGATTAAGCACTCGCTTAACGATATTCCATGAGATGTTTTGTACGATGCTTTAAATACTACATGGAGTTTTGTGTTGCTCCTTGACTCTTTGACGACTGCATGATGAGCCAAGTAGTAGTACCGTCCATTTCCTAAGATACCATGACCTCCTTCATTTGACCTAATGGTATAACTTCATGTATTTTTGGTTTGCTCCAAGTTTTTTTTCTATTTGAAAGAATCTCACCATGGCTACCTTTTTCGAATTCCCCGAGTTTGGGAAAATTCCTTGTATGAATGGGAGTAGTATCTCTCATATACCTTCCGCTTGACTGTCTTTGAGGAATGTTGTTGATATTTTTACTCTTCCGGTTAAAGTTTTCTGTCATAGAGAGTTGTGCATCTAAAGTGTAATATTTGGAACGGTGTGGATATTTGTGCTAAGGATCCATCTAAATTCAATCCGTTGTGCTACAGAATACCCCTTTTGTCCCTTAATTAAACCTTCGAAAATTATTAAGGAGTAGACGCCCGCCCCTAACAGTACATTAATCTTCCCAAAAACATTGTATGCCGGATCAGCTAGTGGCAAATTGAACAAATGTTTTCACTCCCCTTGAAGCGGATAGGTTGGTTGTTCTGCGGGAAGGCCAGGTTACACAAATGTTCTAGCATCGATGGAGAAGGCTGTATTATATAACGATTCCAGATTAAAGTTCACTTGGTATTTAGAATTACCACTTGGATTACTCTAGCAGATACATTTTGCCTCCTGAAGTAAAGCATTTGAGTATCATTTTATATTATAAATGTGGCCTCTGACCCGGAGTATTGAATGG
The DNA here is from genome assembly GCA_907269105.1 of Volucella inanis. Classification (NCBI taxonomy): domain Eukaryota; kingdom Metazoa; phylum Arthropoda; class Insecta; order Diptera; family Syrphidae; genus Volucella; species Volucella inanis. The sequence continues at coordinate 101,208,540 of OU026153.1, read as the reverse complement.
GATAGGACTTTGACTTATAGGGTTTTGTATATAATGGGATTCAGGATTGTATTGTTGTGCGTTTTGATTGTAGTATTGGGGATGCTGTTTGTGGTTTTTCAAGTGGTTATATATTGTCCAGCGTCAAAGTGTAGTAGTGTGTGATGTTCGTCACCGCATTTTTGGCAACTAGGTATTGCTACTGTTACGAACCGAGGCATGATGGTAAATAAACAATTACCGCAAACTGCACTTTTCTTATTACTTCGGATCTGGTTTTGACATCCATATCAACGAAATTTTTTTGCAATGTCTCATCCCATGAGAAGCGTTGCAAAGCCGACATCGAAACTCTTTTGTTTGCTGGTGGGAACTTAATTGGCAGGCAGCGGAAGTGGTTTATCGAAACTAATTTGCATTCATTAACATTGAGTTCCGAGTTCACATTCAGTTTGGAAATGTTTTCCAGTGAACTAAAACAACCCTCGATGAAAGTAATGAAAGTTTTCAAACAGAAAAATTCTTTGAAGTGCCTAGCTTTTCCTCTCAATCTCGTTGTGTCTGCGGTGGCAGTTTACTAGAAATTAAAAAAATTAAAATGACGTCCCTTGTTTCAACAACTGTTTCAAGGTTGAAAAGGGCGTGAACGAATTCAATGCTGGTGTCGTGTAATGATTTCAGACTAGTAGCAGATACACTGGTTAGTTTGCTCTGCTCTACTAATCTTCTAAGCTGGTTGAGAATTGTCCAAGCTGAAGCAAAACTCTTGGAATCTATTGGAAAATGCTGAATTAATCGAGCAGCTTCCACAAACATAGACGTTTTCAGATACTGAAGTTTTTGTATCTCCGGCAATTCGGTTTATTACGGACTTAACCGTCGAATAAATTAATAAAATTCAATAAACCTTCTTCTCCTCATTCATCAAAAGTTGTGTTGGATACTGTTGGACTAGTTGGATTTTTCATTTACATAAATTCCACTTTTAAACTACAATTAATTGGGTTAGCTACAGCATACGCTGATAATATTGCCTTCTTGGACTAGTTGGATTTTTCATTTAGATAAATTCTACTTTTAAACTACAATTAAATGGGTTAGCTACGGCATAGGTTGATAATATTTCCTTCATATATAGTTTTGAAAATCTTTTTCAATGCGTTGCTAAGATTGGGGAATCCCAATTGGGGTTTGCTATTCATAAACTAATTGTAAGTGAAAAAACAAAATTAGTTCACTTTAAACTATCTGGCATCTGTATCTTAATCTGTACTTGCATGCTCCTGACTGCAATAAATACGGGCTACCAGTGCATAATTGTGGTATTACAAAAGTAACAACTCGTGCTCTAAAAAGTTCTTCAAAATTGACTCCGTTAGTAAATTTAAATACCTTGGGGTTTTGATAGACCATAATTTGAATTTTGAGGTGAAACTTACTTCAGTTCTAACTGCATAGGAACATTTAGCTCGCTTATTTTCCACAGCAAATCTTTATACTCATAGTTGGCCCTTTTTTAAATGGCTTGGGATTTTGCCATTGAGACATTTGTACATCTTTAAAGTACTAAGAGAATTTTTTAGGCAAAGTGGTAACATTCCAAGCAGACACAATCAGATTTACAATTTACGAATAAACAGCATGGCTTTAGTTAATACACCAGTTTCACTTACAACACACTTCTCAAATGGTTTCACTTTTACCGCCCCAAGCTATTTTAATAAACTTCTATACTCCATTAGAATAACAACTTATGATAATGGTTACATAAAAAAGTTAAAAAGTGGCTATTTACAATACTATTGACATGGCCAACATTGAATTACTTTAAAGTTACACAAAATATATGTATTAAATCGATTTAAATTTCTCTTTTTTTCTTGTAATTAGCTTATTTTTCTCGAACTGTTGCTTTCAACTATTTTGAATAAAAAAAAAAAAAACGTTTCGGTTATTAGTTCATATACTATATTCATTCATTCACCATACAATAAATCGTTATGAAATTGTTATACTTAAGATTAAAATCTGTAATATGAATTGAATAATAAATATAAATACATTAATATAAAATAAATATATATAAAAAAAAATTTATTTCAGCTTTTGTTTAACCCGATGATTGGTTGGATTCTATCATTCTAGACCTTTATATATTTAAAAAATTGTTGTGTACTGTGGCCGATGGACTATCCGTCGGAGATCGGAAACGTATATTTTCACCGAATAAACTATCCAGCTATACTTTACCACAGCACACTTTGTTTTTTGTTCAAAAAAAAAATGTATCTCACTGGTTTACTTTACTAACACTCACTTTCTATATGGTATATATATACATATATATATATTTTGCCATTGATTAACTTCCTACAAACACACAATTACTCATTTTTCCCAGGGCGCAGTCGATTTTGTTTTGAAGCGACAGTATTGCTACAGATGCGAACGGTATGATTATATGAAATCGTAAATTATGTACCATTGTTTTCACTTCAGAAAAATTGATGTGAACGATTTTGCGAAAGGGAAATTTTGGTAGAATGTAGAATAGATAAATGAAAAAATTATGTTATAAGTAGAACGGGATATTGTAGAATATTTTTCTTTAAATAATGTTATGGATACTGAACAAGTCAAAGCAAACCCGATAGAATTTCATAAACTGAGATTAAAGTTTAATGTTCCGGTCCTAGATTGTTTTTTCGTACACATTTACAAGTTACACTGAGCCGAATTGTTGTTAGGCCTATTATATAGTGGCACAACTAAATGATAAAGTGTTTTGATACCACGAATCCCACGAATCTTTGCAATAGAAAAGACTTGCCTCTAAGAATTACTTTTGGAATGACTATGTAAATAAATCCAAGGACAAACACTAAAGGTAGCCGGTATGTATTTGGAAAACCCGTACTTTTCTCATGAGTAACACTATGCGCCGTGCTCGCATGTACTTAACCCATAAAACCTTTATGTTCTTGCAAAAGCAGGAAAGTCCAAAGCGTTGTTTATAAAACTGTGGTGAGCTTAGACCATAAAATACATAATTAATAAAAATTAATAGTTTTTTTTTATAATAGACATAATACAACATACATTTATAGATACACACATATAGGTAGGCCTGCAACACTACACACCCAGTATTTATAAATGCTTATAAAATAGTAATAATAATAAACCAATTATTCAAATTTAATAATATCAGAAAAACGTATAGTAACACATGAGCTGAAAAGTCCGCGCAGTTTTAACATAAATTTTTTGCAAAATTCAACTTTATTTATCAATATAGTTGCCTTCTAGGGCGATACGCTGATTGAAATGATTTTTCAATCTTTCGATACCAGTTTTATTATACGATTTCGGTCTAGTCTCAAAATAGGCCTCTGTTTCGGCGATTACTTCTTCATTGGTCTTAAATCTCTTTCCGGCGAGCATTCTTTTGGGGTCTGCGAACAGTTGATAGTCGCTGGGGTCAAATCTGGAAAATACGGTCGGTGGGGAAGCAATTCGTAGCCAAATTCATTCAATTTTGCCATCGTTTTCATCGACTTCTGACACGGTGCATTGTCTTGATGAAACAGCGCTTTCTTTTTCTTCAAATGCGGCCGTTTTTCTGCGATTTCGTCCTTCAAACGCTCCAACAACGCAATGTATTAGTCGCTGTTGATAGTCTGCCCCCTTTGGAGATAGTCGATGAAAATTATTTCATGTGTATTCCAAAATTCGGATGCCATAACCTTGCCAGCTGACAGTTGAGTTTTTGGTCGTTTTGGACGAGGTTCGTCGCCTACTCGCCTGCTCGCCACTCAGCTGACTGCCGACTTGACTCTGGTGCGAAGTCATATATTGTCACATACCGACGCAAAAATTCGGCTTTATTGCGGTTGAACAGCTTTAAACACTCCTCTGAATCATCAACACGTTGTTGTTTTTGGTCGACTGTGAGCAAAAGCGGCACCCGCTTTGAACAGAGCTTTCGCATGTCCAAATATTCGTGTACGATATATCCCACACGCTCTTTCGATATCTTTAGAGCCTCAGCTATCTTGATCAACTTCACTAAACGGTCATTCGTAATCATTTTGTGAACCTTTTTGATGTTTTCATCTTAAACAGCCTATTTTGGACGTCCACTGCGTGCATCATCTTTGGTGCTTGTATGACCACTTTTGAATTTTTTAATCCACTTGCCAATGGTTCGTTCGGCTGGTGCAGAGTCCAGGTAACACCTATCAAGCCATTTCTTTGCATCTACTACATTTTTTCCCATTAAAAAAGCAATGATAAGTCAACACACGAAATTGCTTTGAATCCATTTTTTTTTTTCACAATAACAAAAGTTGCTTCACTCACAACGCTATATCTCGAGAACTAATCGCCCGACAGCTGTCAAATTTATACACGTATCTTTTGAAGGTTGGTACTAAATGAATGGTATGGATTTAATTCAAGTTAAGTAGTTTTTGGTAAGAAAACTAGCCTTAAGCTCAGTTGATGACAAGCGATATGTGATAAACGTTTTATTTTATCGACGTTTAAAAGAAAGACCAAAACTAAAGAAATCGATATTTTATTATAATGACTGTACTCCTTAAAAGCACAAATGACAATGGTAATTCATATCAAAAAACAAAGAGTGAAATTTCATTCTGAGAATAAAATATTAGAAAGAGATAACAATGTTAAGTGTAAGCAAGAAAACAATATTATTACAGAGTAAATAGAAAGATTTTCAATAGCTAACTCAATTAATTTTTAACATCCTCCACCCGCGAAGTTGAAGAAAGTTCCAGCGGATACAAAAGTTGAACTGGTCTTCGGGTTCTTGACCCATCAGCATAACGAATCTCACATGTCTGAAAATTTCCATCACGACCAGTTAGTACACCTTCAATGACAGCTAATCTCCAAGCTATTCGCGGCTTTACTGAATCAAACACCAAAGCGACATCTTTTGGTTTGATATGGGCTGAAAAATAACCTTAGCTGTGGTGAAATGATCGTAAGAATTGCAAATATTCGGTACGCCACCGATTCCAAAGCATCTTTGTGTACCTCATCCACTGAGTCCATAGTTTCTGAATGTCGGTTGGTGATGTCACTGTTTTTTGAGGATCTACAAAACCTTTTCGCTTATTTGATAGAAACTTTTGCATAAGCTCGTCATCCGGCGCTTGATTGGTGTCATTAAGCTCTAAAGCTGCTCTTCTAAAAGTACGCGCGTTATCAGAGAAAATTGTGGATGGAGCACCTCGCCGAGCAATAAAACGCCTAAGCCCCATGATGCAGTTCTCTTCTTCTCTGACAAACTCGGTACAATCTCCAAATGAATAGAACGAATAGCAGCACAAGTGAAAAAAATTAAATAGCATTTGTTCATTTGGTTTGTGGAACTATCAAGGTAGTAAAGCGGCAAGGCGAAGTCTATGCCAACACAGTCGAAGGTTTTGGACAGCGTTATACGTTCAATTGGAAGTGGGCCAAATGGTTGAGACACAAACTTTTGACAAATGACACACCTTCTGATTCTTCCTTTTACAAGCGGGCTTACTTTCCGAATCCAGAAACGTTCGCGAAGTTGACACAGGACAACGTTAACACTTCCATGCAAAGTCTTCTGATGGTAATAATCGATGATAAGCTTTACCAAGCAACAATTCGATGGCAAAATAATAGGGTGCTTCTGGTCTAATGGGCCCTTAAACGATTGATTGCGGTTTTAAAATCGCAACACATAAGCAGTGCGACTCAGCAAACGGTTCCAGGAACTGTTTTGTTTGTAATTCAAAAGAGGCTCCGGAGTAGTTGGAACAACACATCGCAACACATAAGCAGTGCGACTCAGCAAATGGTTCCAGGAACTGATTTGTTTGTAATTTAAAAGAGGCTCCGGAGTAGTTGAAACAGGAACGAATAACGCCACTGGTACTACAGCTTCTTGATTTATCTCGACCACATCCTCATGAAAGTTTGTGTTGTTCTTGAGCACGCTAGGTCCATGAGCCTATATCAAAGAATTCAACAAATTATGAACTGTGATCCCTCTAGTTAGAAGATCTGCCGGATTTTCCCTCCCTTTACAATGCCTCCAATCAGCAACTGAAGTGAGATGACGTATTTTCAACACTCGGATCTGCACGTACTGTTTCCAACGATGAACATCACCCTGGATCCACCCAAGCGAAATCTTCGAATCTGTCCACAAGAAGAAGTTATGGACTCGAACCTTTAGGGAATGTTTTAGGTAAAATTATAGGCCGTTAATTGCAATTTGGGAAGCGAAAGCTCTTTTACTGCTTTTAGAGGAGCAACTCTGCCCTTTGCACAAAGAAAAGATACGTTATTTTCTTTTACCTTGTTGAAACTTTTAATGTAAGCTACCGTTCCATACGCTTTCATGCTGGCATCCGCAAAAAAATGAACATGTATTGGACCTGCAGAAGAAAATCAAAGCGCCGCGTGTAGAATAGCAACATTTTTTAAATTTCGTAAGCCTTTTACACAGTCCTCCCACTGCATTAAAAGTTCAGCAGTAAGCTTCTCATCCCAAGAATGTTTTTCTCTCCAAATAGGTTGAAAAAGAATTTTTATTCATATTATAATCGGGGCAAGCATTCCAAGACCAAGATCCAAGAGGATCGTAGATTTTGACGATTGTTTGTAGCACATTACGTTCTGTCCCTTTTGTTAAATGGGAACACAGCAAATTTTCAACGGACTCCAATGGCACCCCAATCTCATCAGTGTTTATAAACCATATCAATCCTAAAACTTTTTGTTTACTAGGTGAGCAAAGAGCCTTGCGCACAACATCGCTATTGGAATTCCACTTCCTAAGGTTCATGCTTGCTTTATTTATTATTAAATTAGCTTCTTCACTGATTCGTCTTCTTTCATCCTCAGTATCCGTGCCCGTGACCACAGACTAGTGGTAATCAGAGCCCATTAGCACACTCAAACCGTCTACTTCTACATTGTCTGCGTGATAAGCATCTGCCAACTGAAGATTCCGAACCAGTCCACATCCTGCGTCGGGAGCATTTAAAACATCGACGCAGATTTCCGGAACAACCACTGCTTCCCAATTTACGTTTTTGTGAGTGAATTGGCTTTGAATATTAATGATCACTCTTTTAAATTTTTTAAAGTGAGTTTTTTCCTTACTTCCAAAGGGCAACAGTGAGAAGTTTACTTCTCCCATGGCTGACAGGTTTAGTTTGGTTGCTAAATCCTCTCGAACATAAAAATATTGGTTTCCACCGTCTATTACAAACCATATGAGATAGTTTTTTAAACTCGGTGATACAGCGAAAGACAACATAAGTTGCGCTTTGTGATAAACAACGGCTTTCTTTTATTTCAGGCATGGAAACGAAATTACCGGCACACAAATTGACAGCTTGGTGGCAACTATCTCGCGTGACAGAGGGTGCAGGCAAAACTTTTTGGATTGTGTAAGAAAGACCACACAACGAAGTTAGATGTTAACCCTTGCAATTCACACAAGAAAGCCACTTCGAACTTCGGCATTTTTTAGAAGGGTGCCCTCGATTGACACAACGAAAACAACGGCCTGTTTTTCTCAAAATTTCACGCTCTAAAATTAACAACTTTTAGTCACAGTTTTCGGTCAAATGCTTTTCAGATGCACAAAACACACAGTTGCTCTTTTCTTTCAGTGACACTAAACATGCTGCAGTTTTATGAGTTAAAGTAGGATGCCTTGTTTGCGATATAACAGGAGTAGAAAAGATGACCTTACTCCTTTCCAAAGATTCAACTTCTCGCTTTAAGAAACGCATTATGTTTTTTACTTGTGTCACAAATTTGCGAGAAAGTTGAGGTGATTTCATTATCTGTCTCATTTTCTTTTGCAATATGTTCATCCCTCTCTGCCAGACGATAATAGTCAACTCGTAGTTCTGGTGGTAAGCAGCGGAGTAATATCGACTTTAGCATGACATAATAATGATTTGTAGGAATTTGCAATGCTGTGAGTGTGCGACAACATGATGTGATGTGATCGAGTACAGACTGAGAGAAAGCAGATGTTGCATATTTTTATCAACCAGCCGTTCGGTGTCTCCAAACTGCTCTTGCAAGAATGAGATAGCAGTCTCGTAACACAAACTTGAAGCGGTAAAACCGGCAATAATTTTCTTCGCGTTGCCCATCAATACTTATTCCAAATAACTAAACTTGTCGTACGATGTTAAGCTACCGTTTTCGTGAATAGCTTTTCGGAATTGCTCCTAAAACGGTAACCAATCTTGGTAGTTGCCGTCAAACTTTTTCAGTTGAAGTTTGGATAGCTTTTGGACACAATTTATGCCATTTGGAAAATTATGCGATGGCTTCACAGGACTTGATGTGGGGGGATTCTGCTTCCATTGAATTTTCTGAAGACGAGAAGCTACATTATTTTTCCAGTTCTTTGTCGAGTTCATCTACCTTGAGAAGATTCTTATTTTGTACCTCCTGGTTCATTACATTAAGACTCTCGTGAACTGCCGTTAGACGTTGTGTGAAAGTAGTGAGAACTTCCTCGATTGCATCCAAATCAGTTGCCATGTTAAGCTGGGAATCCGCACTATCTAGAAAATCAGTGGCATTTTTGACTATTTTTGTTACCTGACCTCTATTAGCTGATCGCGCTGATAGCTCCATTGCCATTTTCACGTTTCACCTTATTGCACTTTTAAGTGCAAGTTTAAATTTTTTTTAATGTTTCTTAGTTTCTGTTCAACTTTCTGCTGGGTTTCGGCACCATATAATAAAAAAAAAAGACCAAAACTAACTCATTCTGAGAATAAAATATTAAAAAAAAGATGACAATGTTAAGTGCAAGCAAGAAAGCAATATTATTATAGGGTAAATAGAAAGATTTTCAATAGCTAACTTAGTTAATTTTTAACAATATGCTATGGAAAATAGTTATTGTACATTATCCAGGTGGTCATTATAAAATATGTTAAAAAAAAAATTCTTTATTATTTTACCTAATCACATGAATTTTATTTTGGAGAGTCTTATTAAATGAATCATTTTTCAGATTTTATACAAAAACAACAACGAAAAAGCAAGAACATTTCAATAACCAAATCGTTCATATAAGATAAGATCATCTTATGGTACAGAATATATGGTATATTGTATAAAGTCCTAAGGAATATGAATATTATCTTAAGATAAGCTTCTATAATTTTGGGTAGGAAGGTTTTAAAATAAAACAGCGTGCATTTCAAGTAGAAAGTGTCAGCAAATAATTAGGCACCTGTAGTTAACATTTAAGCCAGAATGAAAAACGTCAGCATCAAAAACAATAACGATAATTGCAATAGATGCAGCAAAAACGTTATTTATACAATAAAAATTGGAGAAACAGCTTAATTCATCGTCTCAAGAACAATACCAACAGCAACAACAAGTAAGGAAGCGGAAGATAGTCATCTTGTCATCAACATCAGTCGATGAACAGGGTAATTAATATCTTGAAACGGTTTAACGGTCGAAGTCTATTCATAAAAGGTTTGGTAAGCAGATTATTATAGAATTCCGCAATAAACAAGATTTTCTTCACGCCTATACGGGACATTTTATTTTATGACTCTAAAATTGATATGTTAAATGAAAACAATAGAAATCTATATTTTATTGCTTCGAAAGAGCATGGAACATCAGTACATTTTTTTTTATTAATGAACTGGAGGGCTCCGCCTATAAAAAAAATTAAAAAGAATAAAAAATTATTTTATTATACAGAGAAATTACCAAATTCTCAAAGTAAAATTGCTGAAAATCAGTATGAATACATGTATATGAATATATGAATATATATATATTTAAATCAATATGATATACCATAGTACTAAAAACAAAACAACTAAATAATTTTTTTTTCATTGTTTTATTTTCTCACTTCAAAAACTTTTTCAACAGGTTAACATTTCGTAAGGCAGAGCATTTCTCAAATTTATAATAAATGTTCCGGATAAATCAAAATAATTGAACAAAATAACTCCCCTATGAGTTTAAATGAAAGAAATGAACGAAATACTAAATTGATCCATTTTAAAATACAATTGCAAAAAAAAATGACCAATCACTCTTTTGTGAAAAGTTTGATTTAATAATACACTACGTATTATGTATTAACATATATAATATATTTATGTATACTATATATATATATTTTATTTATATTTAATAAAAATTTCTTATTCATCAATATTAAAACTCTCCCCTTCAAAGTAATCCCCTTCAGATATAATACACTTGTGCCAACGCTTTTTCCAATCCACGAAGCACTTCTCATAAGAACCTTTTGGTATAGCCTTAAGTCCTTCCAGCGATTCTGTTTCTATTTCTTCAATCTTCACTCATATCCGTACTTTCTTAGGTCTCTTTAGTTTTAAGAACAAAAATAGTCGCACCGCAAAAAAATCTCTCACAACCGATGAATATTCAAGTGCATTATCGTGATGCAAAAACCATGAATTCTTTTCCACATTTCTAGACGTTTTTTCCGTACTGCTTCTCGCAAATGGCGCGAATCTTCACGATAATACCCTTATTGACCGTACGACCTTCAGGTAAAATTCCTGATGAACTACGTCACGGTAATCGAAAAAAACAGTGATCAAAACTTTGACATGTAATCGAATTTGCCGTGCTTTTTTCGGTCTTGCCTCCTCTTTCCCATATACCCATGATTCGTCACCAGTTATGACCCTTTTGAGCCAGTAAAAATTATCATTTCCGTCATTCAAGAGCTGCTGAAACTGAAGAAGTTTCGGAACAATTTTCGCTAATACACGTTTCAAGCCCAAAACATGCGAAAAAATTGAATGAGTCGAGCCGGCTCAGCAACTTCTCTTATGGTAATTCGACGATTTTCCAAAACAATTTACTTCTCAGCTTCGACATTTTAATTTTTTTGGGAGCGAGGTTCGTCATTGGCATTTTATCGACCATCTTGAAAGAGCTTGTAGCATTTGTAAACATTTTTTTAAACTTAGAGTAGACTCACCGTATGCCACTGTCAACATTTCATTTGTTTCCATTTTTTACACATTAATCAATTTTTTTTTTTTATAATAATTGCAAATCGCCAGTCCAGAAAACATTATGTTGTAATACAATTTACTTCTTCTATTAAAAGAGTACAAGTACGAGTATACCTGAAATTCAGTTAAAGTTAAATCTCATTAAAAACCTAATTTTAGCAACACTTTACAAAGAATCCGCAATTGATTATTCTTTTTCTGTTGAAACATATAGATATTTATTGCTTCATAGGTAAATATAAATACATATTTTTTTTTTTTTTTTTTTTTTTTTTTTTTTTTTTTTTTTTTTTTTTTTTTAGCACAGCTTAGAGACAAGATGGTACAATTTTATCTAACTACTGAGAAACATAAATTTTAGCGAATTGCATTCGTCTATCTGGATTTAATTTGAAGGAAAAACTATAAGAAAAACCTTCATTCAGATACAGAGATAGAGTTACATGTTGTATGTAAAAGGATAAAACTTATATTAAGGAAGTTTGTACAATTAGTAGTGAATTAAGTTACGAAATTTAAGATACATGTATTTGTTTACCTCGATAAATCAGTTGATGCAAAATAAATAATATATAAATAAATGAATGAACAAAAGAAAAACAAATGAATAAATAAATAAATAAATATATATACAAAGGTATATATAGTAGGTGAATAAATAAATAAATTAATATATTTAAATTAATTATCAATAACTAGACTATAAATATGGTATACATAAATTTAAATAGATTCAATAAATATATAAATAAATAATAAACGGAAAAAAAATATTAACAAATAATTACAAACAAGCTTTATAGTATAGCTTAATACAAGGCTAGAATTAATTTGTTACATTTTCATTGATTTGTTAATATGTTAATCAATGGATTTTCAACATATGTTACATTTTGAAAAGAATTCTTCGTTGAGAATTTCAATTCTCCTTGCAGTTTGAATGAAACCTGCCTTTTCATGCAAAATCATTTTGAGAGGTCCCATGGAAGACCCAACATTATTTCTAATACCTTCTTTTGATCTATTTGCAGTCTTTTTATATCTGTTTAAGCACAATTCCTCCAAACAGGCGAAGCATATGTTATCAACTCTTGTGAGATTACTTTACAAATTATCATTTTATTTTGTTTGCTCAGTAAGGAATTTCCATTAATACTATAATAGGGTAAAGAGTTTTGATAGCCACATTGAATTTAGTTAAGATATTTTTAATATGATCCGCAGAAGTTAATTTTTGTCTTAGGTACTTAACTAAGTTAACCCAGGGAATTAATTTTTACTTTCCAGTGCTTATAGTATTCAAATATTTTGTTTAAACCTATTTGGAGATTTACTTCAACAACTGAACCTATTGAATGGGAGGAGTATATTGCAGTATCATCAGCTAAAGTATCATCGGTTAAAAGAACAATTTATGGCATTTACTTTTTGAAAAAGTTATTATGTAACACTTGGCCACAACTACGTCTAATGTGGTCCATTCCGAAGCTCAAATTTTGGGCGACTCGTTCGAGCATAGCGACTGGTATCTCACAGATAACACGAGTAATGTTGGCTTCTAAAGCGTGAGTCGTAGCTGGCTTATTCCTGAAGACCTGAGACTTTACATATCCCCCGAAAAAATAGTCCAAAGGTGTGATATTGCACGTTCTAAACGGCCAATTTGCCATTGCAAAACGTGAGATTAAGTCCTCACCAAAATGATTTCTCGACAAGTCCATTGCAGATTGTATCGTAATTATAAAAATTTATAATTAGTGCTTTTGTGTGGAAAACGTGCTGCAATCCTCTGCATTTACCACCTCATTAACCCAGTGCTCGAGATTTGCGGCCTGTACGGCCATGGATGGTTACGATACAACCAAAATTGAACACAAAGTTGGTAATTTGCTTTACGTTTAAGAAAAAATTGAATCAAATCCGATATTCTGATACAACGCCATCATTGCTAGAGATTGAAGATCAAATTGAAGTTGATGAAATATATTTCGATAAAGGCATTGCATTCAATTTGATTATTGAATGCCAACAGTATATTGGAGACGATATATTCGACAAAGAGAAGACTTAGTGACTTAAAATATGTGCAATCAAAATTGAAAAAGTCTATGTTGAAAATTGCAGAATATTCCAGAATATTCATTTCACATATATCCTTGAATAACTCAAAAAGTGGTATTTTGCTTTTTATTTTTTATTTTCTTATATATTACAGAGAGATTCGTCCTCTATTTCCATTTCAAATTTCAAGTTGGGATCTCTTTGGGTTCGGCCAAAATAATGTTTTATAGGCGGCTAAATCAAAAAACTAAATATTTATTACGTTACTCCTCTTACATTCTCACGTATAACCCGAGTGCACATACATAAGTACATAGCTGTTTTTTTTTTTAGAAAAAAAAGTCACTGTGCTTGTTTTATTCTTTCAATGACTAGTAACTGCACATTTCCCGTTTTCGAGGATTTTAGAAGTTAGGCTTAATTTATTTTCAGTGGACTCACACAGACCGTGAGAATTGAAAACTCTAAGGATTTCATTCAGAGCTTTTTGAAACGGCTTGGTGTTTTCATTCGTCATGTTCTTATAAATGATCAACAAAACAGGTACATAAAGGATGTCAAAACTCTTTTAGCGAAAACGGGCATGCTTGTTTTATTGGACTTTTCCGAAAATTATGGTTTTGTTGTGCAAAATGCAGTGCATGGATACCACTGGTCTAACAAACAGGCGACGATTCACCCTTTCGCAATATATTACCGGAACCAGATGGGTGATATTAAAAGTGAAAGTTTGTTGTAATCAGTGACTGCTTAAAGCATGATACTATTGCAAAACACTTATTTCAGCGCCATCTCTTAGAGTTCCTGCACAAGAAATGCCAACATTTTAAGAAAATTATTTATTTTTCCGATGGATCTGCGACCTTTCATGGTAAGAACGCATGCGATGGACCTGGTGGTACAATAAAAAAGACTGGCTGCCAGAGCTTGCCTACAAAAACCGTATAGGGAACACATAACAACTCCCAAACAGTTATATATTGGATATATATTTTAATTCGTGCGGTTTTTTTTTCAAAATTTGAACGTTTATTTAAGAAAAACATGTACAATAGTATTATTCAAAGTATTGCCCATCTGAAGCTATGACTTTTTTAAATCTTTCTGGCAATTTGTGGATCCCATCCCAAAAGAACTGCGCCGGCTTGGCAGCCAAGAATGAATCAAGTCAATTTTTGATTTTCTGCTCTGATGTGAACTGTATTTCATGTGAGGGCGTTCTGCATCGACCGGAACAAACGGTAGTCAGAAGGGATATGCTCTGGGCTATAAGGCGGGTTAGATAAGACTTCCCATCCACTGTTTTGTAGCGTGTTCGGTAGCGTTGTCCATTGATGGTTTCTCCCGGTTTTAGCAGCTCATAATACAGCACACCCATCTGATCCCACCAAATACAGAGCATTACCTTCGCGCCATGGAAATTCGGCTTTGCCATTGATTTGGCTGGTTGGCCGGGCTTCACATATGATTTTTTGCGCTTGCAAAATGCAAAAATGACTTTCTTTTGTAGCGTTGCAGCAGCACTTCGGACATGCAAAACCGCTTTTCGACGTCTCTCGGCTTGAGTTCATGTGGAACCCAATTTTCTGCTTTTGAATATATCCAGCTGCTTTTAAACATTTTGAAATGGCTGCTTGAGTGACACCCAAAGATTCTGCGAGCTCTTCTTGTGTTTGGCAACAATCTTCATAGAGTAATGCTTCCAGTTCTTCATCTTCAAACTTTTTTGGCTGCTCAGGACGTTCATCGTCTTCCAAGCCAAAATCACCACTTTTAAATCGTGCAAACCTCTTATGGCACGTTCGCTCAGCTAGCGCATGTGCACCATAAACTTCTACCAAAATACGATGACTTTCGGCAGCAGTTTTCTTCATATTAAAGTAGTGAGGAAGAACTCCCAGCGAAAACACTTTTTCAGGCACAAAGTTCGACATATTTGAGTGAAAAACAAATTATTGTTGTTTACGCTTCAAATGAATGACATATACTGAAATGACGTACAATGACAGTAGCTTTTCAACGCATGTTCCAATGGTATAATAACAATGGAATAATACAAGTTACGCCATCTCTTAGCAAACTGAACGAGTTAAGTTATAGACCCAATAACTGGGCAACTGAAAATATAAAAAATATGGATTTCTCCTACGTGACCACACAGGAGTATAATGAAGAAAATTTTTTGATGGAATCGAGATTTTCTAATTTAAGAATTGTGCCGGAAACAAGAAAACTTCATCATATTTCATCTTTTTCAAGGAAAATATTTTTCCATTTCGTCGGAAGAATATGTATATACTCTTAAGAGATAATAAATAATGTTTTTTTAGTTTTGGGATACAAAGGCCCCAGTGCGACTTTTTTTTTTTTTTAATGAAAATATTTATTACAGAATATTTAGCCGCCTATAAAATATTATTTTGACCGAACCCATGGAGATCCCAACTTGAAATTTGATATGGAAATAGAGGACAAAACTCTCTATAATATAAAAAAATATAAAAAAAAAAATACTTTATCAAATTCTGATGAACAGAGCCAAAGTTATGATTTTTTTAAATATAAAAGAAAGCATAAATTTTGATTTTTTGGCAATTTTTGAAGTTACGTTACACGCAAACTATATCGAATTCTGCAAAACTTTTTTTTCCTTATGATTCGTACCTCTCTAATGAGTATTTCTACCGCTTTTCAGCCAATTAGGAGGGATGTTGTTCAGAGTAGATCCTTCATGGAATGACCCCAAAATTATTTCTCAACAAGTCCATTGTTTCACGAGCTGTATGGCTCGTAGCGCCGTTTTGTTGAAACCAGAGTTCACCGAGACCATGTGCTTGAATTTCAGGAAGCACATAGTCCGTTAAAATAGCGCGATAACGGTTAACATTGACGGTAACATTCTGGTTTGCCTCATTTTTGAAGAAATGGACCAATGATTTATTAACGTATCCATTGAGCCAGAAATGAGCTTCATCCCTGAACAAAATTTCACGATAAAACACCGGATTTTAATTGATATTTCCAGAGCCCATTCACTGAAAATATGACGCAAATTCAAGTCGCCTGGCTTCAATTCTTGCACAAGTTGGATTTTGTACGCTTTTAGCCCCAGATACTCACGTAAAATACGTCAAGCCAAGCTGCTGAGAACGACAACGAATCGATCCGCGTACACTCTCAGCTACAGCTGCTATAGTCTCTTCAGTACGTACTAGATGTGGTCTTACCGGTCAAGTATCATCCACTAATGTAAACTGAGACTCAAATTTGTAATGGTATCGGCAATAGTGGTTTCAGTAGGTCGATTATGTGCACCGTAAGTTCCTCGAAACGCACGAAAAACATTTCGCACAGAACACTGAATTTCGTAATACAGCTGAACAATTTTAAGACGCTATTTTGGTGTGAGTCTTTCCATAATGATGATACTGAACAAAAATGGTAAGGCATTTTGGTAGGACTCACCCGTGATCTGTCAAAAAAGCCTATTGAAAATCCAACCTCACAACGAGTCATCCCTTATTAAATAGAGTAGTTTAGCACCTACTGAACCTTGAGGAACTCCAGCTTAAATTGATTTTTTAGAAGAACAGAAGTAATTCAGTGACACTACAAAATATCTACCATCCACAATTTTATTTATTTTAATTAAATACGAAGGACAGTTTATTAACCCTGCATGCCAGACCGTGTCGAAAGCTTTTTCTATAACTAGAAGAATTAAACCTGTTGATTTATTTTGAACAAAATTAGATTTCACATGTTTTGAAATTCTCAAAATTTTATGCGATGTACTGCGATATTTACGAAATCCAAATTGATAATGTGGTAATATATTTTTTTCCTCTAGAAAGACCTAAGGCTTCAATTTGATTACCTTTTCAAGGATCTTACAACATCCACTTAATAGACTTACAGGCCGGTAGCTAGAAGGAATATAAGCTGGCTTACCTGGCTTTAAAAAGGGAATAATTTTTTGTTTTTTCTTTTAGGCACATATTGTATTTTGATACAACCATTGACTTTTAAAATTAATAAACTAATAGCTTTTATTGGTGGGTTTCTTAGAATTAAATTATAAATGTTATCTAGACCAGGGGCTTTATAATTTCGAAAATTTTCGTTAGTAATAAATATATTTGATTGTATTTCGAACTCCATATCCTTGAACGGAGGTACCTCGTTCATAACCATTGACTCAAAATCAGTAATAGGGCTGTTCTGAAAAGCAGAATGATTTCCCATAAAGGCATCTGCTATTAGTTCCGTTTTGGACTCAGTTGATGTTATAATGGAGCCAGAGATCTCGAGATTGGGAACTTGGATATTTCTCTTTTTAAGAATTTTAGTGATATTCCAAAAAGGCGTTGAATTTTAATTTGTCATTCCAAACAGATTTTCTAAATTCCGAAATATGTATCTTTATAAGTTTATTTAATATATTCATTTCCCTAAGATCATTGGATAATCTATATCTTTTCCATCGCTTTCTATATGAATTTCTGATTTTGATTAGTTGTAAAATATTAGGTGGGTGAGCGATCACTCTTTGACATGGATTTTTTGACGGAACTGTTAAACGAATGCTTTCAGTTATTTTATTTTCGAAGGTATTAATAAGTGAGTCTACTTGTTGACTACAAGTAATATAATTTAGATCTAGCGGATAATAATAAATAATTGAAATGGGATTAGATCTAAAAAGATTCCAGTTAGCATTCTTATAGTCTAAATATTACACATTTTTTAACATAGGTGTACGTAAAATATTACATGTTACAGGTAAGGGATCCAAACTTAGGGCATTAAAAGGAACGGGATATGTTAATAAGTTAGGCATATTAGCTAAAAGTATATCTAACACAGATGGAGAAAATCTGCTTGAGGTTGGGATATAAGTTGGGCTGTTAGGGTACGTAATATTAAAGGGGTGTCTCATAGATAAATTTGCGAATATATTACTTTAACGATTAGCCTTCAAACAACCGCAGTCACGGTGGCAGCAATTTAGAACACCCCCTATTACAAGTCGATCATTGCTAAGCAACTTTCTAAAATCATTTTTGAAATTTACAGCTTGGAGTGGGTTACATATACTCCCCGGAAAATATACCGAAAAAACTTTCAAATTGGAGAAATTTGCTAAAATAATTTCAACTCCAATCGCTTCCACTACCGTAGTATTTACAATTGGAAGTACGTTATGCCAAATTGTTTTCTTTATTACAATGGCAACACCGCCCCCAATTCTATATTCTCGATCCAATCTGTAGCAAATGTACTTACAATTTTTTAGACTAACATTATTATTAAGCCAAGTTTCACTTACATAACATATATCGACATTTCTATTACAAACAAAATTGAAAAACTCAACGCTTTTGTTTCGTAAGCTGTGCAGTTACATTAAATTGTTCATTTTCGATTTGCATTAGCCAAGCTTTGAAACCATTTCCATCGTTAATGAGGTAAGTTCTTCTTGTGAGAATAGAGTGTTCTCAGCTGATGAGACTTGCACTTTGTGCTCTGGAACTTGCTGAATACTCTGTTGACGTTTTTACTGAATAGAAACTTTCGGAAGAGAGGGAAAGTCTACAAAGCTGTTGTAATTGAAAACTTTTGTAGGCGCACCTGCCGGCTTGAGAGTCTTCAGAAATATATTTTCTCTTATTTCTTTGAATTTAGTACGGTTTAAACATGACTCATCAGTTGATTTGTGATTGCCCTACAGTTAGGAGCAGTTAGCACAGAATGTCTTGATGTTAAAATTTTTCTCTCCATGGCCAAACATTTGAGAGTTCTAGCAATGTGTCAATTTATTCTTAATGCGCCTATGAAACTTCCACCTCACTTGAGTTTTGAAAATGGACTTAATTTTTTTGCGAAGATCAGCTAAGCGAATTGAACCGTTTTCAATATAAACACTGTAGAAAACGTCGGTGAAATTTTCATGTGTTTTTTTATCATTTTAATACTATGACTTTTGAGACCAAGTGATAACAGTTCGTTTTTTAGGGAGTCTGTGCTTAGTTTACCTAGACCGAATTGAATGACCTTGAATGATCTTTCATTTTTAAAGTCATGTGAGAAAAACTGGCCCTTATTTAATTTCAAAGCACTGACAGTAATATGGAATGAATTAATGGATTCACAGAAAATTTTAATACCAATAGAAATTTTCTGAATGAAGTAGTCACTGAATTGAAGGTCTTCAAGAAATTTGTGAACAAAATCACTGCTTTTGTTTAAAATTTTGATTGGGGGGATAGATATTTGGAAAATTGCACATAGTGCTCATCTCTATTATCTGGCTCGGGCAAATTCGCAATAATACCAAAAAATTTTCACTACGCGACATATTCGCAATAAGGGTTTTCCTATATTTGTTGTCTAAGGTTGTAGGATCCTCTAAGTCATGACGTTTAAAAGTTTTTGGTAACTATAAATCAGCTTGAATCACAATCACGATTGAAAGCTTACAACAAAGTGTTAAAACATTTATTGTACACTATTTACAGGTTTTAATATCTTAATAATTAATGAAGATTTTGAAATATCAATAATACGAATTGCCGTAGAATTGGTCAGGAAAGGTTGTGTTCATGGGTTGTGTCCTAGACAATAGTTTTGGCGTAAATCTAAAATGTCCGAAACAGTGCGAATGGGTTTCAGCTTTATGAAAGCAAAAATAATGGCAAACAATATTATTGAATTTATAGACGTGAGTATATAGACTTCAACTAGTCCAGTACGAATGTTTGTCGAACACTCAGACGCAAATTTAACATTCGACGTGAATAGCGGTATTTACAAAACAAACATTTGGCGAATGTCATATAGAACCCCAGTTAGCACAGTGCATATAATGCCCAGATATTGGCAATTCCTTACTAATTTTCTTACGAAAATAAATAAGTATTCCTATATTTAAATAACGATTTATAGTCGTAAATTAAGAAAACTTTTCAAGGATGGAACGCTCTTTCAAGTTTTGACAAGCTGGAGCGTTGACGAGAGTTAAGGAATCGACTCTGATCAGTTCTGACAGGTATTTAGGTATTTAAACAGATACAATGCGGTGAACTCATATTCGTAGAAGTCTAGCTGTTCAATAAAGCCAGAGCTAATAGGGAAAGGTATCACTATATTGTACCTTTGGGGTTAACAGTAGGATCCGTAACTGATTCTTTTTGAACCTAGTCCCCCATATTACTACTATGAAGCCTCTCAAACATCATAAAACGTAATTTTTATTTTTCTTCAAAATATAGCGCAGGCAATTGAGCGATACCAAAGAAGGCAAGAGAAAATGCTTAACATCTACGTGCATGACGACAACGAATGCGCAATACTCATATACTTCAGAAAGCTGGTTAACGAGATTGCACGCAATCAGGAAAAAATCGTGTTGGGTTGCTTCTTAAACGCTAAATTTTTCACAGAATATGGCCTTTTTAAATTAAAGTACAATATATATTTGTGGAAATAAAATTCTCTCGGATTTTCACTACATAAAAAATTAACCTTTTTTTTAATAAACTTAACTGCTCTTAATTTTTCACCGACAGCTGTTGCTCCTTCCTGCAATGCTTCCCATTTCTTTCTTCTAATAATCCTTTTTCATATTTGATACCTTTTTATTTTATACTTTTGTCAGTTTGATTAATTCTTTTTTTCTTTTCACACAAAAAAAAAACTGGCTGCACTCATGGTCAACCAAGAAAAGGCCGTACTGATTCATACTATACTCACTTAGCCCACTGACACTCAAAACACACAAACATTCGTTCCAACCAATCAATTCTACCAGGCCGAATGTCTGGTGTATGTCTACTGCGATGGGCTACTTAGCTTGACCGTGAAACCATATCTTAGAACTCCTTTAGACCGCTGTCACATAGTCCCATGTGGATCACTTTCATTACCTTGATTTTCGACGACATTTCCGTGGCCTGGAAAGTTCTTTTAACTTAAGTGAACATTTTGTTTGAAATTACCTTGGGTTCAAAACGATCTCTCTTTTCACCAAATTAATCCGAAAAATGAGTTAAAATGACAATAAATTTTCATTTGGATTTGTACTAAACTTAAATATACCAGAAATTTGCTGGACTTCCGTTAAAATTTTGAGCTGAGCAAATAGCGGTTATGGTCTCTAATCTAATTTAATCTTTGTTTTAGTTTAACATTCTGTGCTTTAATTATTGTACAATATTGTTATATTTTTTTTAATTGTATTTCACTTGTGTTTGTGCTTTAGAGTCCGCTGTCTGGCTCTATTGCAGAGTCCTTGGCAGGTCTCTATGCAATTGTTTAGTGCTCTATTTTCAGATCGGTCATTTGGATCGAGGCTAAAAGACCACCCGTCATATCTTCAGAAGGTTCCAGGCGATCCGGCTGCGTCTATTTTTTTCAGGAAATCTACTGGCAGGTCCTTTCCACAAATACGTTTCTCCAAGCCGACAACGAATATACTCGTAAAAGTGAAATGGTAGGGGTGTAGCGTTATGCATTGGCTTTACTTAAGGCTGAAGTATACCCAGATTTTCAAAAAAAAAGACGCTTCTCTTGAAGGAAATAATGAATGCTTACTTCACAAAGCAACGAAAGCTGTTTCCTTAGACACATTGGGTTCAAGTACTAAGGTGACATGTCAGCTCTATTCTGTAAATGAAGCAGGAATTTATTGAGCTAACCCGGACATAAAACTAATGTGAAAATGGGACGTGGTTTTAGAACGACATAAAAAAGGAATAATTATGATTAAAAAAACTTAAGTATTGAGAAATACAAATATCGCATGACTCAAATACGACAAAAAACTTATTAAATGCGGTGGGACTTAAAACATCCTTGATCATATTAATCATTTTACCGTTTTCTGGTCCTTAGAGTTCCAAATACCATGTTATTTCCCATCGTAATTTTCAAATACGTTTTTTCGTACTGACACCATTTTCCGATACAATCAATTTAGGGGACAGCTTAAGTGATATATTTTATATAATAATAAAATATTTCACAGAATCCTTACCTACTTGGTTACGATGGTCCTACAGTTCGAGATGGGCATGGGCCTCAACCAACAAACGTCTCCAGCCAGCTCGATCATAAGTTAGCTGCATCAAGTTTCACACGATAAATTGGTTGCGATCCCTTTCATATTATCGACGTATGCGGGTAATTAAACAGACTTTTTAAGTATGGTGTTCGCGCGTGGGTTATTAACTATTCTTTCAAGAATGATTTTAAAGATTTTTCATGACAGCGGATCGCCTTTGCTTAATCCTTTTTTACTTCAAAGGTCTCGCTGAGTACTTTACCGACCTTGATGAAGCAGCCATCGTCAATTTGCACAAACTTACATGTGTAGCAGTTGACAAGACAACTCTGGAAATATTCTCCTGTGTAGCTCGTCTCTATAAGTGCCGTAAAACGCGGCTTTAAAATTGATAAATAGATGGTATGAATCGATTTGCAAATCATGGATTTTTTCCAAGATCTGCCGCAGTGTGGATATTTGGTCGCTGATGGACTTATATAAACCATCAGGTTGTTGACAAATGGTTTCAGTCATTCAAAAATACGGCAGATAAGATCTCGTAGGCGATGTAAAGCAGACATCCTCTCCTTTCTTCAGCATGGGAAAAACAACACTAACGTTGCATTCATCTATCATAATTTTACCCGTCCATATTTTACAGATGTTTTGGTGTATGTTCCTTACCATCGCTTGCCGCTTTTAAGAGATCGGCAGTCAGACCGTGCTCTCCATCAGCTTTGTTAGACTTAAACTTAGATAGTGCTATCTTCACGTGATCTAGATTGCGTGAATGGAATTGTTGGTTTACATCGTCCAGGTTCAATCTGCTCGACAGCGATATTTGGTTCGTCATGCCCGTTACATAATCTACAAAAATGCTCTTTTCATATTTGCAGCATCGACTGCTACACTACTTCTATGTTTCGTTGTTCGTCTTCACAGGCTTCTGTTCGGGGTTTCTGTCCATGGCTTGTTTTTTTTAACCTTTTGTTAAAACTTCTGAATCTCATTCCTGGAGTGGTATCTCTCACTCAATTTTCTCAACCACGTGCTTTTTATTCTGGTCCGTTTTCTTCCTGAGAATCCTGTGTTCATTATCTTCTGCTCCTAGAACTCGTGAGCAGCTCTAATCTTTATATGCAGCGTTGCTTGGTATATATCTTCGTTGAACGCATGTGCTAGCCAATACTCGTCGTTGTGGTGGCAGACAGAAACCGAGCACAACAGACGCAGCATTTCTGATGGCTTTTTCGCAATATTGCCAATGAAAAAGGACTTCTTACCTTAGTCTGCCTCTAACAACAAATCTGCTTACAAACACGCATTGCTTTTGCCGTTAAAAACAATTGCCGTAGTTAATATTGCAGTTCGAGTTTTTTCCCTATAACTATTCTAAACCTCTTTAATTTATCACCAAACTCTTCCGCGTCTAATTCCCTATCCCTACTATTGACGCCCATACTAGGAACTCCATGATCATGAGTCATCACATCCTCTGCGAAGCTTGCATACTACACCAAAACTCCTTAAACTTCGTGTTGAATGAATTATGAATTATGCATATGGCATAATCTGTGCGCTCCCTAGGATTTGGCTGCGAGTGGTAGTGCTCAACGTATTACAGGCTAGACCCGAATGCAAAGTCCAGCTAATTTCGGACAGCAATACTGTGGGTCATTTTAACACAAAATCTCCGCTGGTTTTTGGAAATATTTACTTTTGTTGAAAAATGTCACCTAACTGTTCATTTTTGTTAATATTAGAATCATACCTTTATTCAAGTAACATGTTATATATAAAAGAAATTGCTTAGAATTGTCCAAATTAGTCAACTGTGTGAAAGATCGATTTATCGTTGTATTTGTAATTGTAATAAATATTTATAACATTCTTCGTCGCTTATTCACTTAGCTCGTACAATTGGAACTTTAATTTTCAGGTGAAAGTCCTTCACTTCCCTTGCGGGTATACAGTTCTGGGTGTTTTACTCAGAATCACATCATGTTATCAAACATCTTTTTGTTCCCTCGAGCAGGATTTGGGTATTATTGGATTTCGTTTTGGAACAGAAATTAATTACTCAACATGTTTCATGGTTTGTGGAACCGCAATTTATACAAATCATCATTATTTCGCTGCACTTGTGTTTCGAATTTAAATAGATTATGAATTCTGTTTGTTCTATCCCTCGTTTAAATCCTTATGTACAATATATATTAACTAAGTCTTTCCTATTGATTCTGTTGATATCTTCTGCTTGCATCAAAACATACGTAGCATTAGGAAAATTTTTTCAACGCTGCTGGCTCAAATTGAATCGCTCGAGAATTTACCGGTAGTAATTGTGTTAAGTGAGATATAGATCTACGAGAGTGAATTAAGTTTTTATAAAATTCCGAGCTATTAAATTTTTGGTAGTTGTAACAAGTCATATTCAGCAGGGGTTGTAGCGGTTTATACAAGGGATGGGTTAATATGCAATTTCTCTGAAGTTGGTATGACCAGCGCCGATGTTGGGAAGCTGTCGTTCGGGTATCAAACAAAATTATTTCTTTCTTACGGCATCATATAGTTTAAAAAATTTAATAAATGTTCCAATCTGTGTGACAGATTCCTCTAGGAGTTGCATTGACCACATTTTCATTAGAGTGCAAAAAAATAATAGAATCATTTTAAGTGGTGTAGTCTACGATTACAAGCTCTCAGATCATCATGTGATTGCCCTCAATTCATTTACGAGTTCTGACCCCAAAAATAATCGCAATACTCTTAGAAAGAAACAGAGTATAGATTACAGTATTTTAATAGAGTGTCTGAAAAATTAATTTTAGGAGCCGGTCTATTTAGAGAGTAATCCTTCTGTTTCGTTTGACGAGTTTTCTTCGATTTTACAAAATCTTATAAAGTCCGGTACTACTGTTTCCTTGCATATTTCAAACAATAAAACACATTTAAAGCCATGGATGACAAATATACTTTAAAAAAAAAAAATAAAAAAAATAGCTTCGTATTTACATGCACCAAGCACTCTAATATGTTCATAGAAGACTTAAAAATTACTATGTCAATTTATGTAAAAACGTTCTTAGAAACATTGCAGATATATGTACAATAATAATATAATAATAATAATAATAATAATAATAATAATAATAAATAACAGTAAAGAATAAATAATAATAATATATAATAGCAAATAATAAATAATAAAAAATAATATTGTAAATATAATAATAAATATTATTCTGATTTGTTTCAAAAGTCTAAGGGTAACAGTAAAATACAGTGGAGAGTTGTTAATAGCATTTTGAAGAGGCATAAGCAACCTTTAGAAATTGATGACATAGAAGTTAGTGGAATACATACAAAAAAAATGCTTGGTAACCAAGGGGTTATGAATACCCTTTTCACCAGGGCGCGGGCGGGTGGTATAGTACTTTGAAACTCAGGTCTGTTAGGTTACCATATTTTTCCCAGAGGTGGTTGTCAAACTGGAGCCAGTGCATCCTCAATCAGTGGGTTTTAGTACGTGCTAGTTGTTAGTTTGTTACATTTAGCCCAGCCAGCAACCACTCCACCATCAGTGCTATGCCTTCATGTCAGAGTTGACGCCAACGGGATTTTCGTATAACTACATACAAATTCTATGAAGACTTTTTCAGAGATTTGCCTCGCACGGGATTCGAAACCGCGACCCTCTCCCTGAGGAGTCTATGCATATATCACTACACCACGGCCACCCGGGGTTGATGTTAAAGATAATGAAAAGTTAAGGTTGGTTTTATAACCGATTTGATTTTGAATTGTTACTCCATAAGATACAGAAGTTGTAATGAAGAAGAATAAGTTCAAACATTTGTACCCACGCAAACATTTTACAATATGCTGCTGAATTTTTGCTTGACAAAACCATTTCTTTTGCTAAATAATCTAAACTATAGTACAATTCACAAGTGGGCTTAAAAAATTTGTATATTCCCACGTAGATTGATACTTCCATACACATATCTGAGTATACCTGGACATTTGGCGGGTATTTACCTTGTGGTTGATAGACAATTAATAATTTATTCAGTCTTTACGAAAAGAATCCTCCAAACTATTATCTTGGAGACTTTAGAAGTTAGGCTAGATAAACTGGAATACTTTTGGGATATATTTGATGAATCGTAAGCCAATCATGCCTAATAGATGACGAACTAAGCTCTGAATCCGACTTCGAGGAGCTCGAGTCGAGAAATGACCAAATCAACCTTTCTTATAACCCACACATTTCTGTACAGCCGAAATCGAACATTCGAACATTCTGCCATGTGTATGACAGTTACCATTGCGGTTTCAGTAGGAAAAAAGCAGTCCCCAATATAATTACGGAATTTGAAGAATTTCTTCAAGTATTCTATATTCCTTCAATTTTCATATTCCACGTTGGACACATTTCTTCAAACCTTTGCTTAGAAAATTCTCTTCAAACTCACTTTGCACACCATCCAACAGCGATCTGTCAAAAAAGACACAATGCACGAGGCCGTAAAACAAATGATGGTGTAAGCACGATATCTGGGTGACAACGAAGACACTTTCTGCTGCGCAATTATTGACGCATTGCAACGATACAAAAATAGGCTTTTGTCAAGACTAAAAACCTTTAAAGTTTACTGATAGACATAACCCGGAGATCATGACAACGTAGTCTTCGATCCACAACCCCCAAATATTAATTAAAGAGAACTACAGGCCTTCTGTTAGTTTGCGTTAAGTCAATAGAACTCGGAATGAATACACCTGCAACCAGTTCTAAATAAAAGTTTCCTTCCGAATATCAACAAGATATTCAAAAAAGTGATCAATATAGTCCTGACTAAGTAGACTGGAGAAAAAAATATAGTTCTGGATAATCAACTCAATTTTATAGTCGAATGTGACATATCACGTGTCGCGTCTAGGCTGGTGTCTGATACAAACTAGTGCCATTAATCTGCCCTCATCGCCTTCTCACCATTTACGTATATAGTGATGTAGCTTACCAAATTCCACTACAATGTAGTCCCTGTTACCCTGGACTCTCTTTTACCTTCTCACCCTGATAATACATTGTTGATGTGCTCTCCCACTAGGCTCGTCCAACAATTGTGTCATATCAGATAATTGCTCGTACACCCAAAACACAGTTAGAGAAAATATTCCTAAAAGATCGGTGGGCTAAAACGAGTAAGCATTTGTAGCGGACTTTAGACATTCATTTGAAATTTTAACTGGTCGTTATGTTTTCTCCATGACGACGTAGATGCCGCTGTAATATGATCACAGGCAGTATTCTCTTTGGAATGAGATCCTTTATCTCTCATCGGATGAAGAGTATCAAACCAAAAGAAAAGGCATGGTACGAATCGAGCTGTAAAGTGGCTGTAAGGGTTAGAGTCGAAAAGCGAAAAAAATTAAACGAGTCAGAAACGACTGCAACGTATTTGTAAAAAGTGTAAGATTACAATACGATCAAAGGTGAAGCAAAAAATATTACAATGGCCCAAAAGTAGTACAATTTTTTGGTCGTTCGTCGAAAATATTAGAAATTCTGCCTCATGCCTCTATCCCAATGATCATTTACATTACATTCCAGCTGCCAACTCTTTCAACAAGACCAATCTGCTTGTTGCATATTTTGCGCCCAGCTCAACACTCGCAGATTGTGCTTTGTTTCCGCTTAATCTTCAATAGAACAAATCCACTTTCGCACTCGTGTAGTAGCAAGAAATCTTAAAGATCTTAACAGTCACAAATCTGTTGGTACGGATGATATATTTCCCACTCTTCTGAAGAGGTGTTCTTCCTCGCTGGCAAAACCACTGCGTAATCTTATCCATCAATCCTACCCCTTAGAAAGTTTTCCGACCGAAGGAAAACAGCATTTGTCCAGACCGTCCCCAAAAAAGTCGAATCTTCTTCAGACCAGTTGCACTAACTTTCTTTCTTCCCAAGTTCATGGAAACGTTGATAGGCCCTGCTTACGAATTACCTCGAAATACGTAAACTTCTCAATGACCTGCAGTACGATTTTCGTAGCAACAGTTACACTGGTAGTTCTGATGTCATGTATCACCGCAAAGTGCAACTAAAGCGAAAATCAATCCGGCAAAGCAAGATAGTTGCATCCGATATTTATACGGCATTTAAAAGAGTTTGGCATCAGGCTCTTTTGTTGATAATCCGTGCTTTTGGGATCGATTATTTCTTCTTCAATGTATTCGAAATTACCTTTCGGAACGTTCAATTCAAGTTGTATCGGATGGTTTCAAGCCTGATATTCAAAAAATTAATGCTGGTGTACCACAAGATTGCTTTCTGTCTTCAATACCCTTTTCATATTCGTTCCCTTACGTCCTTGCTCTTTGGATGTAGATCGGGAACGCCTGCGTATGTAAAGCTTACTAAATTCCGATATTAAGGCATAACTAATTGGGATACCACTAACAGTGTAGAATTAAATGTCGCTAAAGCGAAATTAAAACAAACTGCCATTATCCCTGAGTCGCACTTGCATCATCGCAACCGAAAAACTTTCCATTGTCGGTATGTGTGTCAATGACAACTAACGTTGGAATGACCACATATCAGCTGTCGTCAAAAATGTTGAGAATTGTCTTAGAATCCTCAAGCGATGTAAGAAATACTTTACCCCCTCTGATTTGGCGTGGCTATATAAGGCATTTTTCTCACTTGCATATATTGGGATGTTGATGTGTATACTCCCTGACATATTTCGAAAACAATCCGCACCATTTAGCGTTCCATAAAATTGTCCATACACTCGATTACATTCTTCATTCACCAATGGCTGAGGAAGAGGCTGTAGAAATGTAGATGACGCTGCTCACATTCAATTGGCTATCACGCTGGGCCCTCCCTACAACTCCGTCATTCGCCTTTATTTTTTTTTTATCCCCACGCTGAATACGGTCTTTAATGCGTGTCATTACCTTATATGGACCTTTCCAATCCCGTTGCAATTTTGGTGATTTGCCTTTCTTACGCTGAAGATTATACAGCCAGACCAAAGCTTCTTCGTTGAAGCCGGAAGATTTCGGCAAAATGTCGAACCTAGTCTAGAAATTCCGGATCAGTTGTAAATACGCAACGTGAATTTCATTGTGAGGTCAGTCGACACAATGGCTTCAGTGTGCAAGCAATTTGAGCGTGAGAGCACTCATTTTGATCTTAAGCCACAAACCAGACATAGATTGATGCGATATGAAGAGAACATAGCCACCGTAGCGTCCATTATTGAAGAAGACCCAGAAATGTCAATTCGCCGCCGATTAGCTGAATTAGGCTTCGCCAGACAGTAAACCAGGCTTACTTTGCGGTTGGATTTGTGCCTTAAACCGTATAAGATTGTGCTGACGCAAGAACTGTGCCGGTCAACTATTGACAACGCCG
Source organism: Volucella inanis (assembly GCA_907269105.1). NCBI lineage: Eukaryota > Metazoa > Arthropoda > Insecta > Diptera > Syrphidae > Volucella > Volucella inanis. The sequence goes on along the minus strand of OU026153.1, from coordinate 101,178,945 downwards.
TAAGTTGGGTAAATGGAAGTTGGAAATGTTGGCCAGTGTCCGGATTTTGACTAAAAAATCATCTTGTCGAGCGTGACCCAGTTTTGGCTCAGCGGCTATGTCAACAAGAAAAATTGCCGGTATTAGAGCGAGCACAATCCACAAGTGTTCCGCCAAGCCTCAATGCATCTATAAAAATTGACTGGTTCGTGCAGTGGTGCAACGGGGAAGGAGGCACTGTTGTTTTCAATAATCAGGTATAGAGCGATTTTAACCGACTTTCTCTGGTCGATATATCCGAGCTGTGGTTCCAACAAGACGGCACAACATTCCATACAAGCGACGCAATGCTCGAAGTTGTGAATAAGAAATTTGGCCACCGGCTCATCTCACGGCGAGCTTTCATCAACTTTCCGTCGCAAACATGCGACTTAATATAACACCACTCTTGGCTAACAAGCCAATCACTTTAGACGAGCCCGAGGCCAGCATTTGACACGCTATCGCCGAAATAACCGATCTTTTGAATGATGTGTTATTTCACACATAATGGCATGAACCGAAAGTAGCTTCAAAACAAAGCCAAAATCAATCTCATATATCTTATCTGGTCACCCTTTATTTCCACTGCAGCTCATTATGAGCTTTGACCGTAGTCTTCCTTTCTTTTCGATCTTGTGCGTTTCTCTTCAAATATTTTCCATTTTCGGTCTGCCTCTTGTTCTATTTCCCTCTGGTAAGCGTGTGATTACTCTTTTTTGCTTTTCGTTTTTCTAATAAACGCTGAACATGACCTATCTATCTTAGTGTCTGAGGCCTTATGTATCCCCTTCCACGAGATTATCGATTTCGCTGTTTGCTCTTATAGTGTAAATAACATCTGATCCCTTTATACTCCATTTATTTGTTTAATTATTATGCTTTCAAAAAGTTTTAATTTGTTCTCTTCGCAAGTTGTCATAGTCCACGTTTTTGCACTATACTCGTGTGTGTTTTTACCGGTCTTATAAAAGTTTTGTATAGTGTCAGTTTCAAACTTCGGCTAAGTATAGAGTGATTCATCGTAAGGTTTGATTTTCAATAGGATTTTCTTGACAGACCACGCATGACTAATATCAAACTGCTCTATTATTTTTGTTCAGTATCGCTTGGCAAATTATTATGGAAAGACTCACACCACAATAGCGTCTCCAAATTGTTCAGCTGTATTACGAAAATCAGCGTTTTGTGAGAAATGTTTTTCGTACGATTCGAGGAAATTACGGTGCGCATAATCGACATACTGAAACCACTATTACCAATACCATTCGCAAATTTGAGTCTCAGTTTACATTATTGGATGAAACTCGATCGATCGGTTAGACCACACCCAGCAGGTAATAAAGAGACTATAGCAGCTGTAGCTGAGAGTGTACGCGAAGACCGTGACGAATCGATTCGCCGTGGTTCTTAGCTTAGCGTATTCGACAACTTGGTGTACCTTACGTGAGGATCTCAGCCAAAAAGCGTACAAAATTCAACATGTGCAATAATTGAAGCCAGGCGACTTGAATTTGCGTCATATTTTCAGTGAATGGGCTCTGGAAAAACTCAATGAAAATCCGGTGTCTTATCGTGAAATTCAGTTCACTGATGAGGCCCATTTCCGGCTCAATGGATACGTTAGTAAACAATATTGCCGAATTTGGGCTGATGAGCAACCCGAAGAGTACCAAGAGCTACCATTACATCTATTAAAAACAACAGTATGGTGTGGTTTATGGACTGGTAAAATCATTGGTCCATATTTCTTCAAAAAATGAGGCAAGACAGAATGTTATCGTCAATGGCAACCTTTATTGCGCCATGTTAACGGACTATGTTCTTCCTGAAATTCAAGCACATGGTCTCGGTGAGCTTTGGTTTCAACAAGACGGTGCTACGAGCCATACAGCGCGTGAAACAATGAACTTCTTGAAAAATCATTTTGGTGAGCACTTAATTTCACGTTTTGCTACGTTAAATTGGCTAGGGATATGTAAAGCCTCAGGTCTTTAGGAATAAGCCAGCTACGATTGACGCTTTGGAAGCCAACATTACTCGTGTTATCCGCGAGACACCAGTCACTATGCTTGAACGAGTCGCCTAAAATTAGACCTTCCCAATAAACGGACGTAGTCATGGCTAAAACTAAAATGCCATGAATTGTTCTTTTAACCGACGGTAAAAATTTTAAGTTCGCTTTCAAATTTAAGTGTCTTATTTTACATTATAAATCAAACCTCATGACGAATCACACTATATTTTTATTTCAATAGTTTTTTGTGTTGATATTGCTTTAGGTAGAAAATAGGGTGTTCAACGTAAGAGAGAGTTCAATGGAAAAGATTCGGGTATTTGAGAGAGTTTGTCTTCGGACTTTTCTTTGCTGGTACAGGACACTAGTGTCGAAGTTTTGTACTTAAAATATTATCCTAATGAGGTCTTGTAAAACAGTGGGACCTAATAAGAACGGACGATTTAGTTGTTGCTAGGGCAAAGCATTCGACAAGCTGATCTCCGTGGCTTATTACTCCAATAATAGTGATATTCTGTTCAAGTTCACTATTTTGTTAAAAAAAAAAAAAAAAAATGACCGAGTCGAGACAAATATTAAGTGGGGCTTATTTTCAAGTCACTTAAACGCTTACAGACAGACGGCATTAAAACGCAGGGTCGGTATGCTATGCCTTTAAACCATTGCCTGTTTACATGGGCGGTTCAAAATATATGTACACATATAAGATTAGGAAAATAAATAATTCATGCATTCATACATTGACATTCAGAATATATGTATGTGGTAATGTGTTTACTACCAAATAAAACTATCGAAAGCTTTTCAACCGAATTATAAAAACTTTAATAAAAATTAACAAAACTCAATTACTGCTCAAAATATTAAGAAAAATAAAAATGCGATTAAATTGGAGACAAGCAGATGCTACTCTACGGCTGGTAGTGAACAAAAAACAACTGGCGGCAGAAGATTGAAAATTCGTTGTCAAAATGATGGAGTGTGACCAGGTTAATGTTGCCACAGTACTCCCGCTCTAGTCCGCATCACTGATATCTATCTGGGATGTTGACTTTTCGTCCGGATCGTGTTGTCACTGGTGTTTTTAATCTCAGAATTGGTTTTTGCTTCTCCACTATGGGTTCGTTCAAGATGAAAGCAGGCCTTAGCAGGTCCAATGAAATATTTGTGGCCTTTCCATTAACCTTGATTTTGTAGAACTTCTCCGTTTTGTCCAAAATCTCAAATGGACCATAGTAAGGTGATCGAAGTGGACCTTTAACTCTATCGCATCGAACAAATGCATGACTGCAACTCTGCAAATCTGAATGAACAAAAATCGACTGTTTGTTTTTGAGTTATTGAAATCGGTCTAATTCTCGATAAATTTATCTTGAGATCCTTTAAAAACTCGGATTCGGTGGGAATGATTGACGTCGGCAGGAAGAACTCACCAGGTAACTTTAGTTTGGTCTCAAAGATCATCTCGGCCGGAGTAATATTCGTTTCACTTTTTATCATTGAACGGAGGCCTAGGAGAATGATTGGCAGTGAATCGCACCAGTTTTCGATGGCGTAGCATTTGATTACTGCTTTGAGAGTCCTATGACAACGCTCTATTATGCCGTTTGCCTGAGGGTGGGAAGGTGTCGTTTTGAGATGTTTGATGCCCAGATACTTCGTAAATTCTTTAAAGATGTTGGGTAGAAATTGTCGTCTTTGATCACTTGTGACTGTTTTCGGTACGCCGAAGCGAAAAATCCAGGATGCGATGAATTCTGGAGCTACAGTATCTGCCGTGATGTTGAAAAGAGGAACGGCTTCAATGTTCAAAACAATTCGCTGTCAATTTTCTTTGACACTGTGTTTGACGAATTCCGCAATGCTTTTGACATTTTCGGCCAAACAAACCTCTCTTTTATGAGCTTCACTGTAGCCCTGGCTCCAGGATGGGAAATTCCATGAAAATGTTGCATAATTTTTAGTCGAAACGTTAGTGGCACGAAGTGTGTGTGTTTTGCGACCTGTAACAATATAGAAAATTTTCAGCTTTAAGAAGAGGAAATGATTGATTCGACATTTTTACCTTCATCCAAAAGGGTTCGCAATTCCTCGTCTTGTAACTGCTCTTTAGCCATTTCTGCGAAGTCAATCTTTGCCAACGATACCTGCTGTATGCGAGATAACCAGTCCGCGACGTTGTTTTCTTGGCCGACAATGTGAAGAATATCAGTGCAAAACTGGCCCATGTAATTTAACTGGCGTTGCTATCTTGGAGATGCCTTGTCGAGCTTTTGATAGAAAGCGAATGCTATAGGTTTATGATCGGTCAAAATCACAAAACGTCTTCCTTCCAGATGATGCTTGAAGAAGTGGATGGCTTGATAAATCGCAGTCAACTCTCGATCGTACGTACTGTATTTAAGTTGTTGAGGTGTTAGCTCTTTTGAATAAAATCCGAGTGGTTGCATAACGTTGTCTATCACCTAATGTAATGCAGCACCTACAGCGAAATCGGAGGCATCAGTGAAAAGAACTAATTCAGCATTAGAAGCAGGATGATTTAAAAGGGTGGCATCAATTAAATCCTGTTTGCAACCTTTGAAAGCCTTCGTAGTCACATCATCCCATCAGATGGGAGTATTGTCATTCTTTTTGTTCCCGAGAATGAGTTTCTGCAGCACCATTTGATTTATAACAGCGTTCGGTATAGAAGTTTTGTAAAAATTAATAGCTCCAAGAAATTTCTTTAAGTCTTTTGCAACTCCTGGTTTTTTGAAATTTTTAATAACCTCAGTCTTCTTCGCAGTCGGTCATATTCCGTTTTTATCCACCAGGTATCGCAAGAAACTGACTTCCTCTTGGCCGAAAACACATTTAGCGACGTTAATAGTTAAGTTGTTTTCATGCAATTTTCGAAAAACTCTGCGTAAATCCTGTTTGTGTCGCTTGACGTCACTTGATGCTATGCAAATATCATCCAAATAAGGTAAACAGCAATCCGACTCGTCTTGTAGCACCAGGTTGATATACCTCAGGAAAGGTTGAGATGCATTTCTTAAGCCAAAGGTTATATATTTAAATTCGAACAGTTCAAACGGCGTCGTAATTGCTGATTTTGGAACGTCTGCTGCTACTATCGTGATCTGGTTATACGCCCGACGAAGATCTATGGTTGAAAATATTCTTTTGCCCTATAGTAATTGCTGATTTTGGAACGTCTGCTGCTTCTATCGTGATCTGGTTATACGCCCGACGAAGATCTATGGTTGAAAATATTCTTTTGCCCTATAGTACATGGCAGAAATCACGAAGAAATGGAATCGGGTAGCGATCAGGTAGAGTTCTTGCATTAAGTGCCCGGTAGTCACCACAGCATTGCCACTCGCCATTGGTTTTTTTTTACCATATGAAGCGGGCTCGCCCAAGGACTCTTCGATGGTTGACAGATGCCCTTTTCCATGAGGTCTCTGAATTCGGATCGAGCGGCTTCGAGCTTATCTGGCGGCAATCTACGAGGGCGTGCGTAAATGCCAGTGGGTGCGATTCCAGCTGCGTCTTGCGGTTAATGACCTTTTCTCTGCGAAGATCGATTAAAAGGTCGAAATGAGTCAAGAAATCGACACCTATGATGGGATTTCGGATATCTGCGACGATAAAATCCCACGTGAACTTCATGCGTAAACCGAGATTGGTAGTGAGCTGCTGAGTTCCAAAAGTTTTGATTTCACTTCTACTTGCTGCGTACAACTTTGTCGTATGTGGAGATTTGAAGATATGAGAGCGTTGTGGCGGTAGCACGGACACATCTGCGCCAGAGTCAACCAAAAATTGTCTTGAAGATTTTTTGTCGTTAATAAATAGACGTGCAATTTGTAAGCCACTGCTGTCCGACTCGTCTGACATTTCGAACAACTGGCTTAATGGTTTTTTGACACGAAGCTACAGGTAGAGCGACTAGAGCATCTTCTCCAAACTTACGGTGATACCAGCAAAGATCGGTGATGTTCACAGCAGGGGTTCGGTTACGACTACGGTTTCTGCTGAGGGATCGGTGAGTTGAGCGGCCATGACGATCTCTGCGGAGGAGTTGTTGCAATTGTCGATCAATCTGTTCGATACGGCGCTCGTTTGCTGACGTTGGAACCGAGACCGTTGTACTCGTAGCCATATCAACTTGATAATGGTCACTTACCTCCAAAATTTTATTTTATTTACCTCCAAATTTTTTATTATTTAGCAAAAGCTGCCTTCCCCCTTAAGTCCGCCGTTGATGCTTGTAGGATGGCGCGTGCATTTGCGGGTAGACGATTAAGCCAAAGTGTCTGCAAAAAATCATCTGTCAAGTGAACTCGCCCGAGCTGCGTCATCTCCTGCAATAACTGCGTAGGCTTTTTGTCACCTTATTCGATATGGGCGATTAAACGACGAATATTTTCTTGTTCGGACGCACCAAAACGTTTAAGTTCACCTTCTTGAAATATGGGTATTTTCCGTCTGGTGGTGGATTGAGAGTTGCGTCCGATACTTGTGCCAAAATTCTGGCTTCAATAACTGCAAAAACGGTGTTGAATTTAGAAACGTCTGATTGCACTCCTTAGTTCGCAAATTGTGCTTACACTTGCGCAAACCAAATTTTGGGATTCTCATCCCAGAATGGTGGAACTTTTACGGACACTCGATTCACAGTTGTTGCATTTGTTTCACTGTTTTGGTTCTTCACTGGTGTCGGAGTTCGTGTTCTGCATATTTTAATATATATTTTCGTAAAAAAATCTGGTAGTACAAAAAAACAGTTATGAGAAACAGTAAAATCTGGCAATCTTTCGTTATTCCGTTTTCTCTAGCGCGTGCGCAGTAGCCCTAACAAACAAAAATATTTTTTTATGGTTGTTTACACTGCGGGGTTAACAATGTGGTAATGTGTTTACTACCAAATGAAACTATCGAAAACTTTTCAATCGAATTATAAAAATTTTAATAAAAATTAACAGAACTCAATTACTAATCAGAATATTAAGAAAAATAAAAATGCGATTAAATTAGAGACAAGCAGATGCTACTCGACGACCGACGGCTGGTAGTGAACAAAAAACAACTGGCGGCAGACGATTGAAAATTCGTTGTCAAAATGATTGAGTGTGACCAGGTTAATGTTGTTGTTAAAATGATGGGGTGTCACCAGGTTAATGTTGCCACATATTTAGACTAGAATATAAGTACCAATAAAGATAAGACCAAATGTTACTTATAAGTAGACTGATAAGTATAAAAACAGAATAGAATTAAGAACAAGTGTCTAATGCATAGTCAGATGTGTAGCAGAGAAAAATACAAAATAATAAAAGTAAATTGCATTTTTTTATTCAAAGTTGTGCAGTGAAGTCGTACAGTGATTATTTATTCAAATAACTAAACACTACCATCAAACACTATAAAATTATTCCAATCAACCAGAAGAGGTTAATTAATTCGCGCCAAGTTCGGTTATTTATTGGCGATGTCAATTGTCCGCCTCTGAACTGCAATTTGACTTCGTTAGGCTTTTTTGTGGGTTGGCTTTAACATTGATGCTACGCGGAGTGTCCAGAAACAGTTCAAGCGAATATCGTTCGAGTTATTCGTGAGATAGAGGCAGAAACAGGATGCGCTAATGCGGGAATGTTCTATTTTTTTAATAAAAGCATAAGATACTTCAAATAATTGATTTTTGTTCACTTTACTTTACTCTTAAAAATAAACTGGTATGTGCATCACCCCTACATGACAATTAAAAATTATAATAAATTAATTTAAGAAAAGAGATGGGTACAAAAATAGAACGTACATACTTAATTATACGAGGGCCGTTTGATGAGCACCCGGATTGGTATATAGGTGCCGCTAAAGAGTATACCATCATTTTGTATAACTTCTATTTGGTGAAAATCCGACGCTTTAGTTTTGTTCTGACACCCATTTCAAAACATCATGTAAGTGTGTGGCCCAAGAACGGTTACCACGGAGGAAACCGTGGACAAAATCTATGATCTCGTATTGGCGGACCACCGAGTGAAAATTCACGAGTTGGCTGAGATAGCACGCATCTCAACTAAACTGGTTGGCCATATCCTGCACGAGATTTTGGGCATCAGAAAGCTATCCGCGCGATGGATGCCGCGTTTGCTCACACCTGAGAACAAGTGCAATCGTGAGACCACTTTAAAGACGTGCTAGACCCTGTTTAATCGAAATCCGGAGGAGTTTCTGCATCGTTTCGTAACCGTCAATGAGACATGGATTCATTGGTACCCACAAGTGACTAAAGAATAACCGAAACAATGGGTTTTACCCGGTGGACGTGCTCCAAGAAGACGAAGACCGTGCCTTCTGCCGAAAAGGTGATTGCCACTGTTCAAGGCCAATTTAAAGAAAAACCGACCACATTTGACTAAGAAAAGAGTGCTCTTTCATCACGATAATGCACCGGCTCACACCTCCGCAGTCGCCACAGCCAAATTGTTCGAGTTGTACTACAAATTGCTCCCCCATCGTCCGTATTTTCCGGATGTGTCTCTCTGCGACTTCTTTTTGTTCCGAAACCTTAAAAGATCACTCACTGGAAAGCAGTGCAGGTCGAACGAGGAACTAATCTTAACTTAAGGAACTTGAGGCCAAAAAAATTCGTACCATATGATTTATGCGACCGGAGGTTGCAGCACCGCTGGGAAAAGTGTATCGAGTTGAAAGGGGATATTATTGATAAATAAATTATCAAAACCTTAAAAAGTTGCGTTGTCATTTCTAATCTAGGTAGAAAGCCCTCGTATAACATAGTTCAGGATTATTTAAAAAGGTTAGGAATTTTGTAAGTAGCTTAAGGTTATTTATAATACCAATATCAAAAATGTCCTTTCACAAAGTTTTTTTTTCCAAGTTTTCTGAGTTTTAAGTATAAAAATACAGCGTGGTCCGGTTTGGGATACAAATATTTTGAGATCTGACTCATTACTTCAGGTTATGGAAAAATTTGTATGGGAGGAGTTCTATATTCAACGCCCACTGAGCTATAGGGTGTTTAAAAAGTTATTCCAGAGAAGTAAGTACAAACAATTATTTATTTATAACTTCTAGCTTATTCAAAATGTTCCTTTCCTTAATCGCTCAAAGGTGCCTGGAGCATTGCATAGTCCAGCCAGCATCACTGAAAACTGCAAAGGTTCACTCTCGGTAGTGAAGGGTGTTTTTTCCCGAACTTTTCGGTTAATCTCTACGTATCCAAGAACACCAATTTTAACCAATTTTCACCAATTTTAACCAGTTTTCACCTTTACATCCTTACATTTTGTCTCTGGTTCCACTTACGTCTTCCTCACCATGTAGCCTCTCTTATTTTCTGGCTTTATCAAATAGGATTGGTGGCTACCAGGACCACTTTGCACTTTTACCCAAACGATTGCTCTAGAACCTGATATCTGCGCAAGACGACCTTTAAAAAATAAAATTTCTCATTCCCGTCTACCATTGATATCTCCATGTTTCCGTATTTTAGGGATTGTGTCCCAAAGTCGCCTACTAATCCATGTTATTTCATGAAATCTGAACCAGTGATGCACTCGACACATATGTTAGCCATTCAGATATTCATATATTCCGAATGATATACGGTCAACCTGAAAAGATAATAAATGCAATAAAAAAAAATTTAATTACTACCAAAAATTAATAATTACAATTTAAACACAATTACCCAGTTCGCCATGAGTGCCCGCAGTTCATTCTCGCCAGTAATTTACTCACTTCTGTTCTTCATGAATTGTTGGCTAAATTGCCATCGTCCTATCGGATGCAGTTGACAAATTAAAAAATGGATTTAATGAATGCAAACAAAATCCGAATTTGGCAATTGAATTTTTAGCATTGGAATCATTGCCAGTAGCATAGTAGTTAATCCCTGGACTACCAACATTAACAACAATAGCTGTGTTTTTTTGCACGCATGTTAGAGATTGTCGCAAAAAACGACCCAACTTTGCTTAAGAGTTCATCATAAGAAATTGGTAGCACATGTATCTGTGCTATGACATTTAACGGCGATTCATCTGTTGGTTGGTGAACAACTTTAATCTCTTTTGAAAATATGTTGTTGGCAAATGTTTGACATATCCGAAACTTCATTGGAACATTCATCGCAAAAGAAATAAATAGCATTTGGATGCACTGTTTTTTATCTGATAAGTAGGTAGCGTATGTAAATTGACTTAAGGTGTATCGCTCCTATATGTCTTTTGTTATTGTAATTTACATGGAAATTATTTTTTTAGCTGATAGCGGAAGTGCAATAAAACACGGCTTATTGTTGCGCAAGGAGAAACTAACACAAAGCATATAACAGCAAAGCGTACATTCACTCTAACAAAGAGGAACATAAATGGATCCTTTGCAACAACAGCTTCAAATTTAATTGTTGTCAAATGTATCAGGCTTTAGGTCGTAATGATACGTGGAGTATGGTAAGGAAACACAAACTGTGTAAATCCTGTTTATGAAAACATTCTTGATGAGGGGTCAGTCGTCAGTCTAGTGGATGCCTCGATGGTAAAAGAACTTAATGTAAAAAGGAAATCCAACCCTTTGTTTAAATCAAAAAACTGAATTATTGAAATTTCATTTGAAAATAACAATCTTATACAGATGCATAGCCGAAGATTTTGATTAAATTGAAAAATTTCGAATTTGATTAGGATTATTTATTCGCTAAAAAGTAGAGGAGTTAGTGTCAACAATCGCTTAACATGAGAAGAAGAAAATTATGGGTCTATAACTTGCTAAGACAGGTGCGGTTTTTTTTTAATTTGAACGTTTATCTAAGAAAAAACATGTACGATAGTATTATTCAAAGTATTGCCTATCTGAAGCTACGACTTTTTCCCATCTTTATGGCAATTTGTGGATCCCATCCCAAAAGAACTGCGCCGGCTTGGCAGCCAAGAATGAATCAAGCCAATTTTTGATATTCTGCTCTGATGTGAACCGTATTTCAGTGAGGGCGTTCTGCATCGACCGGAACAAATGGTAGTTAGCAGAGGCAAGGTCTGGGCTATAAGGCGGGTGGGGTAAGACTTCCCATCCACTGTTTTCCAAATAGTTCTTAATCGGAATAGCAACGTGGGGCCGAGCGTTGTCATGTTGGAAAATTATTGCCTCGTGTCTGGTCGCATATTCCGGGCGTTTTTCGGCTACTGCTCTTTTTAACGGATTAACTGTGTTCGGTAGCGTTGTCCATTGATGGTTTCACCCGGTTTTTGCAACTCATAATAAAGCACACCCATCTGATCCCACCAAATACAGAGCATCACCTTCGCGCCATGGATATTCGGCTTTGCCGTTGATTTGGCTGGTTGGCTGGGTTTCACATATGATTTTTTGCGCTTGGGGTTGTCGTAATGGATCCATTTTTCACCATCAGTAACAGTTCGATGCAAAAATGACTTCCTTTTGTGGCGTTGCAGCAGCATTTCGGACATGCAAAACCCTTTTTCGACATTTCTCGGCTTGAGTTCATGTAGAACCCAATTTCCTTGCTTTTGAATATATCCAGCTGCTTTTAAAAATTTTGAAATAGCTGCTTGAGTGACACCCAAAGATTCTGCGAGCTCTTCTTATGTTTAGCAACAATCTTCATAGAGTAATGCTTCCAGTTCTTCATCTTCAAACTTTTTTGTCTGCCCAGAACATTCATCGTCTTCCAAGCCAAAATAACCACTTTTAAATCGTGCAAACCGCATTAAGTTATAGACCCAATATAACCGAGAAGTAGAAGTCGTACAAGTTTTATAGCTTTTTCGGTTGTACATACGTGTAGGATTCTGTAAATAATTGTTAAGTAAGAAAAACTCGACAACTATTTAATTAGATAAGAAATGATTAGTCTTTATTATTAGAAAACTTAATGGTAAATCTACAGCACTATTTTTAATGTGTCGTTGTCGTAACTCCATGTCTTTAACTCTGTCTTCTGATACTCAGATGTTCCCTTTTATATTCACTCGATGTTATATCCAGTTCCATATTGCCACCCTCCTTAATAGGCTATACCAGGCTAATACGTTGATTGCCCAGCTCAGCAGAAATCCCAGTCCAATGGCTCCCCAAATCCACAGCAGTATCGATAATCGTATTGGCATACCTGTGTTTATAATTATCGGTCTTCTTTCATGTGTCCGTCTATTTGAATAATTCGAAATTGGGTCACCAATCGTCGCCCTGTTATTGGATCGATATTGCTGGAATGCGCTGTGTATATTTATTGACTCATGATCGTGTTGTTAGTCATCGTATGTTTATTTGAAAATGCTATGTCGATGGTCCGAAATAGCATCTGTGATTTACGTTATGAGTATTTTGCTTACAAAATACTCATCTTAATGATAATTGCTCTGAGCCATACATTGTATTTAATTTATACATAGCTTATGATTATTGGGCCCCACATACATAAATTTAGTTTTCTCTTTAAAAAAATATTACATTTCTGTGTTACTTTTCCGTTGGCCCTTCTCCTCAACTATTATTACTCTTAAGTGCATTAATTCAGAGTTTCTCTTCATCTACGGCACCAATACCACCAGTGCTCCGTTCCAAAGCCCAGAGCTCATCAACTGAAAATAAATTAACACATTCAAAGCTACTCGACAGTGATACCACTTCATTGTTTACACTGCAGGTATTTAAAAACACTAAGCCAAACAAACTAAGCTACTACAACGTAACATTGATGAAAATCTTGCGAATATTCGTGGTGACCTCAAAAAGCAAATCGATGAAATTAAAATAAGCTGGGAACTACGATTTGAAGCAATCGATGGTGCTGTCTCGGTCTTAAGTAAAATTTTTCGCCCCAAAAAGTGCAACACAACAACTCAAAGTTATAACATCACTAACATGCCATTGCATAACAACTACTCTGCCTCTTCGACATAAAACTCGCGAACTGTTGAAAGCTGTTATTATTTATATGATAGCTTAACAAAACCATCTCACCTTCTCCTGAAAAGCGCTTTTGGGCTGAAGCGAAAAAAAAAACTGTTTTCCATATACACCACCCACGGAAATCTTTACATCAAAAAGAAAAGCTTCCTAATAAAAAGCCCTGACGATATACTTGCTGCAGCTACGACACCACAATAGAAAGTAGATACTTAATGATATCTCTTTTAAAATTTTTTATTTATTTTTTGTATTTTTATTCTACGATATTGAAAAGCATATTTGTTAAATTACGACACCACAATTGAAAGTAGATACTTAATGATATCTCTTTTAAAATTTTTTATTTATTTTTTGTATTTTTATTCTACGATATTGAAAAGCATATTTGTTAAATTAATCCTCCCCCTAACTCTCTCTAAATCTCTTCTATCTTATTTTCTTTCTTTTCTTATTTGCTCTCTTTTTTATACTCTTATCTGTACCGTCGGGTATCAGTCATTGATAGCCGTCACATGAATGAAATAAAATTTTAGCTCGCATTATGCTGAATATTCTATATAAGATTCAAAATGGGTTAAGAACGTGTCACATCAATTCTCATAGTCTTAATCAACATAAGCTTGATTATTTGCGTTATAGTATTTATTTAGCGACTCTTTTGTTGATGTTATCTTCATTGATGAGACATGGTTTATAACTGATATTTCAGACGATATGTATAAAACAGAGGGCTACAATTTATTTATTTATTCCGTAATGACAGAATAACCAACAATACTGGTGGATGAGTTGCTATTCATTGCAAGATTTCCCTTAATTGCAAGATGTTTGGTAAATCTTCTCCTAGTATGGGAGTTGAATACATAATTTTAGAGATATTTGATCCCAGCACTAAGTGTTTGGTCGCGTGTGCATATAACCCAAATATAAGGTTCTCTCCTGAACCGTTTTTCTCATTTCAGGCAGAAGTCTCACCTATGTACAATAATATAGTGGTTTGTGGGGATTTTAACAGAAATCTTCTATTTTCCCGCCGAATTAATAATTTTATATCGTCTAGTGGAATTATAATAGCTAATAGGTCGAATCTTACCTGTTTTAAGCCGAATGCATCACCAAGTAAACTTTTGCTGTTCGACCAGATTTTCTTAGAAGGCATTTCTGAACACGATTTATTTTTTTGCACACTGGACATCGTGTTCTACAGTGCAACTTCTCCAACATCTTTCCAATATAAGGACTTTAACTGTATAGACTTCTATTCATTTCAAGCTGCATCCTGCTTGGTTCCGTGGGAGCAATGAAGGTTGAGTGCTAACTGGATTATTTTCAGATGCTTGGTGAACATCTTTACAACGTATATATTCCTACTAAAACTGTTTTTGTTCGTTATTACACTGATGACGTTATTCGTGCAATCAAGAAAAGAAATAAACTTTACAGTAAATGGAAGCGCACTTGTTCTCCTTTCAACTGCACGAAATGCTGCAAAATCTACCTTTCGAGCATCAAAATGTTACTATTTCTCCTCTAAACTTAGCACTTCCTTAGCTTAAAAAGTTTATGGAGAAACCTACGTCAGATTGGAATGATTGGTAAAAGTAGAAGTAGTTGTACTCTAGACTTAAATGATCTAAAGTCCTTCCTGTCAAATGAAGTTAAACCCGACATGTTTGAATAAATATAAAACACACACATAATACGATCACTTCTACAATGTTAGAACATCAAGCTGATTTTGAGATTGTTACTGAGATAGAGGTCGTAAGCTTTATCAGGTCATTGAGTACGAATGCTGTCGGAAAACATGGGGTTCCACTTTGTTTTGTGCCACGCATCATAAGTCGTTTAACACACATAATCAACGCATGTATAGGATTTTCCTCTCCCTAAGAAACCCAAAGCGGCGAGTGCCATGCCATGTCTCTCAAAGGTTTTTGACGGTGCAAATTCAGGATCACCTATCTGTAAATTCTTCGTTGAGCCACTTCAGTCCGGCTTTAGATCAGGCTATAGCTGCGCTTTTGTTATGTTGAATATATCAGATAGTGTAAGGACTGAATTTGATAAGGGATTTGTAGCAAAGGCCTTTGACAAGGTCAATCACTAGTCACTTTTTCATCGGTGGGGTTTTGAATGAAAGTTTGGAAAGGGTAACTGTAGGAGATGCATATTCTAAGTTTAAACCTTTGGTGCAAGGTGTACTTCAGGGTTCAATTTTAGGTCCCATTCTGTCCTGCCTGTACATTAATGACTTACCGCCGACTTGCAATCATGTGTCTATTTATCTCTATGCTGATTATGTGTAGCTTTAACCTCGAAGCCTACTAAGATGAAGGGAGAGCTTATTTCACTGTTAAATGAGGATCTGCTAGCGATTGATCAATGGGCAATGACTAATGGGCTGGCACTAAACCCAAGTAAATGCCAAGTCATATTTATCTTTTACAGATCTATTGAACTAGCTTCTATGACAAATTTCTTACTATCAGGCACTAAAATAAAGGTAGTTGACACTGCAATAAGCCTTGGTTTTGTTTTAAATCGAAATCTATCTTGTTACAATCACATCAATATCGTAATAGGTCGGGCTTATGGATGTTTCGGTAAATTGTGGATTTCAGCTGTTTTCACTTCGCTTGAAACACATAGAAGGCTTGGGCAAACAATTATCAAGCCTATAATATCAAACGCAGAAGTAGTATACAGCAGCCTCGCTATACTCGCTTTCTTTTCATAAACTGCTAGTGGCTTTCTATAGATCGAATCTCTACACACACGAAAGATATTCTTGGTTGTAAGCTGCAGCATCACATTAACATTCGAAATTGTATATTTATGTTCAAAATTATTAGTATCCAATCAACACCATGCTTCAAGCTTAAATTTTCGCGCTGACTTAGAACATTCAACATTAATTCTCACGACCAATACTACCATATCTTAACTCATCTCGTTTATTTTTCATCCATGCTATCCGATTATGGACTTCCTTACCATCAAATATTAAAACCTTATAAAATGTCAAAAACTTTAAAATTGCACTCATAACATATTATGCTTCGCAGCATTAAATATGAATAATAAAAATAAAAATTCAAATCACCATTTTCTCTTAAATCTATCTCCAACTTCCTTCTTTTCTATTTTTTTTTTCGTATATCTAACTTTTGAGCTGTATGCATTATGTTACGAACTTTGTATTTACATATATATAAATTCAATGTTTATATATATATATAATTATATATAAGACAATGTTTTAATGTATACCTCCTTTATAATAAATTGAATTGAAAGCCCAGGTTTGTTGAAGACATTGCCAGCAATTTTATTTTCATTTCGGCAAAAAGTAGTGGCAGTTTGTGAAAAAGCATCGAAAGATATCGAAGAGATGTTTCATTAAATTAATATTAGACCAGAAAACGGAAATGTTCTTTGGTGAGATGGTGATCAAAAAAGAATATCCTGATGTCTACATTATGGACGTCATAATACCATATGGTATTTGGGGCTACATGCGCTACAGAGGCAGCAAAATCAATTAAGGAGAATCATTACATAGATTACTTTCCTTACTCAGCTGATACTCTCGAGGTGAATTGTTTGCGGATGTTTCATTTGTTCATCGTTAAGCTGGTTTTAATAATTTATATTGGATATCTAATGATAAATTGGTAATATGGTAAAATCTCTTACTGAGTGTGACCCTAACGGAAATAAATGCTTAAACCTGGCCGAAAAAAAAAATTAAAATGCTTTTAGGTATTAAAGTATTAAAGTAAATTAATATGTTGCTATAAAATACCAACAAAACGCGAAATGCTAGTCATGGCAATGTGGATTTATGATAATCTTGGCCTCGTATATTATTTTGTATGTATGAACGTTAAAGTCTTATTACAGGAGATGTGGCGGTCAAAAATACCTTGGAATCAAAGGATACGGCTATTCTTGTCACAGGTCAAACGGTAGTATCTTCGACGATAAAACGTCAACGACCCCTAAACAAGTTGTTCGATTGGACGAAGATCAAGTGGACTCATGTCAATTTTACTAATACTATAGAAAGGTAGATAATTTACCTCTATTTATTAATTCTATTAAAAATCCGTATGCAAACGAGGCAAAATATTTAAAAATAATAAGAATTAATTTCCATTTAAAGCTGAATTGGAAATCACACGTTAAAAAGGAACGTGGAGAACTCGACACAAGGCTTAGAGAAATGTATTGGCTTGTTGGAAGGCATTCCAAACTAAGCTAAGGGTGATTCATCGTGAGGTTTGATTTATAATAAAATACAACACATAATTTGAAAGTGAACTTAAAATTTTTATTATCAGTTAAAAGCACAATTCATGGCATTTACTTTTAGAAATGATGTCATGTAAATGTTGGTCACGACTATGTCTGAGATAGTACATTCGGAAGGTCCAATTTTGGACTACTCGTTAGAGCATAGCGACTAGTATCTCACGGATTACACGAGTAATGTTTGCTTCCAAAGCTTCGTAGCTGGCTTATTCCTGTAGACCTGAGACTTTACATATCTCTAGAGAAAATAGTCCAAATGTGTGATATCACACGATTTAGGTGGCCAATTTACCGTAGCAAAACGTGAAATTAAGTGCTCACCAAAACGATTTCTCAACAAGTCCATTGTTTCACGCGCTATAAGGCTCGTAGCACCATCTTGTTAAAACTAGAGCTCACCGAGACAATGTGAATGTGAATGTGAATTTCAAGAAGCACATAGTCCGTAAACATGACGCGATAACGGTTATCATTGACGGTAACATTCTGATTTGCTTTTAAAGAAATATTGACCAATGTTCCCACCAGCCCACAAACCACACCATACCGTTGTTTTTAATGGATGTAATCGTAGCTGTTGGTACTCTTCGGGTTGCTTATCATCCCAAATATGACAGTCTTGTTTATTAACGTATTTATTGAGCCAGAAATGGGCTTCATCACTGAACAAAATTTCACGATAAAACAACGGATTTTCATTGAGTTTTTCCAGAGCCCATTCACTGAAAATATGACGCAAATTCAAGTCGCCTGGCTTCAATTCTTGCACAAGTTGAATTTTGTAAGCTTTTAGGCCGAGATCCTCACGCTAAATACGCCAATTTGTCGAATACGCCAAGCCAAGGTGCTGAAAACAACGACAAATCGATTCGTCACTGTCTTCGCGTACTCTCTCAGCTACAGCTGCTATAGTCTCTTCACTATGTGCTGGATGTGGTCTAACCGGTCGAGTATCATCCGCTAATTTGCGAATGAAATTGGCAATAGTGGTTTCAGTAGGTCGATTATAAGCACCGTTAGGTCCCTGAATCGCCCGAAAAACATTTCTCACAGATTTTCGTAATACAGCTAAACAACAACAACAACAAAATGTTAAAGCAGTTTGATAGGAGTCATGCACGAACTCTCAAAAAAGCCTCACCATGAATCATCCCTCATAACAAACTGCTTTTTGCTTAAACCTTGTTGGACGTATGGTATACAACTTTGGGGTTGTACTAAACCAAGTAACACATGTATTCTACAAAAGTTTCAGAACAAAGCGCTAAGAGCGATATTCACCGTGACCTAGGATTTGCTAAAAGACGAAGTAGAAAGCCCTGTTCGAAATCTTCGTACTCCTCTCGTGCATCACTGCAACCCAGAAATAATCCGGACATTGGACGAGACCAACCTTGTGCGTCGACTACGTAGAGTAGGACCGTTCGACGTGGTGCCCTAAGGACAAACCGTATAAACTAACAGAAATAGTAGGTGCCTTTGCTGGTTATCTACAAAAACGTGGACATTTTACAGAAGATAGAACTAATTGTTAAGGAAACATAGTCGTAGCTTAGAAGAAAATGGGAAGTTTTTTAGCGAGTAGGAATCTCACACTACCATGAACCCGTGTTTATGATGGGCGCTGGTATGCTACTGTGGAAGGCAGCAGGTGTTTGTGTTTATGTGCCAGCTATGGTGATGTGATGTTACTCTTATGAGTGCGTGTTGACGGTGCCTATTAGGTTTTTTACCTACCTACAAAATGGCAGAAATGAAAATAAGTTCAGTTCCAACTTTGGAACTCAATAGCCGCGTGTGTTCCCAAATACGTAAGAGGAGGACACAGTATTCAAATAAACAGAAAATATTATTTATCTTATCTAAAAATGAACGATGACTAAACTCCGATTATCGAAAACACCACAATTTCTTGGGGTTTCAAATAAGGGAAATTTTTTTAAATTAAGAAATGAACTGGATCTCATTGTCCAGATTTCCTTAAATTTCATCCGCAAGCAGGTGGATTACAGGACCGGACTTTTTACTTCAGTCGCAAGCTGATATACCAATAGCAGGGATCTGAGCCAACCGAAGAAGAAAGTATTCGGCATGTGTTGAATATCACAAAATAGAAATTTTCAAAATGGAATCTTTTAATTCTTTGCTAAGCTTTAGGCCACTTATACTTCCAAAAGTGTCGTATATTATAAAACTTATAATTTTGCACTCTCACGAAAAATATTAACACATGCACCATGAAACTGTCATAAATAAGATCAGGCAAATTTATTACCGTGCAGTTTTTAAACCAATAGTTCGTAGCTGTCAGGTGTGTTAAATTGTTACTCCTTATAAAGAACTTTAAGAACGCTTTATATAAAATTATGCCATCAAGATCTCCTAGTGTAGAACTCTTCTTGAGTATGCTGATTGAAGTTGAAAATATTATAAATTCTAGGCCACTTGCATATGTCCAGTAGAAGATAATAGCAAAGAAGCAATCACTTAAAATTACTTCCTAGTTAGAAGTTGAAGGGGAATTAAAGTGATGGTTATGTGTTACTACGAGGGTGTTATTTTATGGCAAAATTGGTTAATATCAAACCCGTACGCGAACATATTATGGAGCAAAGCTATAGCTGGATACTTACCAACGTGGATCGGTTGTTCTAAGTGACACGAACGGCCGAGACCATTATGTCAGGGGGCCTAAGTGATCATGTACCTCATAATTTTTGGATTAGAGTTTTCCAGAGAGAAAGCTTTTTGTCATACTGCAGTGGGAATGCTAACGCCACACCCAAAATCTCCCCTATCAAATTTAAGATCTGGCAACACTTATTTTTGTACTAAACGGAACTGCTAACGATTTTCAAAATACCATTAAACATTTAACCAAATTTCCGAATTATTAAGTAGCGCCACTGAGCCTCCACCATTTTTATTTTATACTACTGTTAAGTAAGGCTCACGCGGTGTTTAGATTAAAAAAATTATTTAAACTGCTAATATCCTTTCTGGCGGTTTCCATACCAAAAAGTTTCCATCAAATTATAAAACTTACACAGAATTTTAATTATAATTTTTGTCTATATTTAGGAATTTTAATGTTATACATGCGTGGCCTATTTGCCTTATAGACAGTGGGTATACATGCTCTGCTATAGTGAGTCATGTTAGATTCAGTGGCGTGTCTGAATAATTATTTCCTTGTGAGTAGGAAAGAAGCAGTGGTACACTGGTACAGCATCAGGGATGATAAGAAAACCAAAGCACTATATTGATAATGGATCGACTCAGAATCTATGTTGTAACAAACAGTTTTTTTGTATTAAAAAGAACTGTGCTTGAATCGGCAGTGAGTGAGTAATTGGTTTGCGTGGTTTGGAAAGGATTGTTATTAGTATGTGCATAAGTAGGTAATAGGATATATTAGTTATTAGTTTGGTTGATGTTGTATTGTTGGAAGAAAAGGGTAACTATTGTCTTCGGAGAACTATGGGTTTTTAAATGAAAAAATTAATTAGACGCTATGTGAAAGAAACCAGATGTGGTTTTAGATGATTATAAACTATTATACTCAGTAGTAAGTAAAAATTGTAAATGAGTGTAAATGAGAAATCCTTCAGATTAAATTATATATGTTACTTATATCGTAGAATCTTCACAGCTCGAATATCTTTGAAGTGTTAGTATTATTTAGTATTCCTCACCCTGAACTACAATATATATGAATGTGTTTGCTTAAAATGTTTTTAAATATTTTCTGATTAATTATTTTAATTTTCAGAGAAAAAAAAATTTGTGAAAATATGATTTCCGTGCCCAATAGATATATATATTCTTGTTGAGGATGATTAATAGTGGAACAAACTAAAATTTCATGAAAAGCCGAACTGTGAAGTTGAACATAGTTACCTAAAAAATTTGGAGTTAATATTTTAAATGAAAATAAAAATTAGTAATATTGCTTTAGAAAAATTTTCTCACAGGAAATGTATGGGAACATATATGCACACATACATATCATCATTGTTCTTTTTTTTAATGTCGGAACAGAGCACTCAGGCAAAGAACTAGTCCTTTGTACTTATTTTAACATAAAGTTCCTTTTTATTGAAATCTTTCAGTATTTCGCAGAAATATGAGTGAGCTCTTCAGTGATACGGTGCCTATAGTGTCAGCACCCACCAGGTCAGAGCCAAGTACTTGCAGCCTGATAGGTGGAGGAAAAAGCATCAGTTGCAAATGCTTCACAACTATTTTTTTTTTTAATAAATGATTGTATCATAAATTTTAAAACATTAATAAAAATATAAAGTATTGGTTTTATTTATCTTTTTATTTTTCATTTATTTATTCTTATTTTTGAAGCAGAATCAATAAATAGAAGTTTAAAATAATACTTCTCCCATATCATCGTTAAATAAGAGTAATGTTGTAACATATAAGTAACATGTTTTATAGATATGCAGAAATACAGATAGATATACTTATTTATATTTGGCTAAACCGCCATTTCTTACATGTCAAAATTTTGTGACAATCCGACGCTTAGTTCTGCTGTGACACCCATTTCAAAACACGTTCTAGCAGCTTATAGTAAGCAATTCCCTTTCAATCCCACCAAACACTCAACATAACCTTGTTTTTCGTCAATCCAGGCTTTGAAGTTGTTGGTGGTCGGTCACCGGCTTTTGACTATGATCACTTGCGTTGGATATCCAAGTATTTAATCCATTTAATCCATTCAAAAATAGTTCCAGTTCGTTATATTTCAGCAGCGCTTTCTTTTGCTTTGGAGCTATATTTTCTCACTCATTCCTAAAATAATTATTCGTCAGTTTCGTGGTTCATATACTTTTATTTTGTATTCATTTCTGTTTGTTTTAATTTATTTTTCTAATGTCTTAACAGAATTTTCATTGTGTTTGATGAATTGCTTACATTTCTTACTTCATTTATTTTTAGTGACACATTTGTTAGGTGTATGACTCTTTTGGTATCCTGTCTTGTTTTATATTGTTTTGGTTTGCTTTTGGCTGTATGACTATTATTTTATTTCTTTCTTTTACCCTCTGCGCGTAGGTTGGCTTTTGTTTTTGTGGCTACATACCATTTCGGTGTTTTTCATTACTTATATACGTAGTTTATATATTTTTTAATTTAAGAACTTATTTTCTCAAATTCATTGATCCGGTTGCTTAAGGCTTTAAACATACTAGAGCAGTTGGCGCACATAAAGTTTATTCGCTGATTAGCAACGAAAATATTCAGATCGTATTGAGTTACTCCGGCGTATTTGATATGGAATTTTTACCCACACATACCAATGCATACGATGTTTTCATTCCTATGGATTTTCTTTTTAACACATTACTTTCACTACACTCATTTTCAATACAAGAGTACATCTGCAGAGGTATGTACAAGAAATAACGGAAAACCAGTGTCTTTTCGTATTTTATATTTATAATTTTTTGGGGTTTTTAAACTTAAGGACCAAAATGTGTTCATTTTCTATAGATAATGGTGAAGTAGTAAAACACTTTAAGTTAATAAAAAAGCCTGTTGCTAATAGTTTAAATGTAAAAGATTATGGTATATGTTAAACAAGAAAAAAAGAATATTTATGAGGAAGTGTTTAGGTATATTCACAAGTAAATTGCGTACTATTTATCTACTATACTCAAAATATTAATAGGGAGACGTACCGAGAAATATATTGACTACCAATAATGTTGACCTTGCCACTCGCTAAAATTTCGGCAAAGCCTTTATGGACAGTTTGAAACCTCGACAATTAAAATATCGACTTAATTTTTCGAATTTCGGTCAAATTGTCGACAAATTTGCAAATGTGGCACCTTTATGAAATAAATAAAACAGACTCCAATTTTCTTAATTTGTAATACTATATAATTATATGTCATGTAATGTAATGTGGTAGGGCCTTATATCTCTTTTGTAACTGGTGCGCCCTCAGCGGCCAATTTGTATACTCGAAATAGCGGTGCTGTCAGTTGGAGAAACCCAAGTTGGGCTAATCTTTCTGACTGTTTTTTTTTTTTTTTTGTGTGACAACGAGAGAAGGAGGAAGCAGTGTCAAGAAATAAAACAGGTGTGGGGCTTAAGCCAAAAAAAAAATAATACAAAAGTGGAAAATACTAAATATTTTAGTGAAAAAATAATTACAAAGCAAAATATAATGGCAACCACGAAGATCACCCGACGGATGCATTAAACGCCGCTGGCATTTCATTTCCCTCCAGCGCAATAATTGCGCAATTGCGACCCTTGTATGACGAATTGATGCACGATGGAAAATCTTTGGAAAGTCAACAGCAGCAGCCATCAACAGCAACAGACAGCATCGAAGGCACTTCAGTGCACATAGAACAACACCAGTGGCAGACGTCGCCCCCCGGAGCGCAGTACAACAACCACAACCAGATCAATACGATATTCTTACTGCGCAACTGCAGGAGCACCAATTGGAAGCTCAGTTGAAGATGCTACAGATAAAACACGAGTTGTTACTGCTACAGCAATAGATCCGACGAAACCCTCAGTACCAACCAGCATGTTCACCGTGCAGCAAATTTTGATCATCTTGAGAACGCTTTAAATGCATTCAGTGGGAGAAATTACAACACATTACGTGTTGTCAACTATCAACAGCTAAAAAACTTGTTGATTAAGACGTTTGGACAGCAGGTCACCTATCGGGACGTTTATCGACAGATGGAGAACAGGGAGATCCGACCTGACGAATCAGCCCTAGAGTATGTCGTCGTCATGAAGGCTATAGCATCAAAAGTTGATGTTCCAGAACCCGAACTGATTACGTTCATCACCGTTGGTTTCAACACCGACAGCAGCAACAGCACATTGATCAACGATTACCGAACGTTTTCTGACCTGTTGTCTAAATTAGATTGCTACGAGCACAAACGTCAGATTTCTTTGGTATGTCCCAAACTAATCACTGTTAAATCCATCGCTGTCACAGGTGTTAACAAACTGAAGTCTTATGCCGCTATCTAACTGACTGAACTCTCCGCCGTTAGATGTCACAAATGCAGAAAATTGGGCACTTCAAAACAACTGCCTGAAACCACCTTGACCAGCTTATTCCTGTTTTATCTGTGGTGATATTGGCCCCTTTCTCCACAGCTGCCTGAAGCCACAGAAGAACCACCAGAAAATTGTCGCCGCTATTTCAAAGATATTTGATTCTGAGGAGCTATCAGCCCCTTGTAGACGGTAAGTGTCAAAGACGGCAATGATCTACGAGATTTATCAGTTGTTATTCTTTATTCGATACCGGTAGCGCCATTAGCCTTATTCAGCGGTCAGCCGTCCCGAGCAGCGTTAGCGTGCCAGATGCATTGAAGCCAATTAAGTATATTGGAGTTGGACGAACCAAATTATACACGTACGGTACGTTAAAATGTTTCATAAAATTTAAAAACAAAACTAAAAAATTATTTCTTTTGATTTTTATTTTGACGCTGCCACTGCTGCTTTCTACTATCACACCCTATAAATTTTTCCAAACCTTTTCACTATTCGTTTACCACCATTTTCCAAAATAGTTTTTAGTTTTTGGAAATATGCAGGTATCTTGTTCTGTGGCAAAAATGCATGTGAATAATCATTCGCATTTGTCGACCACATTCTTCATTGCTCCCATATTCTATTTGCAGTTTTCCGTTTTGAATTTTTTTGCAAATGATTGAACCAAAATGAAAAAAAAACATCATTTGTTAAGAGATTCTGGGAAAAATATTGTTGCCGCTAGGATTCTTACCTTCTCAAAGTCAGACATAATGAATTCGGGTAATAATAAAATATAATAATCACACGCAAGACGATATAGTTCATAGAAAAACTTTTCATACAGTATTTTACTTTTGCTACTCATAATACAAAATATGAGTGGCAAAGCTTCACCTTTTACAAAGCCTTAAATGATAAATAACTGTCGCACTATGGATGGTACATCTTCGAACGTATCGTTCATAAGCCACACCTTACATTGAGACAATAGTACTAAATTTTTTTTTACTTCCCAAAATCAAAATTTCATTTTACAATTTCTTATCGACGAGAAAAAATAATTCATCTTCAATAAATCTTAACGGTTCCGGGATGCAAATTTCATTAAGGTTTTTGGCTTCATTGCCTACTCTTTCAATTTTCTCTTTTTTCTTGCATTATTCGGCAGGTGAACATGACACTCATTTTCGCATTTTACAACACTTTCAGTAATTATATTAACGGGAGCAATATCTGTACTATCAGTAAGATCTTTTACCAGGGTACTTACTATAGAGACTTGTTCGTTGAATGGCAAGGGGTCGTGAGAATGATTTGAGGGATTTTGAAAAGCATTATGCTTTCCATTTGCAAGAAAAGTGCTTACGCGACCCTTACAATATAATATGTTTTTTCTTTCACAACACCACCGGTACCTATCTTTCTGTTGTTTCTCCAAATGATAAACAAAATCAAATTTTATTTGATGTAACCGAAGTTATACTGCACTGCATTGTACTGCTCTAGTGCTGTACGTCCAATGACTGTACCAAGTCTTATTTCTAATGTAGGTTGCAGCTTCTTATTTTAAAGAAGGGAATATTGTCAACAAAATTATTAACAGTTAGCCGATAGTGATTTATTGGTCATGCGGCATGAATGTAAACATCACTCACTAAACCATTGTAAACATTTTAAAAATCGACATTTTCAAAATCGACTATTTATGAATTTTATGTACTTATGTCGACATTGTGTCAATCGATTGTTTTTAATCGAAATTTTAAAAATCGACAAATCATACCCAACCCATATTAATAAGTTAAAATTAAGTTTTAATAAAACTCAAAAATAAATGTGTAGTGACGAAATAAGTAGGGTTAATAAAAAATGAAATAAAAACGAGTTGCTTGTTTTTATTCTTTAATGTTTATGATGAGTAAGCAAAATTTTTCAAACGTGTACATTTTGGAAGACGGAGAGTTATTGTCTAGCGATCTTAGACTTATGACCGGAAGAATTTAATGGAAATGATTCCTTACAGTGGACAGAACTACGGTTACAAGTATTTACCAAGCGTAATTTACTCTTTTTCAGAATACTCATAGCCACTTCATTTCAAAAATGAGTAAAGAGCTATTCACCAACAAAATTCAGGATTTGATTAAAATGTACAGGGTTAACCACTACTTCACATACAGTTAATGAAAAGCAATAATTATTGAACGCTTAAATCAATCTCTTAAGGAGGAAATTTGGTTAGAAATTAGCTTTAATGGTACCTAATTAGGAATGGGTTCCACTTTTAAAAAATTTGTTGAATATATATAATTTATACACAGAACAATAAAAATGATTATTATAATAAAACTGCTACAAGAGAAAAATATGAAGTTGATAATAAAGTTAAAATAAGCAAGTTAAAGTATTCGCTTTAGAAAGGTTATATACCCAATTGGAAAATGGAAGTGTTTGCTTCTCATTTTCATTTAAAAATCACCCTGGATTTTATGTTAAAATTTATAAACGTCAAATAACATAGTATTGTGTTTCAAACTAGATTTTTATTTTTGTGCAAACGGCTTTGTTTTTGGTCAATTTTTTATCCGTAAGTGTTCAAATTGATTCTCAAGCAAATATATTTGAAAAATAAAAGAAGGTGGAATCACAATTAATAAATATTTTATTATCCTCATCGAAGATTATAATAATAATGATTCCGAAGAATTCCGTTGTTACATTGGAAATAAAATCGGAGTACCAAAAAAAAAAAGGCTTCTGACTGCAAAAACGAAAACGCCATTAGAGAAACTAACATCACTAATCCAATCACGATAGTATGTATGTATTAAATTACAAAATGTTTGTATGGAATCAAAAAAAACTAGTTCAACCGATGTATTTCTAATAGAATAATTAAAAACAATCAAGCATTTGCACGCAATTGCTCTTATTAGGCCTCATAAATGTAGCATCTTCCGATGCTCGCCAAAAATCGAGATAGTAGCTTCTACAGTCAAACACGTTGTAGTTCTGTTAGAAAGCCCTACTCCACACCTCCTCGAGGCGTCACCTGGGATTTTTTTTTTTGGAAATTGAAAAGTGGACGGGATAAATACTGAGCTTTCTGTGCCATAATACAGGATAAGTGCTGCTTGATCTATTGCCCAGCGAGCCGAAACCTTAAAAAAAAATGCATTGCCCAAAAACGCCAAAACAAGTCTACAGCAAGATAACATCATATAGTATTAGATGCTGACGGAAACGAGGGATGAGAAGAACAATTTTACAGTCAACTTAAAATCTAACTGGGATATCGGAACCGTTTTGTGAGGCTTCAACGCTGAGGTATGTATTGACAACACAGCGCTCGAACACGTGGCGGGAGTTCACAGCCTCGGAGACTGCAAACAAATCGACCATTTTGGGATAAGTTGACGCTTCAAGAATTGCGTAACAGACGTCCGCAACAAATGTGGGGCGATGTCGCGCTACCATCATCTTATCACAGGGATCCCCCTGTGAGCCAACAATTCAGGGATCGTCTTGCTAAAGAAGCAGACTCAATCAGCAGATCAACGCACAAAGACGTGAATTACCATTGGAATGCTGTGAAAAATGTTTCTGTATCTACGTTAGTGGCCTACATCAGTATAAGGCAGCACATGATTATCAGCAGATACCTGAAGGCGGATCGATTTGTGTATTTCACTTAAGTCTCAGATTGCAGCTGCATCAAAATTAGAGAAACCCGAGTTAGAAACCCAATACAGTATGAAGAGCAAGGAAGTGATGCGTAGTATCAGACGTGACAAGCGTTCATACATCAACGCAGTGGCTTCGAAGGCTGCTTTCGACTATTTGAGCAGAGATGCTATGTGGATAGCCTTGCGGAGGAGAGGTGTCCCGTTAAATCTTATAGGTTTTGTTAAGACTGCTAACTATGGTAATAAGTGTAACGTTCTGTACAATGCTAAGGTGTCAGATGACATTGAAGTCCATAGTGAAGCACGTCAGGGCTGTATACTTTTAACGTTGTTATTTCTGGTAGTCATCAGCGATGCCTGAAGGCAGCACTAACTAAACGGAACCAAGGATTGAGGTGGACACTGATATCTTACCTCAAACACCTAGACTACAATGACGATCTTTGCTTCCTTTCACATATAATATTGGATATCCTCAAAGTATTAAAAAATGTGCAAACTGAGCCAAACGAAGAAGGGCCAAATATAAATGCGGGAAAAGCAAAGGCACTCAACTCAACATTGTCGAACAACAGGTTGAGGAAGTCGAAAACTTCTTATATCTGGGAAGTACTGTCTCGGCCAACGGTGGAAAATTTGGAAAAGCAATGTTCCCAGAACAAAAATCAAGTTGAGACTGCTTAGTACTACTATACTTTGTAAATAGACGTCTAAAGGGTTTTTTGGGCGTACGGCATCTCCAACGAACAATTTTATCTGAGAACTTTTGAGAAGAAGAATGGATTGGCCACACCTTACATTGTAGAAGCGGCCCTATTGCGAGATATGCCATGCAAAGCCACTCATATCACATCCATTCACCCAGCTAGTCAGAAAAGCGGGACGGCCTGGATAAAAATGGCGAAAAACAATCAAAGAGAAGAGAAAAACGTACAAAATTCAAGCTTGATCAAGCTTGTGTATAGATATTTTAAATGTGTTCTCTGGTAATATCGCCGGGTCAAGGCTGGGTATAGTTGTTTTGAATGTGTTTCGAAGGACTTCCAAATTAGGCCACTCTAGAGACCGTAAAAATAGGCTTCGTGTGATTTATTTTTTCAGGAAAAATATAAAATAAATGGATTTTACAAAGGTAGAAGCTTATTGTATAGGGTTTTCTAATAAGGACTTGACAACTTTTTTTTCTTGAGTAAAAGACAAACCATTTGAGATATTTCAAAAACTTTATTATTGGCTTGAAGTGCAATCATAACTTTTATGAATGGAACTCGACTTCGTTCATATGGCCAACGCGAGCACGTTTGCAGCGGTCGATTCGTTGGACCCAATTTTCAACGACTCGGCCACACATTTCGATCGAAACGGCCGCTTTTTCGCATTCAATGTTGGCTCTGAGCTCTTCCAATTTCATCGGCGTGTTGGCATAAACCAATGACTTAACGTAGCCCCAAAGAATAGTCAAGCGGCGTTAAATCGCACGAACGAGGCGGCCAATCGACTGGCCCATGTCTTGAGTTAACACGCTCACCATATCTACTCTTCAATAAATCGATTGTAGCGTGTGCTGTTTGGCTTGTGGCACCATCCTGTTAAGACCACATGTCGTCCAAGTCCATATCTTCCAATTTGGGTGAAAAATAATCGGTGATCATGGCGCAATAAAGCTAACCATTCACAGTAACGTGACGATCGTTATCTTTGACGAAAAAATATGGCCCAATAACGCCGCCGGCATGCAAATCGCACCAAACAGTTATTTTTTGTGGATGAATTGGTGATTCATGAAGCACATGTGGGTTTTCACCCGACCAATAACGCATATTTTGCTTATTGACGAACCCATTGGGCCAAAAATGAACTTCGTCACTGAAGATGATTTTGCAACTCCGAATGTTTGTAGAAAATTTTTATAATTTCCAGACGTTGCTCGTTAGTGTACTTTGCCATGATGAAAATGAGTTTACTGAATAAATTGATAGTGACAGTTTGATGATTAGTGAAAGAGTGCGTTCACAAATTAAATTCAAAGTTGTCAAGTCCCTATTGGAAAACCCTATACATATGATTGGGTGTAAAACATAATTTTTACAGAATAATTTATTTTAAACTGTCGGCTGTGCAGCGTTCTCAGATGATCTCTCTACCTACGGCCGTACCAACAGCTTCTAAGCTTTTTTAATTATGATGTGTCACTAGATTTTTTTTTCTGCATAACAACGACTCGAGAGTTACATAAGATTTCATCAATATATTGGTTTTTGGCAAAAGGGCACACTTCCAAAGTCAAACTTGCAAAATTTGCAGAAAAATCGCCAGAAAATTTTTAACAACAAATCTCTTTGGAGAACATTCGTCCATATTTCTGGAAATTTCAACATAAGCTGTCAAAGTCCTTCCTTTAATTTCCAAATGGATAGTCTTCTGTAATTAATTTAAATTAATTATTTTAAACGGTAATCACACTGCTCCCTTTCTAAGTGAGTCGTCCCATCCAACTTCATTATTCGACATTCCGTTGAAGTTTTTTATCTACGTGGACCAACTTCGACATCCTTGGATCTGGTAGACAGTGTCATTGATTCATGCTATCACCTTGTACAGACCTTGCGAATCCTTTTTTACGGTGAAGTATTATACAGTAACATCAGGTCTTCTTCGTTGAAGTCGGAAGACTTGGCCTCGTACTAAGTCTTCATGCGGTTACTCGCTAGTTTCATATTTTTTCGAGTGATTTCATAAAATTTGTGAATCCTTTCCTCGATCTCGATCCCAAATCTGCTCACACCGTTGTCGATTATATGTTCTGCTATGATTTTAGTCTCTTGATTTGGGATTGTGATCACTTCCGGCAACCTGCTGAAATAATCTATGATAACGAGGGCTATCACTTGCCATTAACTGATACGGGCCAACGATGTCAGTGCCTATACGTGGGAATGTTGCTCTAAAATTATATTGATTCATTCTTTCCTGTGAGTTTACTTTTGGTGCTTGTTTTGTGGTTATCCAACAGAAATATTTCCGTGCCAATATTGCTAGCGTGTGCCTTCACACTAAAAATGTTTCCAGATTTGGGGTAACCCAAGATGATGGCATTACACGCCTTCATACTACCTGTAATGTCGGCCTTTATCCATAAATTGACGCAAGCTCTTTGTAATATCAAAACCTTTTACGAATCTTCTGTCTGTGGCAAATCCCAAGAAACTTTTCAATTGGTGTTTATCTTTGGAGACAGGCAAGTCGTTTACCGATTCACCACGGATTTTGCCATAACACGTCCTAACTCCGTCCGGTGATATAATGTGACTTAGATATATTACACTACATACGGGGTGGCCGTGGTGTAGTGGTACATGCATAGACTTCTCAAACAGAGGGTCGCGGGCTCCAATCGCGTGCGAGACAAATCTCTGAAAAAGTCTTCATAGAATTTGTATGTAGTTAAATGAAAATCCCGTCGGCGTCAACTCTGACATGAAGGTATAGCACTGATGTTGGAGTGGTTGCCGGCTGGGCTAAATGTAACCAACTAACAACTAGGACGTAATAAGACCCACTAGTTGAGGATGCACTGGCTCCAGTTTGACAACCACCTCTGTGAAAAATATCGAAACCTAATACACCTGAGTTTCAACTACTACACCACCCGCCCGCACCCCGGAGAAAATCCAGTAAAAGGGTATTCACATCCCCTTGGTGCGCGTGCGGGATTATAAATCCCGTAATCATCCTTCAGATCAAGTATTGAAAACTATTTCGCTCCAGAAAGCGTATCCAAGATATAATCAATTCTCGGTAGTGGGTAGCTCTCTTATTGGCAATACTTGTGTTGCCTACTTTCTTCTTCACGAGGTTTGCCGAAAATGCTTACGGACTCTGCGATTCTTCAATCCGCCTCTCAATCTTCAAGCTCGACAACAAGTCGGCAACTTTTGTTTACTTTGCAAATGGAAAACACTTTGCAGGTTGATGGATTGGTCGGCGACTCCGATCTCAATGTGATGTTGAATAAGTTGCGTACGTCGATACATCAGCGTACTTATTGATTAATTTTTCTGCTAGAATACGCTGCTCTTAAGCCAGATAACAGAGCCTGAATCACAACCATCTTCTTCTGTTGTTGCATCAAATACATTAGGTGGCTACCAGGACTACTTTTGCCCAAACGATTGCTTTCTACGAAGCCTGTAGAATCCGATTTCTGCGTGAGACGACTTTTAAGACATCGTTTCCGTATACCATTGGTATATTCATGTTTCCGTATTTTAGGATTTGTGCCCCAAAGTCGACTACTAGTCCATGTCACATATGTCAGCCACCAGAAACATATGAGATTAGGTTATTCCGGCCAGGTGTACTTTTATGCGGACTTCAGCATAGCTTTTCTGGCGCTATGCAACCAGAATTTCTGCACTGGACTGCCCCTGGTGATTGAGACCGCAACACTGATGTCTATGGTTTCCATCCTTTGTTCCGTACTGCCGTCCGTATGTTACTACAATTGTTCTTCAATAGTATTCAAACAGAAAAATATGTTATGATAGGTGATTTCATATTTATAAATTCTTTTGACGTAATTTTTATAAAATTTGCTTTATCTATTGTATTTAACATGATCATTACCTATGACTTCAAATCGTTAATTTTTGTGAATAAATTTAGGTTTGTTATGGTTTTAATTTTTGAGATAACTGTGTCTTATCGTTATTGAATCTACATCAGATTTGTCTTTATTTTATATTGGTCAGTTAAGGTTTCATGTCCAAGGCTCCAAGTCTGTGGGTCTTTGTTTTGTTTTGGAATGAATCGGTTTCTTGTACTCGTAAATGGTTACAGCTTTTATGACTTTATTTTGTAAGGTCTCGCTGTTAATCTCCAGTAAGAGTTGTGATATGCTCTTTAAAAGTTGAATGGAATCTTTCGTAATCCGAGTTTCCAGCCTTGTGATATTTTCATTTAATTTTGGGGGGGCTTAGGCCCTCATTTGTTTAATTAGCTTAATCTAAAAAAAAAAACTTAGAGGGATAGGTGTCAAGGGAACGGTGGAATAGATCTATTTTGAGACAAGAAGTGCTCGAATTGACATCAACAGCGCAGAGGTTTCAGTTGATCTTTCGAAGCATACGAGAGATTGGTTCGTTGGAACCATAAGAGGTGCGACAGATTAGAATACCATATAATTAGAAAAACAAGAAAAACGTAATTTACGAGGGTAAGATTTAAAGTAAACATACTATAGTTATAAATATAGCTATAAGGAAGGGAAGGGAGATGCAATCCACCGAACCAGAGTAGTAGAATATCAGCTACGTCTCTGTTTTTTTTATATATATTCAAGTTAGTTAATTTCAGGTGGTGTCGATAGGGTGGCAAGGTCAAAGAGTCACAGAATGGTAATCCTCGAAGAGTAAATCGAAAAGCTGAAAGCGGGGTTAAGAGGGCTGTTTTAAAGCTGTCGCTATAATAATAGTTTTCCAGATAAGAAAGTATCCATTTTAAATGTATTAATATCAATATAGTAGATATAAGATACTTGCATTAACAACTTAATATTTCATATAAAATACAAATTTCAGGTCATTGAGAAAACACAGCAATGGGACAGTAATGAGCTACTTCTTTTTTGTGAAACAGTATTAAGAAGGTGACCTTTCAAACTTGGGGAAATTCCCCTTGTGTGAAGGACATATGAAATAGGGAGGTTAAAATTGTCCGGTAAGAATTCATCATTAAGTTTTAGTAACTTTTCTTTGACAAGAGTAGGATGAAAAGATTGAGACCGAAAGGGGCCAATAAAAGGTAATTAAAATATAAGAGGATCGGTACGAACAAATTGTCTGCAAGCAACTGCATAAAAAAGAAAACAAAGTAGTTGGCAATAGTTTGTGGGTCGGTGATATATCATCGATCAATAGGGGGAGGGGAGCAGTAACCTTAAAATTATCTTTTGTTAGAGTAGTTCTGACTACAAGAATTGGTGTGAAGAAAAAACCACCCGGAATTTATTCCTTTTGTCTCGCAAAAGCGAAGTCTTCTCTTATACCAGGGAAAGAAAGTAGATGATGTTTTAAAGTAAGAAAAGCTGACATAAAGAAAAATTAAATTAATTATTCTAACGTAAGAAAAGAGAGAGAAGAGAGAGCATTAGTTAGAGATAGGTTGGCAAAAACAAATGCTCCTAGATATAAATTTTAGGATAATTTGCTTTATGGAAGTTGTAAGAAGAGAGAGTAGAGAAAGAAGTTGGACTGGATGGAGAGCTTTAGAAAAATGAGAGAAGAAGAGGAGGGTGAAAGTTATCGATATATAACAAAATGTTACTCTTGTGGTAATGGGATCACTAGTAAAAATAAAGTCTAGTTGCCTACCGATGGAGTTAGAAGCGCCACGTACTTGTCGTACGCTTGAATCTGTTATCCAATTAATGAATTGACATTTCTGGGTTATATTGACGTTAAACGCGGTAAAGACGAACTGTTAATCCAATTGAATTCACTTCAATAGATGCAGATAAACTCACCAGAGAGATACCAGATAAGGGTATCGTCAATGACTTAAACCGATTAGTATCGCTTCCACATACTTCCAAATAATAGCAAGGTTGCAATTTTGAGGAGGTGTGTTAACAATTTCGTGGTACCAATTGTAAAATTTCATGAGACTTGTTATATCAAAAGAAAGGCTTTCCTGTTGGATGGACGCTATTACGTTTTTCTTAGTTTTTCGCTTACATTAAACAGAATCGAATTTTTCGTGAATATGAGCGAAAAAAGACGTATATTTTCGTATGTCTCTTTTACTCTTACTCTAGAGAGGAAGGAGCCGAAAAACGAAAATAGGCACTGTGGACCGTAAAATCGTACAATTTGTGTTGCATTTGTGGAAAGTTGTGAAGGAGTTTGCTTAGGAAAATGAGTAAAGAGGAGGAGATAGATATGGGGTTTTCATACAACCGAAATTCCACGGTTGTTACTTCTTGCCATTTTAATTCAATTTCGAGAGTCTTATCAAACCTTGCATTGATTTTTTCCTGCTGCAGTACTCTTTTTACCTACAATGTCCGTCAACGGGAATAATACTCCTACAAACAAGCTCATCACTCGCAACGCGGGAAAATCATCAAGCCCACTGACTACGGAGCTTGCATCGATGGAAAAGAGTATTATGAGGAGAAGCAGAGGATCGAATCACTTCGAAGATAGATGATATCTTAAGCGAACTTAAAAACAAAATGTTGCAAATGAATATTGAACTTTCAACGTTGAAGGCAGACAACAATCTTTTAAGACAACATATTGATGAAATTCAGCGATCGCAGAGACTCAGTGATGTGGTCATAAGAGGTATCCCGTATGCTGAGAGTGAAAACACCAACGATATCATCAGAAAACTAGCTGACAACATCAAACACAAACTCACTCCATACTATGACTCTTTCAGAACAAGGCCAAAAAACAACAACCGCAAGTGTTTCACGTAATGCTAATAGCACCATAATTTTTCGATTATCTTGTCAAGCGGAACAGCGCGCTTTTCTATCTGCCTACAGGTCTAAGCATCGGTTGCACTTGTCAGAGATGGAAAGGTTCACATCAAATGATGTCGTCTACATTAATGAAAGTTTACGCCAAAGAACAATGCAATTCTGCATGAATTCCTTAAATGACGTCGGCTTAATAAAACTTTTGCTGTTAGAACAAAGAGCGGTTTGCTGCACATAAAGCGGAGAGATGGTGGAAAAGAAAAGTGAGTTACCAGCATTTCGTGTCTTTCCGAGCTTTTCTGATGTTTCCTGTTATCTTACTGATTGCAAATATCCTACTTTTTTTTAAGTCGGCACTTTTAATGATAGTATTTTTGTTTTTGTTTCTCTTTTTATACATATTTTTTTTTAAATTTATATATTTTTATTTACTTTGTATATGAGTCCTTATGGTGTGAACGCTTATTGTTTTCCTCGCGTTATGCTTAACATTTTCAGCAAATTTGCAAATGGGCTAAAAATATGTAACCTTAATACGAGTTACGCGATTTTTTCTTGGAGTATTGAAACTATTGATACACCAGTTGAGTGTGTGTTTATTGAAATAATGAATAGTGTTACAAGTGTGCTAATTGGTTGTGTGTATATTTCCAACAAAAGTTTAAGCGTTAGTCAGTTCTTTGAAAGTCTCAGTATGCACAGCCCTAAATATTCATCCATAGTTGAGTGCGGTGACCTTAATATTGACCTCTTACTGGACAACAATCTATCACAAAACCTAAAAAAATTAATGTTCTATGGTTGATTTAGATATTGTTAATGTTTCCAGAGCTACTCATTTTCGTCCCCATTGCAAAGAATATTTTCTTCATATAGTGTTAACGTGAAACTTAGAGCTAGTCAGAGAATACAAACAAGTAAGTTTTGCAGGTATTCCATCATAACATGACGTAATCTCTGTTAACTTAGATTACAGATTAGTGTAGTGTCATGTCCGTGATTTTAGTAAAATTAACGAGCTCGATTTGACTCGCGATGTTCTAGGTTGTCCTTGGCATCTTTGTTGGGAAACTTGGTCAGTCGATAATAAAGTAAATACTCTTCAGTCACTTTTCGAGAAACATCTACCAATTAAAGTTAAGAAAGTCATCAACAATGGCGTCCCCTGGTTCTCTGAAAATATTAAAAAATTTATTTTAAATTGGGATAGATCGCATTCTCGTTGTCGGCAAAATCGTAGCAGAAATACTTGGAATATCTACAAATTTCAAAGAAATAGTGCTACGGCTGATGTAAGAAAAACCAAAGCAGAATTTTACTCCTCAAAGCTTTATACTACCCAGCCTAGCTCTACTCTCTGGAAGAACCTCCGATCCTTAAAAATTGTTGAAAAGACGTCAGTGGAATGCGATCTAGATATGAACCATTTAAGCAGATTTTTTCTTAGAACATTCAGTTACGGCTAATAACAGCAACACTGACCTTACCGTAACCGATCTTGAAAATTTTAATTATCTTACTATGTGTTAGAGAGTGATGTGGCTAAATCCTTATTCAAAATCAAATCAAACGCGGTAGTATATCTATTAAGTTTATAAAACTATTTATGCCCTGGATATATGATATTATCTTCTTATATATCTAAAGCAATTGTTATCTGTAGTGAGTGGATTCATTCTAGTTACTTTCCACAAATACATTTAATGGGACAATTGATTCCATATGAAAATGAGGTGAAAAACTTAGGAATATATGCTATATCAACTGCAAACTTTCCTGTGAAAGCAATATCAATTATGTTATCAAAAGAATATATAGCGGTCTAAGCCAACTTTATATCTCATCCGTCTTTGTCCCGACCTTAACAAAGCTTGAACTCATAAGAGCTCTGTTTATGCCCATTTTTTTTATTTTATAGTAATAAAAATGTCCTTTAGGAAACTAGAATTTTCATTTAATTCGGCGATTCGCTTCATATATTGTCTCCGTAAATATGACCACATTTCGAGATTTTTCCTTAAGCTTACCGGATGTACCCTTAGACAACACATAAATATACTAAACTGCACATTTCTGTAAAAATTGCTAAAAACTAAACAACCGACATATCTCTTCGAGAAACTAAGCTTGGCTCACTCAAATCGTACTCAAAATATCAATCTTCCTTATTTTAACTTTTTAAACAGTCAACGTTTATTTTTTGTTCATGCTATAAGACTTTGGAATTCTATACCAATATATATACGTCAATCTAGGTCGCTTTTTGTTTTTAAAAATTTGCTTGCTTCTTTTGTAAAATTTAATCGTAACAACCACATTTTTGACTAATATTAATTTTTGTCGGCTCATATTAAGTTAAATATATATATATATATATATCCATATTTTTTTATTGAAACTATGTATATAACCTAGATAAATTAATGTTAAATTAATATGAATAAG
Source organism: Volucella inanis (assembly GCA_907269105.1). Taxonomy (NCBI): domain Eukaryota; kingdom Metazoa; phylum Arthropoda; class Insecta; order Diptera; family Syrphidae; genus Volucella; species Volucella inanis. The sequence goes on along the minus strand of OU026153.1, from coordinate 101,140,982 downwards.
TATAGGGTTTTCCAATAGGGACTTGACAATTTTGAATTTAATTTGTGAACGCACTCTTTCACTAATCATCAAACTGTCATTGTCAATTTATTTTGTAAACTAGTAATCGAGTAATAAATCGATTGGCCGCCTCGTTCGTGCGATTTAACACCGCTTGACTATTTTCTGTGGGACTACGTGAAGTCATTGGTTTATGCCAACACGCCTACGACGTTGGAAAAGCTCAGAGCCAACATTGAACGCGAATTAGTGGTCGTTTCGGCCGAAATGTGTGGCCGAGTCGTTGAAAATTGGGTCCAACGAATAGACCGCTGCAAAAGTGCCCGCGGTGGCCATATGAACGAAGTCGATTTCTATTCATAAATGTTTTTGATTATAAAGTTTTTTTTGATAATAAAGTTTTTGAAATATCTCAAATGGTTTGCCTTTTATTTAAAAAAAGTTTTCAAGTCGTTATTAGAAAACCCTATACAAATAATGAGAATTTAATTCTTAACGTACAGTCCAGAAATAAATGAAAAAATATAAATATATATATAAGAAAAGCCTCTTCCGCTGAAAGTTACTACATTTTTCGGTATGCTTAGGGATGCTTATCTGCACCTTAAGGTATTTAACAAGACCACCCACGTTCTTTGTTTTATCTCCTTTATAATAACATGTTTAGTAAATTTATCAGTTATTGCTACATATACATTACGTTGAGCGTTGCGTACCATATATCGTTTAATTCCACATAAGAATTTTTAACTAACCTACGGTTTAGTAATTTATATGTTTGTATGTATTATGTCAAAAGATTTTTTTCTTATCTATTGAATCTCCTAAAATATTACTATATTTATGGTAATCACTTTCTAAAGTTTATTCCTTTTTTTCTAAAATATTTTACGTAAACGTCCTGAATTTGAGCAAATATGTAAGTGGCAATCCTTAGAAAAAATCACTAAAATTCCTTTAGGGGTTTATATTAGAAGCAACTTCTAATATCCAAGATTAATTATTTACAAAAAACCTATTTCTTCAATAATGGCATGATTTCTGGCATGATTTTTTGTGTGGAAGAACATTGTGCTTTAATCGGTAGTTGTGTATAGGGTGATTCATCGTAAACTTTGATTTATAATGTAAAATAAACACATAACTTGGACAGTGAACCTAAAATTTTTTATTATCACTTAAAAGAAGAATTCATGGCATTTACTTTTCAAAAATGATATCGTGTAAATGTTGGCTATAATAACGTATGAGGTGGTCCTTTCGAAACGTCCAATTCTGGGCCACTCGTTCGAGTATAGCGACTAGTATCTCTCGTATAACACGAGCAATGTTGGCTTTCAAAGCATCAATCGTAGCTGGCTTATTCCTAAAGACCTGAGACTTTACATATTCCTAGAGAAAATGGTCCAAAGTGTGATATCGCAGGATCTAGGCGGCCAATTTACCGTAGTAAAACGTGAAATTAAGTGCTCACCAAAATGATTTCTCAACAAGTCCATTGTTTCACGCTCCGTATGGCTTGTAGTACCATCTTGTTGAAACCAGAGCTCACCGAGACTATGTGCTTGAGTTTCTAGAAGAACATACTCCGTTAACATGACCCGATAACGGTTACCATTGACGGTAACATTCTGATTTGCCTCATTTTTGAAGAAACATGGAGCAATGATTTCACCGGCCCATAAATCACACCATACCGTTGTTTTTATTGGATGTAATGGTAGCTCTTGGTACTCTTCGGGTTGCTTATAAGCCCAAATGTGGCAATTTTGTTTATTTACGTATCCATTGAGCCAGAAATGGGCTTCATCACTGAACAAAATTTCACGATAAAACACCGGATTTTCATTGAGTTTTTCCAGAGCCCATTCACTGAAAATATGACGCAAATTCAAGTCGCCTGGCTTCAATTCTTGCACAAGTTGAATTCTGTAGGCTTTTAGGCCGAGATCCACACGTAAAATCCGCCAAGTTGTCGAATACGCCAAGCCAAGCTGCTGAGAACGACGACGAATCGACTCGTCATGGTATTCGCGTGCACTCTCAGCTACAGCTGCTATAGTCTCTTCACTATGTGCTGGATATAGTATCTAACCGGTCGAGTGTCATCCACTAATGTAAGCTGGGACTCAATTTTGCGAATGGTATTGGCAATAATGCTTTCAGTAAGTCGATTAGGCGCACTGTAAGTTCTTCGAATCGCACGAAAAATATTTGTCACAGAACGCTGATTTTAATAATACAGCTGAACTGAGTCCTTCGATTATGATTTGCCAAACGATACTGAATAAAAGTGACAGAGCAGTTTGATAGGAATCACGCGTAATCTGTCAAAGAAAATCAAAGCTCACGATGATTCACCCTATATATTTGGGTGCGTGACTAATTGTTTTGTGTGCTGTGGATAAAGGATATGCTGCTGCATAAAATTAAGTCATATTCACTGGTGTGGCTGAATGAGATATTTGTTTGTGAGTAAGGAAAGAAGCAGCGGTCCACTGATACAGAGTCAGTTAAGCCGATGTGGTTGACTATCCAGGCGGATTGTTTTTATTATTGTGATATCCATTTGAATGCGAGCAGTGTCATCTACGTTTCCGATAGCAAGGAATCAAATATTGGTGAGTGAAGAATTGGTTCGAATTTTCTAGCAAAATGTTAATTTTTTAGAATGCTGGATAGCGCAGATTGTTATCGAAATATGTCATTGGAATATAAATACTCGTATCAATATCCCTAAGGTATTCAAGTTCCGTATATCAGTTGAACTTAAAGTGTGAATTAAGACAGTAATTAAGAGGTTTCATAGTCAACGGCCTCGACGCACTGAAAGTATCGGTTCTCACTAGATCACCAAAATTAAGCAGTGTTGAGCGCGGCAAGTATCAAGATTGTGGACGGCATGGGAACTCAGTATCTATCCGCGTACTGTTGACAGTCGGAACACATGGAGTGTAATGGACCGTTTTTGTTTCTGAGTGCTACCCTTCCGAAAAAGATGTTGCGGGCTATATATATGCGAGTTAATTTTCATCCGCATATAATTCGCAACATTTTTTCTTTTTAAAGTTAAAAAACAAAAAAAAAGGTTTCATTGAAAGATAAAGTAATAGTTTATACAATAACCGATTGGACTGTGAATTGTAATTGTATATATTAAATAAAGACATTGTATTGAAAGTAATAAGTTTTATCGTTTGTATCCACACAAAAATTTTGCATTGGTGTCAGAAATGGGATAGGATAGGATTGTATGTCCTATAATGAGTCGAAATTATTGCAGTTGGAACTCGTCTAGTGGAGAACTTGCCTTTAGGACGCTTTGAGCAACGAGGGGCATGATCCAGAAACATACTCCTTTGACATTGACTAGGAAGATCAAATGAGTACTACCTATGATAATTCAACTCCTGCTGTCAAAAATGGACGAACAAGAGAATAGTCTCGAACAAAATACGAAGGAAAAATTTGACGAATAAAAGAAAAATCTAGACGAACAAAAGAACACCCTCGAACAAAATATGGATCAATAAAAGAAGAAACTAGACGAACAGAAGAACAGCACTGAACAAAAATTCGACAAACAAAAGAATCTGCGTAAAACGAAAACTGGACAAAAGAACGTTCTACAGCAAAAGTTCGAAAAAATCGATGATAAATTCGGGAGAATAGAGAAGAATGTTTACAACAAATTCGAACAAATTGACAGCAAAATTGAGCAATTGGAAAAAGAGCTCGACACAGTGCGTCCCAAGAAGAAAAGCCTCTGTTATTCGATGGCCAGACCTCATGATCTACTTATAAGAAACAGTTTAAACTAAATGGCATAACAATGGCCTTGCACGGTCATTGTGGCGAAATTGTTGTAAACAATAGATATTGAAAAGCATAAATATCTAGTACAGGCTATCGAGAAACGGTTTGGAGATAGCCACATTTAGGAGGTTAACAAAGTTCAATTGCGAAGCCGAATGCAGCAACGAGGAGAAAAACTGCAGCAGCTCCAAGCAGGTGTGAGTAGAATGGCATATCTGCCCAGAAAATTATCGACGAAACGGCAGAGGGCGCATTAATCAAGGAACTTGCGGATTCGAAGCTACAATCAGCAGTAAGGATGGCCGGGAAAAGAACCCCTGCTGAATCAATTGCCTTCGCTCTGTCGATGGAAGCAGCCATTCAGGCTTCCGCACGTTTCGTTAGGGAATGTAGCATCTTTTAAATACTCCACGAGATAGACGAAGAAAGCGCTGCTGAACTGCAAAAAAAGGACATTTTCAAAAGCAGCCTAAAGAACCGGTGGAATGAGTAAATGGGGAAACAAAACGGAAGGAACGGCTATCAAGAAGCCGGTCTTCAAGTGCAAAAGTTGGTAGCAGAAATCGACGGCCCCAAGACCACTATCTAAGTCTCGCTACTAAAACGATGCAATAAAAACGTTTTAGTAGAAATAGTCAGCGGTAAGGAGAAATGGATGGCAACAATAGATACCTGTGCCACGGCCTCAATTCTGAGGACAGATTTGATGTTGAAATCCTGGTTTCATAACAACAGCAACTACAGCTTGAAAACAGCTACGGGAGAAACAGCTAAAGTAAACGGTAAGGCCCGCATAAAAACCCACCTGACCGGAATAGTATTATCTCAGGTTTTTCCCGTGGTTGACATATATGATAAGTGTATCATAGGTTCATGGACCAGTTGAGGACGCTAGGGTACAAGAATGGAGATACTTATGATACTCGTATATGGAAATGCCAAGACTTTGGCCTTCGTCGGAAGCAATTGCTTGGGCAAATGTGGGATTTGGTCCTTGTAGCCGCCAATTCTATTAAATGGAACCAGAAAATAGGAGAAACTTCATGGTAGGAACGTTTCTGGTGGGACTAAAGAAGAAAGACATCCGGCGTAAAGGTGAAAAAATTACAGATAATGGGAAAGTGTGTACGTGTTGAAGCTATATCGACCACGAGGGAAACAAATTGTGTTACACCGGTGGCAACAAATCAGAGTATAAATTTCAGTAACATAATTCTCAGCCTCTGTAATCTGGATCAAGAGCTGCGAATCATAGCAGAAAAACTAATCGGTGAGTACGCTGATATATTTGCTACACAAGATGGACGTATACAACTTGTTTACCACCACATTGACACCGGAGATACCCGACCAATCCGTCAACCTGCAAGGCGTCTTCAATTGGCTGAACAAACAGAAGTTGCCGAAATAGTGTTGGAAATGAAAGTTGAGGGGCTGATTGAAAAATCGCAGAGTCTGTGGGCTTCTCTAAAGGTCCTCTTGAAAACGAAGGACGGCAATACGAGCTTGTGAGTAGACCACTGAAGTCTCAACGACGTCACCAAAAAAGACATTAATCGCACGGATCGTGAGAAAACTGCCTTTACTACTAGAAGCGGTCTCTGGCAGTATACAGTGATGCCGCTTGGTCTGTGCAATGCTCTGGCCACCTTCGAGCGACTAATGAAACGAGCATTGCGAGACCTCTCTTGCTTAGTGTATCTTGACCACGTTATAGTCATAGATAAGACATTCGAAGAGCACCGAGAAAACCTAAAGGAAGTGTCTGAGAGGCCGCAAAATGCTCATTTGAAGATGAGCCCAGAAAAGTAAGCCTTTTTTCGTTTGAAAGTGAAATATCTGGGTCACATTATATCAGCGGAAGAAGTAAGGACGAATTCTGACAAAATTGAAGTGGTGAAAAGTTAGAGATAAACATCAACTGAGAAGCTACTTGGGATTGTGCGCGTACTACAGGAGGCTAGTGAAGGATCTTGCTGGTATTACGCAGAGCCTACACAAACTTACGCAAAAAGGGCTACAGTTTAGGTGATCTGGAAAGCGTGAGAAAGTATGTGAAGAACTCCAGCGGCAGCTGTGCTATGTCCCCATATTGGGTAACCCCACACCCGGAAAAATGTTAATCGTGGACTCAGACGTTAGCAATGTTGGAGTCGGGAAAGTGATCTCCCAAGTTCATTATGGTCAAGGTACTCTCTAGACCTGATTGGAACAACTGCGTAACTCGGCGTCAGCTGCTGACTTTAATTATGGCTCCGAAGCATTTCTGTACGTACCTCTATGGACAAACGTTCATTTTTTGGACAGACCATGGCTGAAATGGCTACTTCAGTTTAAGAATCCTGAAGACCAAGTTGCGAGATGGATTGAGCAGTTGAAGAGCTACGGTGAAGTGGAACACCGCAACTCACACGCTGATGCTCTCTCTCGTGCGAAATTAAATTTGAACACTGCAACTTTAAAGAAGCGAAAGAATAGATCAGAACTGAGGAAATCCGTTCTTCCCAACAGGCATATAATGACATCAAACCAATATTAGAATGGAAAGAATACGAAGAAAGACCAAGCTGGAAGCAATTATCGTATCGGAGCCAAACTCTGAAGGCATGTGGGACGAAGGTAACAATACAATGTCGAAGCACCAATTCAGTTCTCTCTGGTTTGTCGTGGGGTGCGCATCTTATTAAAACTTACATTCACAACTATAAATTTTTTTTTTTTAAATAAATTGTTCCGTGTGTTCATAAAATACCGATCACAATTGTTTGACAAAAATTGATTGCAATGATTGCAAGCACTTCTTTTACTATTCATGTGCTAATATCAACGAACACGACGCAGAATACATGAAAGAAAGTGGCAATACTTTCCTTTGCGACAAGTGTGGAATGCTAAGACGGCAATCTTTACATCTACCCGTTTACCAAAACAAAACTCCAAAAGTGCGCAAGCAAATAAAAATCCATCTGATAAAACCAACGTTAGGCCAAAAGCCATTGAATCGTCCTTGTTCACAGCAGAAAACGAAAACCAATATACTCTACAGATGATATACACGAAGCTCACAAATCTAGAAGAAACAATTAACCGTTTTTCACAGCAGATGAACGAATTACGAATGGAAAACTTGGAGCTTAAAACGAAAGTCAATAACCTAGAGAGCAAATTAAACTGGCAACAACAACATCTTCTAAGCCATTACATTGATATTTCGGGAATGTCAAATGTCAATAATAAAAATGCATTTAGCCAAGCAAAGCAACTTTTCAACAAATATTTATCCATTAATGTTCCCGGCTGTGAGATCGATAAATGCTTCGTTAAAAAAATTTAAACCAAATCATCAAAATTTGAAACGATCATCGGTGTAGGATTTTCTAATCTTACCACTAAACAAAGAATTATGAGCGCAAAGAGGACCTACAAAAAAATCTCAACACACAAGTCATCGATGGTATCGGCGACAGCAGCAGCAGCAACACTTACAAAACCAATAGCAGCAGTAGAAGTAAAGGCTCCGGCAGCGGGATTTTTATCAACGATTCACTCGCTAAATACACACAGGCTCTCTTCATGAAAGCAAAAGAGATAGAAAAGATGGAATTCGCTGAATATGTATAGTTCAAAGCTTATTCTCAAGTTCTTGTCAGAAAGGTTGAGGGAGGAAAAGTTATTTCAATTAAATCATTTAATGACCTTGTACTTATTTAGTGCTTTTAGTTTTTATTTTAATTCCTTATATGATAGATGAACATTTTTTAACAGATAAATTTTTATTTCCTTATCCTATTGTTTCCAACTGTGATAATGTGTTTACCAATTGTTCCCATTGTAATAGCAAACTTTTGATTGTGAACCAGCATGTCAAAAGTTTGAGAGAAAACTTCCCAGAACTTGTTACTTATCTTGATTCTTTTAGTTGCATTTCAGATATTATCGTTGTTTCTGAAATTTGGATATACAGCCTTGAAACAAAAAATTTGTTATTTCCGGATTCACTTTTTATCCTAGCACGAATGAAAATTACGCAACAGGTGGTGTTGGGTGCTTTGTAAAAGATGAATATGTGATTCTCGGTGTTCAACGTAACGATTTTTTATCTGTTTGTTTTTCTATGTGTATACAGACTACATATGTTTAATGTTGTTATATTCATAAAAAGTTCTCTGATCTAACGGAAAAGGTAAAACATAATTATAATTGGGGGCTTTAACATTGACATTTTGAATAGCTGTGTAAGTATTTCGAGTTATTTAGCTCTTTTGGCATCACATGGCCTAGCTTGTTTCATTAATGAGCCTACTAGGTCTGCATCTGGTACATGTTTAGATCATATTTATGGACTTTCAGTAATGTGTCTTCGATTAACTGTGAGAAATGTGTTAACTGATCACTCTATGATAGGACTCATAGCAAAATACTCTGGGAGCCATATTTGCAAAAATCCTATGTCCCATAGCAAGGCTATGAAAATTAACTTAAGTACCTTAAAACCAGTCTCTTGTGTGAGACGTGGAATGATGTTTATTTATGTAGCGATGATTCAACCTCTTTTACTGTCCTCTTGAATATCCTAGATATGTAAATTTTATGTTAAGTTATTCCTATTAATTACCTGCTAAAAAGGAGGCAAAAAAGCTTAAACTTTGGATCTCAAGGTTGTTAGTGAACAAAGTGAATTACAAAAACAAGCTTAGGATCAAATGCTACAGACATATATAGATATAAAAAATTGTGCGCTGAAATAAAAAGGGTGACCCCTAATTGCCGTGATACATATTGTAATTTCGTAATCGTTTGAATTCAGGAAAAGGAAATCTAAAAATAAATGGCAAATAGTCAACAGTATTCTAAATAATTCTTCGTCTTCAAAAAAACCTAGTGTGATACGAGTCGATGGCAGTGGGGTTTTCGATAACCTTGTCATTGCTAATACTCTTAACAGCTATTTCGCTAACATAGCCTTCAGCTTACAACCTAGTCCAGTACAATCGATTTGTTCTTTATATTCGTCCTGTAATAGTAGTGCTAAGCCACTTCAAAGAAACAGCTTTGTGTATAACGCCATTACTTCTCTTAAGGTGTTAAAAGTTATTGGCACTTTAAGAAATTCGAATTCATATGGTGCTGATGGCATTTCGAAACCGGTCGTTAAAAAACTGCGTTTCTTCATAGACGTATTGGCAGATCGTTGTGTTTTGCAGGGATATTTCCAGACCCCTTGAAATGTGCAGATCTGTTTCCTCTTTTATCCTCTGTTTAAAAAAGGATCTGCTGCAGGGTTATGCAATCACAGGTCTATCTCACTTCTTTCAGCCTTCAGTAAAATCTTTGAAAAACTTATAAAAAATAGGGTAGCGAGTTTTTTTTTCAATGAAACTGAGTTCTTTAACCCAGTTCAGTTTGGATTTCAAAAAGGTAAATCGACTGAAGATGCACTATTAGTTTTGTGCTCATGTAATATCAAATTAACCCTCGGTTTATTTTGCAGAAATACATCATAAGAAAAATTTTTCGTAAACCTAGAAGACATCCTAGTTTTCCGCTGTTCTGTGATCTAAAAATTCTTCATGAGCGACACCTTTATTGCTTTTAGGTATTGAAGACCTTCACATGAAAGCTAGTAATCGATTTTTTCGCTCAATTTCAAATTATAACTCACGTGGAAACTCGTCTGGTATATTATCTGTACCCATATTTCGTACTACTGCCATTCGTAACTTTTATTCTGTTTCGTCGGATCGCTTGTTTAATAAATTTCCTCATTCCATTAGGGCTATGCCAATATTTGGAATATTTCTAAAACTTGTAAAAAATTGGCTATTTTAGCGCAACTAACATACTATTATTTAAAGTCTATTATCTCTGACATTCTGGTATAATTGAAATTATTTCTAAATTATTTGCATTTTGTGTTTTTATTTCTTATGTAATTTATTCAAAAATTTATATTGAACTGCTTTTTTTTATTTATTTATTTTTCTCTATGTTATTTCATTAAGTTTCTATTTCTATTTGTTTAATATTCGGTTGCTATTAATTTTTGTCCATTTTCTCTTGTTTTTATATCTTAACAAGTTTTCAGTCTTATTTCATTTTGTAATTCAACAGCTTCTTAAAGTGGCATTCAAAACTATTTTCTATACGTCTTGTAACCAAAATACTTAATGCCATTACATTTTTCTTATTCCATATATTAAGCGTCCTTTTAATATTTTAAACATATATGTGAACAAAATGTATTAACAAGAATTAAACTATATGTATTTAAATCTAAATCTAAAAAATCACCGTTCGAACGACATAATTAGGCCGTTTCCCGAAATATTTAATGGCAATCGGTACACCCTCGTGGGCGTGGACTATTTCAGTAAGTGTTTGCCATCCCAAATCAAGAGGCTAAGACCTTAGCAAAAGAGATAGTCAACAACTCGGTGAGCAGATTTGAGGTTCCAATTGAGCTACAATCCGACCAAGGACGAAACTTTGAATCAAAAGTCATCCAGAAAGTGTACCAATATCTGGAAATAAGAAAAACAAGGACAACGCCACTTCACCCTCAAATTGATGGAATGGTCGAGCGCTTCAATCGGAACTTGAATGAGCAACTGCCTAAGATCGTTAAATACTGGAATTCTGGATGGCGCAGATTGTTTTCAAAATACTCGCAAGGAATGATAGTTCATTTTATCAGTTGAACTTAAAGTGTGAGTTAAAACAGCGATTAAGAGGTTTCAGTAAAAGATAAAGAAAAGTAAAATTGGATAGGATAACCGATTGGATTGTGAATTGAAAGTAATAAGTTCTATTATTTGTACCCACACAAATATTTTACTTTGTATTATATTGTATATATCATTATTATTTATATACAGGGTGTCGCAAAATTAACGTTAAGCCGAAAACGGGTGATAGGTCAAGTGGTGTCGGTTATCACAAAATTATAAAAAAAATCTAAGTCATGTACTTTTAAAATTATTGGCACAAAATCAAGAAATCTGACATCCTGTAAAGATCCTTACTTTTCTTCGATTTTTTGTTGTCACGTAACCCTGAGTAACTCTTCTGTAAATAAAGGTCCAAAATTGAAAAATAACTATATCGATTTTAACTAAAATATTGGCTTTTTGTCCACCCATGTATCTTAAAATCATTAATCACCCAAATTGAACTGACTGTATTGACAAAAAATTTACTATGCCATTTTGGCAAGTAGCTTTAAAAGATTGCATATTAAGTCTGGATTCCAAAATGGTATGACACTTGCTAGGCTAACGCTTAATTGAGGACAAAAAATATTTGTAGGAAATAGTAGCGATCTATATTCCAAGTTTGAACCTTTATTTTGGATTGGAATAATTTTGGATTTTTTCCGGGCACAAGGGTAAGTAGATGTCATAATAATGGTGTTAAATGTCTGGGTGAATATTATCAAGTTCAACAGATATTTAATTGAAAACACTGCTCTTCTTAGTAGTATATGTCAACAGCGGTCAGAGAAAAATCATTTTCTCGGTCTTGTTGTGCTGTCGTAGGGCTATAGGTGAGAGGTGAAATCGGTGTAGAAAACTTTAAGTTCAACTCGTCTAAATATATATTGTCATCCGAAATTTAGATACCTCTTTTATTCAGTCCGTGTTGTGAACTTCTTTATGGTACACAAAAATTTTGAGGAAAGATTAGAATTAAATCTTACATTACAATAACTAAATTTAGCGGATCGAATAAGCTTTGTATCAAGATTATTGTATGCTTTAAATTCACAAAGCATTTCCACATGCAAAACATCTCTCCTTTTCATGGCTTTAAGAATGTCATGAGGAAGCCAAGGCAATTTGTTACTTTAAAAATCGAGTCAGTTGTGGCACACAAGAACTCAGTTTGTATATTTACTCTCTTACATCTCTTACATTGTAGCCGTGGTGGTAGAGAACCTCGCAACGAAGTGGTTGTTAACCAAAAACCAGGGGTCATGGGTTCGATTCCCGCTTTTATTTTAAAAAATCGGAAAAAAAATTAACATATGTGGTATATAGTGTGTTTTTTTTTGGAACATGAGTGGTAGTGGGCGGTCCGCTATTCCTATAACGGGATCAGAAGGTGGTATGTTGTCATCGGACGATCAAACCGCAAAGTCAGGCCCAAAGACAACAACAGCAACAACAACAGCTACAACAAAAAGGAGGAGGAAGCTAAGACCAAATCCAAACCTTGTAAAACGCCCTTCCCTTTTTACTTCTACCGAAAATCGGACTGGTAAAGTAAGGGAAAAGGCGCCAACAACTTCAAGAATGGCAGCAGTTGAGTCAGAACACTATGAACACCCATACGTGTCTGATGGAGGGGAAGGCCGCTATATGGGAGAAGAAAATAGCTTCGCATCTCTTGTGGCTTCCGAGTCAGAGGACAAAGAAGAGGAAGTTCAAGCTCTTAACGATAGCATCAAAGAGCTACAACAAAAAGTGCAGTTAATTAAAGCTAAAAAAAATGGCACGAATAGAGAAAGAGCAACATCAACAGCTCTTCATCTCGAAGCAAACACCAAAAACAAACGAGACTAAACAACAACAAAATATTTAGCAACCAAAAATACAAAAAATAGAACAAGTTCTAACCTAGACATCTCCCACTAGAAGCGGTGGACACTTATACCACCCTCTTTAACAATGCGATGAATAATGCCCATTATCCAGCGCATTGGAAAACTGCGATAGTACATCCAATCCACCTGCCTAATTGACTTGGAAAAAGCCATCGATATTGTATAGTTAGAGGGACTTCAAGCTGAACAGGCTGGGCATTAGTAAACCACTTCTGTATATTCTTTACAACATGTTAACAGATAGACAGTTCATCGTGAAAAATGGCGATGTGACTTCTGCTAAAACATTTCACATTAAAAACGGTCTGCAACAAGGTGCGGTTAATTGGCCGATACTATTCAACCTTTACACAAGTGATCTGATAGGTTCACCTCACCATGCCATAGCGTAAGTAGACGAATTAATCGCGTACAGATAGGTCAAAAAATTGAGGTCATTAATACACTTTTGCAACGTGACTTCGACAAAATTTATCGATATTGTGATGACTGGAAGTTGAAAATCTGAAAACGTTCAGAAGTCGGAAACCATTCTGTTTAGGACGCCTTTGTCTGGGGCCTCTGCGGATACCAGAAAGAATGGAAGAAAGTTTCAAATTGAGGGACAACATTGGCAGACACTTGTTTGTCGAAATGTGGTCAGATACCTTGGGATCTGGATAGATCAATATCTGTATTTTAGCAAACATGTAGAGCTACATATATAACATATATAGCTGACCAGAGCTAAAGGTGCTTTTCCCCTTCCAAAGAGACTCTTTTATAACAACCAACTCAATACGAGGGTAAAGGTGATCAGCTACATGGCCCTTATCAGGCCCACGCTTGTATTTGGATGTCCCGTGTGGTTCAACGTGAGAGCAAATTTATTGGAAAAGATTCGGGTATTTGAGAGAGCCTGTCTTAGGACTTGTCTTCGCTTACACAGAATACCAGAGTCTGAGTACATAAAATTCTATCCTGATGAGGTCTTGTACAATAAGGCGAACCTATTAAGAGTGGACAATTTCGTAATTAAGTTGACTCGAGGGCACAGTGCGAGAGCAATGACCATATCGAACAACCTGATTCCACGTTGCTCAAACAGCTGCGGACAGGCGACTCAACTACGATAGAGACGTCGCACATGGTAGTGTAAAGCATCTCCGGTTCAGTAGGGCGGTAGGGAGTTGCGACATGAAGGATGTTGCTCAGCAGCACCAGCAACTTTGGTGGCTGGTTGAACGGGAGGATGCTTCGTCGTCGAATACTAGGTAGTTTCTTTATATGAAGCAAAGGGGATCAGCCTAATTTTTTTAGTCATGGCCGACTTACATAGTTTTAGGTAGGATTGAGTTAGATTTAAGAAAAAAATCATAAAAAAATTAAAAAATATTGTATAAAAAAAATTTAAATTTTATATTGTATATACTTACACATTTCTTTATTTATTAAGTATATATACATTATGCATATATATACACTATATGCTATTATTAGGTATTAGATGTAAGTAAGTTAGGTAGATTGAGATTTATTTGCAGGTAGTTTGTAACTTTTAAACTTAAGTTTTATAATACATTTAAAAAGACAGTCCAGTTATTATTGGGTATGTAATTTAATTCGTGCGTTTTTTTTTTTTCAAAATTTGAACGTTTATTTAAGAAAAACATGTACAATTGCATTATTCAAAGTATTGCCCATCTGAAGCTACAACTTTTTCCCATCTTCATGGCAATTTGTGGATCCCATCCAAAAGAACTGCGCCGGCTTGGCAGCCAAGAATGAATAAAGCCAATTTTTGATTTTCTGAAATGTGAACCGTATTTCAGTGAAGACGTTCTGTATCGACCGGAATAAATGGTAGTTAGAAGAGGCAAGGTCTGGGCTATGAGGCGGGTAAGACTTTCCATCCACTGTTTTCCAAATAGTTCTTAACCGAAATAGCAACATGGGGCCGAGCGTTGTCATGATGGAAAATTATTGCCTATAGAGCATTACTTCCTTTTGTGGCGTTCCAGCAGCATTTCGGACATGCAAAACCGCCTTTTGACGTCTCTCGGCTTGAGTTCATGTGGAACGCAATTTCCATGCTTTTGAATACATCCAGCTGCTTTTAAACATTTTGAAATGGCTGCTTGAGTGACACCCAAAGATTCTGCGAGCTCTTCTTGTGTTTGGCAACAATATTCATAGAGTAATGCTTCCAGTTCTTCATCTTCAAACTTTTTTGGCTGCCCAGGACGTTCATCGTCTTCCAAGCCAAAATCACTAAATCATTAAATCGTGCAAACCACTTTTGGCACGTTCGCTCAACTAGTGCATGTTCACCATAAATTTTCACCAAAATACGATAACTTTCGGCAGCAGTTTTCTTCATATTAAAGTAATGAAGAAGAACTCCCCGCAAAAACACTTTTTCAGGCACAGAAATTAATGACATATACTGAAATGACGTACAATGACAGTAGCTTTTCAACGCTTGTTCCAATGGAATAATAACAATGGAATAATACAAGTTACGCCATCTCTTAGCAAACCGCACGAAAGTTATAGAACTAATAAGTTTTTACTTAAATTTATTTTCTTAGTTTTAGGTTATTTTTTAGAACTGTAAAAATAAATTAAAATAGACTGTTAGACACATCGAAAGACATATATTATATATACGTATTATATTTAACTTAGACTGCCCGCATAGAGCTAGTGGGTTAGAATAAAATAGCTTTAAATTTAATTAGCTTATTTGTAAGCATTATTTGGCTTAGCATGTAAGAAGTAATTAATTAACGGAAAATAAAAATGCATTTAAACTGAAAAAAAAAAACAGAAACATGGAGATACCAACAGTTCAGGAAATCAGGTTCTAATATCTTTGTCGGAAGCAATCACTTAGGCAAAGGTCGTTCTGGTAGCCACCTATTCTTTTTGATGGAACCAGAAAATACGAAGATATTCAGTATGAAGATGGAAAAGAGAACTTTAGTGGAAAAATGTGTACCAATTGAGTCCCTATCGTTTTCAGGTGGTCTAAAGGGTTAGAAAAGTCATTCCAAGAACTCAAGTGGTCGTTTTGCAATACCACACGTCCGGAAAAGCATTCATCTTGGACGCAGATACTACCAATGTTGGGGTCGGAGCTGTTATCTCTCAAGTTTATGATGTTCAAAAGAAAGCGGTTGCATAAGGTATTCTCCAAGTCTGAGCGCAACTACTGCGTTACTCGGCATACGCTTCTAGCTTTAATTCTG
The DNA here is from genome assembly GCA_907269105.1 of Volucella inanis. Taxonomy (NCBI): domain Eukaryota; kingdom Metazoa; phylum Arthropoda; class Insecta; order Diptera; family Syrphidae; genus Volucella; species Volucella inanis. The sequence continues at coordinate 101,125,334 of OU026153.1, read as the reverse complement.
GCAATGAAGCATTTCCACAAAATCCTATATGGACAAAAGTTCATTCCTAAGAGAGATCACGCAGCTCTGAAATGGCTACTACAATCCAGAAGTCCTGAAAAATTGTTGAAAACAGATAAAATTATTGCAGGACTACAATTTGAAGTGCATCACCGAAAGGAAAAGTTCAACTCAAATGCTGATGCTCTCTTTCGTCAACAGTGGGAGTCAAATGTTAACACCGCGACAGGAAGCGAAAGAACAGGTCACTCTCCAAATGATCAGGAGTTAGCCAGTAGAGGATTAAAGTATAGAAAAAATCCGTTCTTCCCAACAGGCAGACAAAGACATCGAGCCGATATTGGTCTGGGCAAAAGATATCAAACTGGAGCCAAACTTTCAAGGCTATTGGGCATAGTGGGACTCGCTTTGGATGCAAAACGGTTTGCTGAGGAGAGAATGTGACTGTGCAGATAGAACAATATCACGTATTTCCTCCATGAAATACAAAGGGTACGTTTCAGTTGGCTAAGCGTAAAGCAAGATGTCAAGTATTGGTGCAAGAACTGGATAATATTGGCGACTACCAATGGCCCAGAAGTAAAGTGACCAATTAGAGTATACAGCCACTGACATCGCTGGATCGTTTCCCGAAACCGTCAATGACAACCAATACACCCATGTTGTTATAGATTACTTCAGTAAGTGCCAACCTACCTTTCTTTGGCTGCCTTGACATTGCAGGAGGGCTTAAGACAAAAAGATCCTAAGCTTTTAAAAAGAACTCAGGTGAGGCGTCGACCTAAACGCCAAAAACGTCCACACTAGACGAAAAACGGTTAACGGTGTGGAGGCGACCCCAAAGGGTCATACTCTAGGTGGTACTCGCAATAATGAAAATCCACTAGTGGTTTTTCGACTGCGAGCGGGGCACGGGCACGGATTCTGGAGGCCCCACCTGACACATTATTCAACCTCTTCGCAGAATTCGGTACTGACCGAGGAGCTTCAAGAACACTTGATTTTGACGACTCGCGCGGCTCCTTCTACGACACGTTCGGTAAATTGAGCTGGAAAAATGGAAAGAGTACTGGAAAGAACTTGCCTGTTATGGTTTTACTACATCAGAGCAAACCAGTGGTTGGTTAGGATGCTGTTTCTAACGGCTTGTCTCAATAAACCAAAAGGGTGGAACAAGGCTCCAGAAAAACACTGGAGGCGCAGCTGGAGAGGCTTGTGCTAAAACCGATCAACCACTTGAACGTGAAGCTAAGTGCTCATATTCTGACTCAAACAGGGCCAAGAAGAGCAAAATTTCCGGCACTAAAACCAGATAAAACTGGTCCTGCAACCAACAAAGGCTACCAAAGCGGTGAAATCCCCGCTGAGAAACAAATCCCGTGGTTGGACGTCGCTAGCAAAGTTATCTTTAAAAAAAAACTGAAATGTCAGATGGGAAAAGACCGGCGCACATACAAAAATCTATCTATCTCCTCTCTGACGCTTCGAATTGGAAAGGCTGACAATGACAAAAGTCTGAACGATGCTGAGTGCACACACTGTGTGGATCAACTGTGGTTGCTAGCCAAAGCAGAGTATATTTGCAATCAAGCAGAGGGCTGTGATATGGAGAACGGAACTCCTAGAGAGAAGAACTCTACGCAGCATACTTAGATTTTTGAGGTTTTCAGGCTACAAAAATTAGTACGCGCCATCTGGGTTCCGTTGCAACTCAGGAAAACGGGGGATGTGCTGATGCGTTTGCATACCCAGGACATTGGACTTGACACTGAAAAGTAGAAAACTTACTTTCACTGGGAGAAAAAATTTGAACACTGCAACTTTAAAGAAGCGAAAGAATAGATCAGAACTGAGGAAATCCGTTCTTCCCAACAGGCATATAATGACATCAAACCAATATTAGAATGGAAAGAATACGAAGAAAGACCAAGCTGGAAGCAATTATCGTATCGGAGCCAAACTCTGAAGGCATGTGGGACGAAGGTAACAATACAATGTCGAAGCACCAATTCAGTTCTCTCTGGTTTGTCGTGGGGTGCGCATCTTATTAAAACTTACATTCACAACTATAAATTTTTTTTTTTAAAATAAATTGTTCCGTGTGTTCATAAAATACCGATCACAATTGTTTGACAAAAATTGATTGCAATGATTGCAAGCACTTCTTTTACTATTCATGTGCTAATATCAACGAACACGACGCAGAATACATGAAAGAAAGTGGCAATACTTTCCTTTGCGACAAGTGTGGAATGCTAAGACGGCAATCTTTACATCTACCCGTTTACCAAAACAAAACTCCAAAAGTGCGCAAGCAAATAAAAATCCATCTGATAAAACCAACGTTAGGCCAAAAGCCATTGAATCGTCCTTGTTCACAGCAGAAAACGAAAACCAATATACTCTACAGATGATATACACGAAGCTCACAAATCTAGAAGAAACAATTAACCGTTTTTCACAGCAGATGAACGAATTACGAATGGAAAACTTGGAGCTTAAAACGAAAGTCAATAACCTAGAGAGCAAATTAAACTGGCAACAACAACATCTTCTAAGCCATTACATTGATATTTCGGGAATGTCAAATGTCAATAATAAAAATGCATTTAGCCAAGCAAAGCAACTTTTCAACAAATATTTATTCATTAATGTTCCCGGCTGTGAGATCGATAAATGCTTCGTTAAAAAAATTTAAACCAAATCATCAAAATTTGAAACGATCATCGGTGTAGGATTTTCTAATCTTACCACTAAACAAAGAATTATGAGCGCAAAGAGGACCTACAAAAAAATCTCAACACACAAGTCATCGATGGTATCGGCGACAGCAGCAGCAGCAACACTTACAAAACCAATAGCAGCAGTAGAAGTAAAGGCTCCGGCAGCGGGATTTTTATCAACGATTCACTCGCTAAATACACACAGGCTCTCTTCATGAAGGCAAAAGAGATAGAAAAGATGGAATTCGCTGAATATGTATAGTTCAAAGCTTATTCTCAAGTTCTTGTCAGAAAGGTTGAGGGAGGAAAAGTTATTTCAATTAAATCATTTAATGACCTTGTACTTATTTAGTGCTTTTAGTTTTTATTTTAATTCCTTATATGATAGATGAACATTTTTTAACAGATAAATTTTTATTTCCTTATCCTATTGCTTCCAACTGTGATAATGTGTTTACCAATTGTTCCCATTGTAATAGCAAACTTTTGATTGTGAACCAGCATGTCAAAAGTTTGAGAGAAAACTTCCCAGAACTTGTTACTTATCTTGATTCTTTTAGTTGCATTTCAGATATTATCGTTGTTTCTGAAATTTGGATATACAGCCTTGAAACAAAAAATTTGTTATTTCCGGATTCACTTTTTATCCTAGCACGAATGAAAATTACGCAACAGGTGGTGTTGGGTGCTTTGTAAAAGATGAATATGTGATTCTCGGTGTTCAACGTAACGATTTTTTATCTGTTTGTTTTTCTATGTGTATACAGACTACATATGTTTAATGTTGTTATATTCATAAAAAGTTCTCTGATCTAATGGAAAAGGTAAAACATAATTATAATTGGGGGCTTTAACATTGACACTTTGAATAGCTGTGTAAGTATTTCGAGTTATTTAGCTCTTTTGGCATCACATGGCCTAGCTTGTTTCATTAATGAGCCTACTAGGTCTGCATCTGGTACATGTTTAGATCATATTTATGGACTTTCAGTAATGTGTCTTCGATTAACTGTGAGAAATGTGTTAACTGATCACTCCATGATAGGACTCATAGCAAAATACTCTGGGAGCCATATTTGCAAAAATCCTATGTCCCATAGCAAGGCTATGAAAATTAACTTAAGTAACTTAAAACCAGTCTCTTGTGTGAGACGTGGAATGATGTTTATTTATGTAGCGATGATTCAACCTCTTTTACTGTCCTCTTGAATATCCTAGATATGTAAATTTTATGTTAAGTTATTCCTATTCCTTACCTGCTAATAAGGAGGCAAAAAAGCTTAAACTTTGGATCTCAAGGTTGTTAGTGAACAAAGTGAATTACAAAAACAAGCTTAGGATCAAATGCTACAGACATATATAGATATAAAAAATTGTGCGCTGAAATAAAAAAGGTGACCCCTAATTGCCGTGATACATATTGTAATTTCGTAATTGTTTGAATTCAGGAAAAGGAAATCTAAAAATAAATGGCAAATAGTCAACAGTATTCTAAATAATTCTTCGTCTTCAAAAAAACCTAGTGTGATACGAGTCGATGGCAGTGGGGTTTTCGATAACCTTGTCATTGCTAATACTCTTAACAGCTATTTCGCTAACATAGCCTTCAGCTTACAACCTAGTCCAGTACAATCGATTTGTTCTTTATATTCGTCCTGTAATAGTAGTTCTAAGCCACTTCAAAGAAACAGCTTTGTGTATAACGCCATTACTTCTCTTAAGGTGTTAAAAGTTATTGGCACTTTAAGAAATTCGAATTCATATGGTGCTGATGGCATTTCGAAACCGGTCGTTAAAAAACTGCGTTTCTTCATAGACGTATTGGCAGATCGTTGTGTTTTGCAGGGATATTTCCAGACCCCTTGAAATGTGCAGATCTGTTTCCTCTCTTATCCTCTGTTTAAAAAAGGATCTGCTGCAGGGTTATGCAATCACAGGTCTATCTCACTTCTTTCAGCCTTCAGTAAAATCTTTGAAAAACTTATAAAAAATAGGGTAGCGAGTTTTTTTTTCAATGAAACTGAGTTCTTTAACCCATTTCAGTTTGGATTTCAAAAAGGTAAATCGACTGAAGATGCACTATTAGTTTTGTGCTCATGTAATATCAAATTAACCCTCGGTTTATTTTGCAGAAATACATCATAAGAAAATTTTTTCGTAAACCTAGAAGACATCCTAGTTTTCCGCTGTTCTGTGATCTAAAAATTCTTCATGAGCGACACCTTTATTGCTTTTAGGTATTGAAGACCTTCACATGAAAGCTAGTAATCGATTTTTTCGCTTAATTTCAAATTATAACTCACGTGGAAACTCGTCTGGTATATTATCTGTACCCATATTTCGTACTACTGCCATTCGTAACTTTTATTCTGTTTCGTCGGATCGCTTGTTTAATAAATTTCCTCATTCCATTAGGGCTATGCCAATATTTGGAATATTTCTAAAACTTGTAAAAAATTGGCTATTTTAGCGCAACTAACATACTATTATTTAAAGTCTATTATCTCTGACATTCTGGTATAATTGAAATTATTTCTAAATTATTTGCATTTTGTGTTTTTATTTCTTATGTAATTTATTCAAAAATTTATATTGAACTGCTTTTTTTTATTTATTTATTTTTCTCTATGTTATTTCATTAAGTTTCTATTTCTATTTGTTTAATATTCGGTTGCTATTAATTTTTGTCCATTTTCTCTTGTTTTTATATCTTAATTTTGAATTTTGTAAATAGTTTTCAGTCTTATTTCATTTTGTAATTCAACAGCTTCTTAAAGTGGCATTCAAAACTATTTTCTATACGTCTTGTAACCAAAATACTTAATGCCATTACATTTTTCTTATTCCATATATTAAGCGTCCTTTTAATATTTTAAACATATATGTGAACAAAATGTATTAACAAGAATTAAACTATATGTATTTAAATCTAAATCTAAAAAATCACCGTTCGAATAATTAGGCCGTTTCCCGAAATATTTAATGGCAATCGGTACACCCTCGTGGGCGTGGACTATTTCAGTAAGTGTTTGCCATCCCAAATCAAGAGGCTAAGACCTTAGCAAAAGAGATAGTCAACAACTCGGTGAGCAGATTTGAGGTTCCAATTGAGCTACAATCCGACCAAGGACGAAACTTTGAATCAAAAGTCATCCAGAAAGTGTACCAATATCTGGAAATAAGAAAAACAAGGACAACGCCACTTCACCCTCAAATTGATGGAATGGTCGAGCGCTTCAATCGGAACTTGAATGAGCAACTGCCTAAGATCGTTAAATACTGGAATTCTGGATGGCGCAGATTGTTTTCAAAATACTCGCAAGGAATGATAGTTCATTTTATCAGTTGAACTTAAAGTGTGAGTTAAAACAGCGATTAAGAGGTTTCAGTAAAAGATAAAGAAAAGTAAAATTGGATAGGATAACCGATTGGATTGTGAATTGAAAGTAATAAGTTCTATTATTTGTACCCACACAAATATTTTACTTTGTATTATATTGTATATATCATTATTATTTATATACAGGGTGTCGCAAAATTAACGTTAAGCCGAAAACGGGTGATAGGTCAAGTGGTGTCGGTTATCACAAAATTATAAAAAAAATCTAAGTCATGTACTTTTAAAATTATTGGCACAAAATCAAGAAATCTGACATCCTGTAAAGATCCTTACTTTTCTTCGATTTTTTGTTGTCACGTAACCCTGAGTAACTCTTCTGTAAATAAAGGTCCAAAATTGAAAAATAACTATATCGATTTTAACTAAAATATTGGCTTTTTGTCCACCCATGTATCTTAAAATCATTAATCACCCAAATTGAACTGACTGTATTGACAAAAAATTTACTATGCCATTTTGGCAAGTAGCTTTAAAAGATTGCATATTAAGTCTGGATTCCAAAATGGTATGACACTTGCTAGGCTAACGCTTAATTGAGGACAAAAAATATTTGTGGGAAATAGTAGCGATCTATATTCCAAGTTTGAACCTTTATTTTGGATTGGAATAATTTTGGATTTTTTCCGGGCACAAGGGTAAGTAGATGTCATAATAATGGTGTTAAATGTCTGGGTGAATATTATCAAGTTCAACAGATATTTAATTGAAAACACTGCTCTTCTTAGTAGTATATGTCAACAGCGGTCAGAGAAAAATCATTTTCTCGGTCTTGTTGTGCTGTCGTAGGGCTATAGGTGAGAGGTGAAATCGGTGTAGAAAACTTTAAGTTCAACTCGTCTAAATATATATTGTCATCCGAAATTTAGATACCTCTTTTATTCAGTCCGTGTTGTGAACTTCTTTATGGTACACAAAAATTTTGAGGAAAGATTAGAATTAAATCTTACATTACAATAACTAAATTTAGCGGATCGAATAAGCTTTGTATCAAGATTATTGTATGCTTTAAATTCACAAAGCATTTCCACATGCAAAACATCTCTCCTTTTCATGGCTTTAAGAATGTCATGAGGAAGCCAAGGCAATTTGTTACTTTAAAAATCGAGTCAGTTGTGGCACACAAGAACTCAGTTTGTATATTTACTCTCTTACATCTCTTACATTGTAGCCGTGGTGGTAGAGAACCTCGCAACGAAGTGGTTGTTAACCAAAAACCAGGGGTCATGGGTTCGATTCCCGCTTTTATTTTAAAAAATCGGAAAAAAAATTAACATATGTGGTATATAGTGTGTTTTTTTTGGAACATGAGTGGTAGTGGGCGGTCCGCTATTCCTATAACGGGATCAGAAGGTGGTATGTTGTCATCGGACGATCAAACCGCAAAGTCAGGCCCAAAGACAACAACAACAACAACAACAGCTACAACAAAAAGGAGGAGGAAGCTAAGACCAAATCCAAACCTTGTAAAACGCCCTTCCCTTTTTACTTCTACCGAAAATCGGACTGGTAAAGTAAGGGAAAAGGCGCCAACAACTTCAAGAATGGCAGCAGTTGAGTCAGAACACTATGAACACCCATACGTGTCTGATGGAGGGGAAGGCCGCTATATGGGAGAAGAAAATAGCTTCGCATCTCTTGTGGCTTCCGAGTCAGAGGACAAAGAAGAGGAAGTTCAAGCTCTTAACGATAGCATCAAAGAGCTACAACAAAAAGTGCAGTTAATTAAAGCTAAAAAAAATGGCACGAATAGAGAAAGAGCAACATCAACAGCTCTTCATCTCGAAGCAAACACCAAAAACAAACGAGACTAAACAACAACAAAATATTTAGCAACCAAAAATACAAAAAATAGAACAAGTTCTAACCTAGACATCTCCCACTAGAAGCGGTGGACACTTATACCACCCTCTTTAACAATGCGATGAATAATGCCCATTATCCAGCGCATTGAAAAACTGCGATAGTACATCCAATCCACCTGCCTAATTGACTTGGAAAAAGCCATCGATATTGTATAGTTAGAGGGACTTCAAGCTGAACAGGCTGGGCATTAGTAAACCACTTCTGTATATTCTTTACAACATGTTAACAGATAGACAGTTCATCGTGAAAAATGGCGATGTGACTTCTGCTAAAACATTTCACATTAAAAACGGTCTGCAACAAGGTGCGGTTAATTGGCCGATACTATTCAACCTTTACACAAGTGATCTGATAGGTTCACCTCACCATGCCATAGCGTAAGTAGACGAATTAATCGCGTACAGATAGGTCAAAAAATTGAGGTCATTAATACACTTTTGCAACGTGACTTCGACAAAATTTATCGATATTGTGATGACTGGAAGTTGAAAATCTGAAAACGTTCAGAAGTCGGAAACCATTCTGTTTAGGACGCCTTTGTCTGGGGCCTCTGCGGATACCAGAAAGAATGGAAGAAAGTTTCAGATTGAGGGACAACATTGGCAGACACTTGTTTGTCGAAACCTGATTCCACGTTGCTCAAACAGCTGCGGACAGGCGACTCAACTACGATAGAGACGTCGCACATGGTAGTGTAAAGCATCTCCGGTTCAGTAGGGCGGTAGGGAGTTGCGACATGAAGGATGTTGCTCAGCAGCACCAGCAACTTTGGTGGCTGGTTGAACGGGAGGATGCTTCGTCGTCGAATACTAGGTAGTTTCTTTATATGAAGCAAAGGGGATCAGCCTAATTTTTTTAGTCATGGCCGACTTACATAGTTTTAGGTAGGATTGAGTTAGATTTAAGAAAAAAATCATAAAAAAATTAAAAAATATTGTATAAAAAAAATTTAAATTTTATATTGTATATACTTACACATTTCCTTATTTATTAAGTATATATACATTATGCATATATATACACTATATGCTATTATTAGGTATTAGATGTAAGTAAGTTAGGTAGATTGAGATTTATTTGCAGGTAGTTTGTAACTTTTAAACTTAAGTTTTATAATACATTTAAAAAGACAGTCCAGTTATTATTGGGTATGTAATTTAATTCGTGCGGTTTTTTTTTTTTTTTTCAAAATTTGAACGTTTATTTAAGAAAAACATGTACAATTGCATTATTCAAAGTATTGCCCATCTGAAGCTACAACTTTTTCCCATCTTCATGGCAATTTGTGGATCCCATCCAAAAGAACTGCGCCGGCTTGGCAGCCAAGAATGAATAAAGCCAATTTTTGATTTTCTGAAATGTGAACCGTATTTCAGTGAAGACGTTCTGTATCGACCGGAATAAATGGTAGTTAGAAGAGGCAAGGTCTGGGCTATGAGGCGGGTAAGACTTTCCATCCACTGTTTTCCAAATAGTTCTTAACCGAAATAGCAACATGGGGCCGAGCGTTGTCATGATGGAAAATTATTGCCTATAGAGCATTACTTTCTTTTGTGGCGTTCCAGCAGCATTTCGGACATGCAAAACCGCCTTTCGACGTCTCTCGGCTTGAGTTCATGTGGAACGCAATTTCCATGCTTTTGAATACATCCAGCTGCTTTTAAACATTTTGAAATGGCTGCTTGAGTGACACCCAAAGATTCTGCGAGCTCTTCTTGTGTTTGGCAACAATATTCATAGAGTAATGCTTCCAGTTCTTCATCTTCAAACTTTTTTGGCTGCCCAGGACGTTCATCGTCTTCCAAGCCAAAATCACTAAATCATTAAATCGTGCAAACCACTTTTGGCACGTTCGCTCAACTAGTGCATGTTCACCATAAATTTTCACCAAAATACGATAACTTTCGGCAGCAGTTTTCTTCATATTAAAGTAATGAAGAAGAACTCCCCGCAAAAACACTTTTTCAGGCACAGAAATTAATGACATATACTGAAATGACGTACAATGACAGTAGCTTTTCAACGCTTGTTCCAATGGAATAATAACAATGGAATAATACAAGTTACGCCATCTCTTAGCAAACCGCACGAAAGTTATAGAACTAATAAGTTTTTACTTAAATTTATTTTCTTAGTTTTAGGTTATTTTTTAGAACTGTAAAAATAAATTAAAATAGACTGTTAGACACATCGAAAGACATATATTATATATACGTATTATATTTAACTTAGACTGCCCGCATAGAGCTAGTGGGTTAGAATAAAATAGCTTTAAATTTAATTAGCTTATTTGTAAGCATTATTTGGCTTAGCATGTAAGAAGTAATTAATTAACGGAAAATAAAAATGCATTTAAACTGAAAAAAAAAAACAGAAACATGGAGATACCAACAGTTCAGGAAATCAGGTTCTAATATCTTTGTCGGAAGCAATCACTTAGGCAAAGGTCGTTCTGGTAGCCACCTATTCTTTTTGATGGAACCAGAAAATACGAAGATATTCAGTATGAAGATGGAAAAGAGAACTTTAGTGGAAAAATGTGTACCAATTGAGTCCCTATCGTTTTCAGGTGGTCTAAAGGGTTAGAAAAGTCATTCCAAGAACTCAAGTGGTCGTTTTGCAATACCACACGTCCGGAAAAGCATTCATCTTGGACGCAGATACTACCAATGTTGGGGTCGGAGCTGTTATCTCTCAAGTTTATGATGTTCAAAAGAAAGCGGTTGCATAAGGTATTCTCCAAGTCTGAGCGCAACTACTGCGTTACTCGGCATACGCTTCTAGCTTTAATTCTGGCAATGAAGCATTTCCACAAAATCCTATATGGACAAAAGTTCATTCCTAAGAGAGATCACGCAGCTCTGAAATGGCTACTACAATCCAGAAGTCCTGAAAAATTGTTGAAAACAGATAAAATTATTGCAGGACTACAATTTGAAGTGCATCACCGAAAGGAAAAGTTCAACTCAAATGCTGATGCTCTCTTTCGTCAACAGTGGGAGTCAAATGTTAACACCGCGACAGGAAGCGAAAGAACAGGTCACTCTCCAAATGATCAGGAGTGAGCCAGTAGAGGATTAAAGTATAGAAAAAATCCGTTCTTCCCAACAGGCAGACAAAGACATCGAGCCGATATTGGTCTGGGCAAAAGATATCAAACTGGAGCCAAACTTTCAAGGCTATTGGGCATAGTGGGACTCGCTTTGGATGCAAAACGGTTTGCTGAGGAGAGAATGTGACTGTGCAGATAGAACAATATCACGTATTTCCTCCATGAAATACAAAGGGTACGTTTCAGTTGGCTAAGCGTAAAGCAAGATGTCAAGTATTGGTGCAAGAACTGGATAATATTGGCGACTACCAATGGCCCAGAAGTAAAGTGACCAATTAGAGTATACAGCCACTGACATCGCTGGATCGTTTCCCGAAACCGTCAATGACAACCAATACACCCATGTTGTTATAGATTACTTCAGTAAGTGCCAACCTACCTTTCTTTGGCTGCCTTGACATTGCAGGAGGGCTTAAGACAAAAAGATCCTAAGCTTTTAAAAAGAACTCAGGTGAGGCGTCGACCTAAACGCCAAAAACGTCCACACTAGACGAAAAACGGTTAACGGTGTGGAGGCGACCCCAAAGGGTCATACTCTAGGTGGTACTCGCAATAATGAAAATCCACTAGTGGTTTTTCGACTGCGAGCGGGGCACGGGCACGGATTCTGGAGGCCCCACCTGACACATTATTCAACCTCTTCGCAGAATTCGGTACTGACCGAGGAGCTTCAAGAACACTTGATTTTGACGACTCGCGCGGCTCCTTCTACGACACGTTCGGTAAATTGAGCTGGAAAAATGGAAAGAGTACTGGAAAGAACTTGCCTGTTATGGTTTTACTACATCAGAGCAAACCAGTGGTTGGTTAGGATGCTGTTTCTAACGGCTTGTCTCAATAAACCAAAAGGGTGGAACAAGGCTCCAGAAAAACACTGGAGGCGCAGCTGGAGAGGCTTGTGCTAAAACCGATCAACCACTTGAACGTGAAGCTAAGTGCTCATATTCTGACTCAAACAGGGCCAAGAAGAGCAAAATTTCCGGCACTAAAACCAGATAAAACTGGTCCTGCAACCAACAAAGGCTACCAAAGCGGTGAAATCCCCGCTGAGAAACAAATCCCGTGGTTGGACGTCGCTAGCAAAGTTATCTTTAAAAAAAAACTGAAATGTCAGATGGGAAAAGACCGGCGCACATACAAAAATCTATCTATCTCCTCTCTGACGCTTCGAATTGGAAAGGCTGACAATGACAAAAGTCTGAACGATGCTGAGTGCACACACTGTGTGGATCAACTGTGGTTGCTAGCCAAAGCAGAGTATATTTGCAATCAAGCAGAGGGCTGTGATATGGAGAACGGAACTCCTAGAGAGAAGAACTCTACGCAGCATACTTAGATTTTTGAGGTTTTCAGGCTACAAAAATTAGTACGCGCCATCTGGGTTCCGTTGCAACTCAGGAAAACGGGGGATGTGCTGATGCGTTTGCATACCCAGGACATTGGACTTGACACTGAAAAGTAGAAAACTTACTTTCACTGGGAGAAAAAATTTGAACACTGCAACTTTAAAGAAGCGAAAGAATAGATCAGAACTGAGGAAATCCGTTCTTCCCAACAGGCATATAATGACATCAAACCAATATTAGAATGGAAAGAATACGAAGAAAGACCAAGCTGGAAGCAATTATCGTATCGGAGCCAAACTCTGAAGGCATGTGGGACGAAGGTAACAATACAATGTCGAAGCACCAATTCAGTTCTCTCTGGTTTGTCATGGGGTGCGCATCTTATTAAAACTTACATTCACAACTATAAATTTTTTTTTTTAAAATAAATTGTTCCGTGTGTTCATAAAATACCGATCACAATTGTTTGACAAAAATTGATTGCAATGATTGCAAGCACTTCTTTTACTATTCATGTGCTAATATCAACGAACACGACGCAGAATACATGAAAGAAAGTGGCAATACTTTCCTTTGCGACAAGTGTGGAATGCTAAGACGGCAATCTTTACATCTACCTAAAAATCCATCTGATAAAACCAACGTTAGGCCAAAAGCCATTGAATCGTCCTTGTTCACAGCAGAAAACGAAAACCAATATACTCTACAGATGATATACACGAAGCTCACAAATCTAGAAGAAACAATTAACCGTTTTTCACAGCAGATGAACGAATTACGAATGGAAAACTTGGAGCTTAAAACGAAAGTCAATAACCTAGAGAGCAAATTAAACTGGCAACAACAACATCTTCTAAGCCATTACATTGATATTTCGGGAATGTCAAATGTCAATAATAAAAATGCATTTAGCCAAGCAAAGCAACTTTTCAACAAATATTTATTCATTAATGTTCCCGGCTGTGAGATCGATAAATGCTTCGTTAAAAAAATTTAAACCAAATCATCAAAATTTGAAACGATCATCGGTGTAGGATTTTCTAATCTTACCACTAAACAAAGAATTATGAGCGCAAAGAGGACCTACAAAAAAATCTCAACACACAAGTCATCGATGGTATCGGCGACAGCAGCAGCAGCAACACTTACAAAACCAATAGCAGCAGTAGAAGTAAAGGCTCCGGCAGCGGGATTTTTATCAACGATTCACTCGCTAAATACACACAGGCTCTCTTCATGAAGGCAAAAGAGATAGAAAAGATGGAATTCGCTGAATATGTATAGTTCAAAGCTTATTCTCAAGTTCTTGTCAGAAAGGTTGAGGGAGGAAAAGTTATTTCAATTAAATCATTTAATGACCTTGTACTTATTTAGTGCTTTTAGTTTTTATTTTAATTCCTTATATGATAGATGAACATTTTTTAACAGATAAATTTTTATTTCCTTATCCTATTGCTTCCAACTGTGATAATTTGTTTACCAATTGTTCCCATTGTAATAGCAAACTTTTGATTGTGAACCAGCATGTCAAAAGTTTGAGAGAAAACTTCCCAGAACTTGTTACTTATCTTGATTCTTTTAGTTGCATTTCAGATATTATCGTTGTTTCTGAAATTTGGATATACAGCCTTGAAACAAAAAATTTGTTATTTCCGGATTCACTTTTTATCCTAGCACGAATGAAAATTACGCAACAGGTGGTGTTGGGTGCTTTGTAAAAGATGAATATGTGATTCTCGGTGTTCAACGTAACGATTTTTTATCTGTTTGTTTTTCTATGTGTATACAGACTACATATGTTTAATGTTGTTATATTCATAAAAAGTTCTCTGATCTAATGGAAAAGGTAAAACATAATTATAATTGGGGGCTTTAACATTGACACTTTGAATAGCTGTGTAAGTATTTCGAGTTATTTAGCTCTTTTGGCATCACATGGCCTAGCTTGTTTCATTAATGAGCCTACTAGGTCTGCATCTGGTACATGTTTAGATCATATTTATGGACTTTCAGTAATGTGTCTTCGATTAACTGTGAGAAATGTGTTAACTGATCACTCCATGATAGGACTCATAGCAAAATACTCTGGGAGCCATATTTGCAAAAATCCTATGTCCCATAGCAAGGCTATGAAAATTAACTTAAGTAACTTAAAACCAGTCTCTTGTGTGAGACGTGGAATGATGTTTATTTATGTAGCGATGATTCAACCTCTTTTACTGTCCTCTTGAATATCCTAGATATGTAAATTTTATGTTAAGTTATTCCTATTCCTTACCTGCTAAAAAGGAGGCAAAAAAGCTTAAACTTTGGATCTCAAGGTTGTTAGTGAACAAAGTGAATTACAAAAACAAGCTTAGGATCAAATGCTACAGACATATATAGATATAAAAAATTGTGCGCTGAAATAAAAAAGGTGACCCCTAATTGCCGTGATACATATTGTAATTTCGTAATTGTTTGAATTCAGGAAAAGGAAATCTAAAAATAAATGGCAAATAGTCAACAGTATTCTAAATAATTCTTCGTCTTCAAAAAAACCTAGTGTGATACGAGTCGATGGCAGTGGGGTTTTCGATAACCTTGTCATTGCTAATACTCTTAACAGCTATTTCGCTAACATAGCCTTCAGCTTACAACCTAGTCCAGTACAATCGATTTGTTCTTTATATTCGTCCTGTAATAGTAGTTCTAAGCCACTTCAAAGAAACAGCTTTGTGTATAACGCCATTACTTCTCTTAAGGTGTTAAAAGTTATTGGCACTTTAAGAAATTCGAATTCATATGGTGCTGATGGCATTTCGAAACCGGTCGTTAAAAAACTGCGTTTCTTCATAGACGTATTGGCAGATCGTTGTGTTTTGCAGGGATATTTCCAGACCCCTTGAAATGTGCAGATCTGTTTCCTCTCTTATCCTCTGTTTAAAAAAGGATCTGCTGCAGGGTTATGCAATCACAGGTCTATCTCACTTCTTTCAGCCTTCAGTAAAATCTTTGAAAAACTTATAAAAAATAGGGTAGCGAGTTTTTTTTTCAATGAAACTGAGTTCTTTAACCCATTTCAGTTTGGATTTCAAAAAGGTAAATCGACTGAAGATGCACTATTAGTTTTGTGCTCATGTAATATCAAATTAACCCTCGGTTTATTTTGCAGAAATACATCATAAGAAAATTTTTTCGTAAACCTAGAAGACATCCTAGTTTTCCGCTGTTCTGTGATCTAAAAATTCTTCATGAGCGACACCTTTATTGCTTTTAGGTATTGAAGACCTTCACATGAAAGCTAGTAATCGATTTTTTCGCTCAATTTCAAATTATAACTCACGTGGAAACTCGTCTGGTATATTATCTGTACCCATATTTCGTACTACTGCCATTCGTAACTTTTATTCTGTTTCGTCGGATCGCTTGTTTAATAAATTTCCTCATTCCATTAGGGCTATGCCAATATTTGGAATATTTCTAAAACTTGTAAAAAATTGGCTATTTTAGCGCAACTAACATACTATTATTTAAAGTCTATTATCTCTGACATTCTGGTATAATTGAAATTATTTCTAAATTATTTGCATTTTGTGTTTTTATTTCTTATGTAATTTATTCAAAAATTTATATTGAACTGCTTTTTTTTATTTATTTATTTTTCTCTATGTTATTTCATTAAGTTTCTATTTCTATTTGTTTAATATTCGGTTGCTATTAATTTTTGTCCATTTTCTCTTGTTTTTATATCTTAATTTTGAATTTTGTAAATAGTTTTCAGTCTTATTTCATTTTGTAATTCAACAGCTTCTTAAAGTGGCATTCAAAACTATTTTCTATACGTCTTGTAACCAAAATACTTAATGCCATTACATTTTTCTTATTCCATATATTAAGCGTCCTTTTAATATTTTAAACATATATGTGAACAAAATGTATTAACAAGAATTAAACTATATGTATTTAAATCTAAATCTAAAAAATCACCGTTCGAACGACATAATTAGGCCGTTTCCCGAAATATTTAATGGCAATCGGTACACCCTCGTGGGCGTGGACTATTTCAGTAAGTGTTTGCCATCCCAAATCAAGAGGCTAAGACCTTAGCAAAAGAGATAGTCAACAACTCGGTGAGCAGATTTGAGGTTCCAATTGAGCTACAATCCGACCAAGGACGAAACTTTGAATCAAAAGTCATCCAGAAAGTGTACCAATATCTGGAAATAAGAAAAACAAGGACAACGCCACTTCACCCTCAAATTGATGGAATGGTCGAGCGCTTCAATCGGAACTTGAATGAGCAACTGCCTAAGATCGTTAAATACTGGAATTCTGGATGGCGCAGATTGTTTTCAAAATACTCGCAAGGAATGATAGTTCATTTTATCAGTTGAACTTAAAGTGTGAGTTAAAACAGCGATTAAGAGGTTTCAGTAAAAGATAAAGAAAAGTAAAATTGGATAGGATAACCGATTGGATTGTGAATTGAAAGTAATAAGTTCTATTATTTGTACCCACACAAATATTTTACTTTGTATTATATTGTATATATCATTATTATTTATATACAGGGTGTCGCAAAATTAACGTTAAGCCGAAAACGGGTGATAGGTCAAGTGGTGTCGGTTATCACAAAATTATAAAAAAAATCTAAGTCATGTACTTTTAAAATTATTGGCACAAAATCAAGAAATCTGACATCCTGTAAAGATCCTTACTTTTCTTCGATTTTTTGTTGTCACGTAACCCTGAGTAACTCTTCTGTAAATAAAGGTCCAAAATTGAAAAATAACTATATCGATTTTAACTAAAATATTGGCTTTTTGTCCACCCATGTATCTTAAAATCATTAATCACCCAAATTGAACTGACTGTATTGACAAAAAATTTACTATGCCATTTTGGCAAGTAGCTTTAAAAGATTGCATATTAAGTCTGGATTCCAAAATGGTATGACACTTGCTAGGCTAACGCTTAATTGAGGACAAAAAATATTTGTGGGAAATAGTAGCGATCTATATTCCAAGTTTGAACCTTTATTTTGGATTGGAATAATTTTGGATTTTTTCCGGGCACAAGGGTAAGTAGATGTCATAATAATGGTGTTAAATGTCTGGGTGAATATTATCAAGTTCAACAGATATTTAATTGAAAACACTGCTCTTCTTAGTAGTATATGTCAACAGCGGTCAGAGAAAAATCATTTTCTCGGTCTTGTTGTGCTGTCGTAGGGCTATAGGTGAGAGGTGAAATCGGTGTAGAAAACTTTAAGTTCAACTCGTCTAAATATATATTGTCATCCGAAATTTAGATACCTCTTTTATTCAGTCCGTGTTGTGAACTTCTTTATGGTACACAAAAATTTTGAGGAAAGATTAGAATTAAATCTTACATTACAATAACTAAATTTAGCGGATCGAATAAGCTTTGTATCAAGATTATTGTATGCTTTAAATTCACAAAGCATTTCCACATGCAAAACATCTCTCCTTTTCATGGCTTTAAGAATGTCATGAGGAAGCCAAGGCAATTTGTTACTTTAAAAATCGAGTCAGTTGTGGCACACAAGAACTCAGTTTGTATATTTACTCTCTTACATCTCTTACATTGTAGCCGTGGTGGTAGAGAACCTCGCAACGAAGTGGTTGTTAACCAAAAACCAGGGGTCATGGGTTCGATTCCCGCTTTTATTTTAAAAAATCGGAAAAAAAATTAACATATGTGGTATATAGTGTGTTTTTTTTTGGAACATGAGTGGTAGTGGGCGGTCCGCTATTCCTATAACGGGATCAGAAGGTGGTATGTTGTCATCGGACGATCAAACCGCAAAGTCAGGCCCAAAGACAACAACAACAACAACAACAACAGCTACAACAAAAAGGAGGAGGAAGCTAAGACCAAATCCAAACCTTGTAAAACGCCCTTCCCTTTTTACTTCTACCGAAAATCGGACTGGTAAAGTAAGGGAAAAGGCGCCAACAACTTCAAGAATGGCAGCAGTTGAGTCAGAGCACTATGAACACCCATACGTGTCTGATGGAGGGGAAGGCCGCTATATGGGAGAAGAAAATAGCTTCGCATCTCTTGTGGCTTCCGAGTCAGAGGACAAAGAAGAGGAAGTTCAAGCTCTTAACGATAGCATCAAAGAGCTACAACAAAAAGTGCAGTTAATTAAAGCTAAAAAAAATGGCACGAATAGAGAAAGAGCAACATCAACAGCTCTTCATCTCGAAGCAAACACCAAAAACAAACGAGACTAAACAACAACAAAATATTTAGCAACCAAAAATACAAAAAATAGAACAAGTTCTAACCTAGACATCTCCCACTAGAAGCGGTGGACACTTATACCACCCTCTTTAACAATGCGATGAATAATGCCCATTATCCAGCGCATTGGAAAACTGCGATAGTACATCCAATCCACCTGCCTAATTGACTTGGAAAAAGCCATCGATATTGTATAGTTAGAGGGACTTCAAGCTGAACAGGCTGGGCATTAGTAAACCACTTCTGTATATTCTTTACAACATGTTAACAGATAGACAGTTCATCGTGAAAAATGGCGATGTGACTTCTGCTAAGACATTTCACATTAAAAACGGTCTGCAACAAGGTGCGGTTAATTGGCCGATACTATTCAACCTTTACACAAGTGATCTGATAGGTTCACCTCACCATGCCATAGCGTAAGTAGACGAATTAATCGCGTACAGATAGGTCAAAAAATTGAGGTCATTAATACACTTTTGCAACGTGACTTCGACAAAATTTATCGATATTGTGATGACTGGAAGTTGAAAATCTGAAAACGTTCAGAAGTCGGAAACCATTCTGTTTAGGACGCCTTTGTCTGGGGCCTCTGCGGATACCAGAAAGAATGGAAGAAAGTTTCAGATTGAGGGACAACATTGGCAGACACTTGTTTGTCGAAATGTGGTCAGATACCTTGGGATCTGGATAGATCAATATCTGTATTTTAGCAAACATGTAGAGCTACATATATAACATATATAGCTGACCAGAGCTAAAGGTGCTTTTCCCCTTCCAAAGAGACTCTTTTATAACAACCAACTCAATACGAGGGTAAAGGTGATCAGCTACATGGCCCTTATCAGGCCCACGCTTGTATTTGGATGTCCCGTGTGGTTCAACGTGAGAGCAAATTTATTGGAAAAGATTCGGGTATTTGAGAGAGCCTGTCTTAGGACTTGTCTTCGCTTACACAGAATACCAGAGTCTGAGTACATAAAATTCTATCCTGATGAGGTCTTGTACAATAAGGCGAACCTATTAAGAGTGGACAATTTCGTAATTAAGTTGACTCGAGGGCACAGTGCGAGAGCAATGACCATATCGAACAACCTGATTCCACGTTGCTCAAACAGCTGCGGACAGGCGACTCAACTACGATAGAGACGTCGCACATGGTAGTGTAAAGCATCTCCGGTTCAGTAGGGCGGTAGGGAGTTGCGACATGAAGGATGTTGCTCAGCAGCACCAGCAACTTTGGTGGCTGGTTGAACGGGAGGATGCTTCGTCGTCGAATACTAGGTAGTTTCTTTATATGAAGCAAAGGGGATCAGCCTAATTTTTTTAGTCATGGCCGACTTACATAGTTTTAGGTAGGATTGAGTTAGATTTAAGAAAAAAATCATAAAAAAATTAAAAAATATTGTATAAAAAAAATTTAAATTTTATATTGTATATACTTACACATTTCTTTATTTATTAAGTATATATACATTATGCATATATATACACTATATGCTATTATTAGGTATTAGATGTAAGTAAGTTAGGTAGATTGAGATTTATTTGCAGGTAGTTTGTAACTTTTAAACTTAAGTTTTATAATACATTTAAAAAGACAGTCCAGTTATTATTGGGTATGTAATTTAATTCGTGCGGTTTTTTTTTTTCAAAATTTGAACGTTTATTTAAGAAAAACATGTACAATTGCATTATTCAAAGTATTGCCCATCTGAAGCTACAACTTTTTCCCATCTTCATGGCAATTTGTGGATCCCATCCAAAAGAACTGCGCCGGTTTGGCAGCCAAGAATGAATAAAGCCAATTTTTGATTTTCTGAAATGTGAACCGTATTTCAGTGAAGACGTTCTGTATCGACCGGAATAAATGGTAGTTAGAAGAGGCAAGGGCTGGGCTATGAGGCGGGTAAGACTTTCCATCCACTGTTTTCCAAATAGTTCTTAACCGAAATAGCAACATGGGGCCGAGCGTTGTCATGATGGAAAATTATTGCCTATAGAGCATTACTTCCTTTTGTGGCGTTCCAGCAGCATTTCGGACATGCAAAACCGCCTTTCGACGTCTCTCGGCTTGAGTTCATGTGGAACGCAATTTCCATGCTTTTGAATACATCCAGCTGCTTTTAAACATTTTGAAATGGCTGCTTGAGTGACACCCAAAGATTCTGCGAGCTCTTCTTGTGTTTGGCAACAATATTCATAGAGTAATGCTTCCAGTTCTTCATCTTCAAACTTTTTTGGCTGCCCAGGACGTTCATCGTCTTCCAAGCCAAAATCACTAAATCATTAAATCGTGCAAACCACTTTTGGCACGTTCGCTCAACTAGTGCATGTTCACCATAAATTTTCACCAAAATACGATGACTTTCGGCAGCAGTTTTCTTCATATTAAATTAATGAAGAAGAACTCCCCGCAAAAACACTTTTTCAGGCACAGAAATTAATGACATATACTGAAATGACGTACAATGACAGTAGCTTTTCAACGCTTGTTCCAATGGAATAATAACAATGGAATAATACAAGTTACGCCATCTCTTAGCAAACCGCACGAAAGTTATAGAACTAATAAGTTTTTACTTAAATTTATTTTCTTAGTTTTAGGTTATTTTTTAGAACTGTAAAAATAAAAATAAAATAGACTGTTAGACACATCGAAAGACATATATTATATATACGTATTATATTTAACTTAGACTGCCCGCATAGAGCTAGTGGGTTAGAATAAAATAGCTTTAAATTTAATTAGCTTATTTGTAAGCATTATTTGGCTTAGCATGTAAGAAGTAATTAATTAACGGAAAATAAAAATGCATTTAAACTGAAAAAAAAAACAGAAACATGGAGATACCAACAGTTCAGGAAATCAGGTTCTAATATCTTTGTCGGAAGCAATCACTTAGGCAAAGGTCGTTCTGGTAGCCACCTATTCTTTTTGATGGAACCAGAAAAAACGAAGATATTCAGTATGAAGATGGAAAAGGGAACTTTAGTGGAAAAATGTGTACCAATTGAGTCCCTATCGTTTTCAGGTGGTCTAAAGGGTTAGAAAAGTCATTCCAAGAACTCAAGTGGTGGTTTTGCAATACCACACGTCCGGAAAAGCATTCATCTTGGACGCAGATACTACCAATGTTGGGGTCGGAGCTGTTATCTCTCAAGTTTATGATGTTCAAAAGAAAGCGGTTGCATAAGGTATTCTCCAAGTCTGAGCGCAACTACTGCGTTACTCGGCATACGCTTCTAGCTTTAATTCTGGCAATGAAGCATTTCCACAAAATCCTATATGGACAAAAGTTCATTCCTAAGAGAGATCACGCAGCTATGAAATGGCTACTACAATCCAGAAGTCCTGAAAAATTGTTGAAAACAGATAAAATTATTGCAGGACTACAATTTGAAGTGCATCACCGAAAGGAAAAGTTCAACTCAAATGCTGATGCTCTCTTTCGTCAACAGTGGGAGTCAAATGTTAACACCGCGACAGGAAGCGAAAGAACAGGTCACTCTCCAAATGATCAGGAGTGAGCCAGTAGAGGATTAAAGTATAGAAAAAATCCGTTCTTCCTAACAGGCAGACAAAGACATCGAGCCGATATTGGTCTGGGCAAAAGATATCAAACTGGAGCCAAACTTTCAAGGCTATTGGGCATAGTGGGACTCGCTTTGGATGCAAAACGGTTTGCTGAGGAGAGAATGTGACTGTGCAGATAGAACAATATCACGTATTTCCTCCATGAAATACAATACATGACTAGATGCCAGGACGGAAATTTTGGTGCAAGAACTGGATAATATTGGCGACTACCAATGGCCCAGAAGTAAAGTGACCAATTAGAGTATACAGCCACTGACATCGCTGGATCGTTTCCCGAAACCGTCAATGACAACCAATACACCCATGTTGTTATAGATTACTTCAGTAAGTGCCAACCTACCTTTCTTTGGCTGCCTTGACATTGCAGGAGGGCTTAAGACAAAAAGATCCTAAGCTTTTAAAAAGAACTCAGGTGAGGCGTCGACCTAAACGCCAAAAACGTCCACACTAGACGAAAAACGGTTAACGGTGTGGAGGCGACCCCAAAGGGTCATACTCTAGGTGGTACTCGCAATAATGAAAATCCACTAGTGGTTTTTCGACTGCGAGCGGGGCACGGGCACGGATTCTGGAGGCCCCACCTGACACATTATTCAACCTCTTCGCAGAATTCGGTACTGACCGAGGAGCTTCAAGAACACTTGATTTTGACGACTCGCGCGGCTCCTTCTACGACACGTTCGGTAAATTGAGCTGGAAAAATGGAAAGAGTACTGGAAAGAACTTGCCTGTTATGGTTTAACTACATCAGAGCAAACCAGTGGTTGGTTAGGATGCTGTTTCTAACGGCTTGTCTCAATAAACCAAAAGGGTGGAACAAGGCTCCAGAAAAACACTGGAGGCGCAGCTGGAGAGGCTTGTGCTAAAACCGATCAACCACTTGAACGTGAAGCTAAGTGCTCATATTCTGACTCAAACAGGGCCAAGAAGAGCAAAATTTCCGGCACTAAAACCAGATAAAACTGGTCCTGCAACCAACAAAGGCTACCAAAGCGGTGAAATCCCCGCTGAGAAACAAATCCCGTGGTTGGACGTCGCTAGGAAAGTTATCTTTAAAAAAAACCTGAAATGTCAGATGGGAAAAGATCGGCGCACATACAGAAATCTATCTATCTCCTCTCTGACGCTTCGAATTGGAAAGGCTGACAATGACAAAAGTCTGGACGATGCTGAGTGCACACACTGTGTGGATCAACTGTGGTTGCTAGCCAAAGCAGAGTATATTTGCAATCAAGCAGAGGGCTGTGATATGGAGAACGGAACTCCTAGAGAGAAGAACTCTACGCAGCATACTTAGATTTTTGAGGTTTTCAGGCTACAAAAATTAGTACGCGCCATCTGGGTTCCGTTGCAACTCAGGAAAACGGGGGATGTGCTGATGCGTTTGCATACCCAGGACATTGGACTTGACACTGAAAAGTAGAAAACTTACTTTCACTGGGAGAAAAAGAATCGGGAAAACGAGGTCGGCTCTTCTCTTTTTTTGTCGAGACCATTAAGTCAAGGTATGACTCACGTTCCTATCTGCACTTTTTAAGGGGTAATTTTCACTTTATTTCCTAGTTAGTGTAGATAGAAGACGACCACTTCAGTACCTATCTATTTTGGGTACTCAAACCAACCTTCAACATTACAAGTCTGCTACTGCATCCCTATGTAGAAAGCTTTCCGTGTTGAATACAAAACCCTACATAACATCTCTACAGGAACCATGGGTGTGGAATAAATGCATCTGCGGTTTCAGTTGTTAAAAGGGTCTTACATCAATTTATGATGAGCGATCGGAAAGTCCGAGAGATTGTTCCGCACTCACTCTAACCATCTAAACTTGTGCAATTTTGTAACCAAGATTTAGTTGCTGCAGAAATATGCTACAAAAGTAATAATTTGAGGAAGATTAAAATCTTTAAAGATCGAAGCAAAAAGATTTTAAGAGGCTTATTCGGACTTCGTAGTAAGTGTGTAAGTGTGTTTTTAAAAACATTTCTGGGCAAAGATATATGTAATTTCGAGTAATAAAAATTTAATATTTTACTTGACAGGGAAATAGGATCACGTTGGCCATAAAGCATATTATGACGGCTCTCAAACAACAATGGTCTTGGCCTCAAAATCTAGACAAAACAACAAGATTCAAACATTTAAGCAAATTTTCACTATCAATATAGTAGAAGCACATAAAATATCACGAATAAACATTACCTTGTACATTTTTCTTCTCTTTTCAAGAATTTGCATACCAAGCAGCAGACATTTAGAGCGATAAGAAGGCTGAAATTGAATAACATTTTAAGAAAAAAGGTGGCGAAGTGAGGATGCTTTTGTAACAACAAAATTAGCATAAAAGTTAAACATTAATTTACTATCAAAAATTACACTTTAATCTTCAAAATGGTCAACAACTTTTATCCAAAAGTTGATTAAAAAATAATTAGGGAAAATGTTATGAAAACTCCTACTCTAGCTCATAAAGTCACACTTTTCAATATTTAGCATCAGGTCATTCAAAGCTCACCACTCAATAAAATAATCTAAGTCTTTTTTGAGCAATTAACTGTCATTTAGAGTTGATATTTTTGCAAAACATTTATTGTCATCGGCAATGACAGTGCCTTAAAAAGTTATGAAAGTCGTTAATTAAAAGGAAAAATAATGGTGGTCCCAAATTGTTGCCTTCAACTAACCAAAATCTCCTTCGAAACATAGTCACCTTTTACAGTATATGGTATTGTCCAATACCAAGCAAATAAGATGCAGACCATTAAAGTAATGGACCAAAAAAGTCGTCCTTCAAGTTTTGTAAGGAGGCTCTATAGTAGACTTCCCACTCTTCAAGAAAAAATCCACTGGAAAGCGAGTTATTAAAGAGGTTTGATAATGGGATACTAGGCGATGATGCACTGTAGGGTAAAACGATTGAAAAAGATCCTAAAATATAAGCTTTTCTTTGTAGTTTTAAGCTACGTAAGACTAATCCAACATCACTAATATCAAACGAGTAACATGAAAAATCTACAATAGATAGAAGGAAGTGGACGTAACGAGAATCGATTAAAGCTGAACAAGATGAACTGTAAATACTTTGGAAATACTCAGCAAACATATCCGCAATATCGTTATCTATGCGCAATCACAAGATTGTTTGTCAATTAAATTTATATTAGGTGGAAATCTAGTACTGTTTCTCCTTTTGTTAACGAATTACTTTTTAAATTACTTTCAACGAAATGAATATGGTATAATTACAGAAAAGAAACTGATAAAAAAAATAAACTCTCTTAGGCGTGAAAAATATATAATAAATAATCGTTATAGGAATTTGATTTTTTAAACTTTTTATGTGAAATGTTTTTAGAATTTTTTAATTTACATAGTCTGTTTTTGTACCAGGGGGGGGGGGGAGGTGAATTTACCAAATCATGAGAACGCAATCCCTAACTGCATTATTAAAAATATCTTTTAAAGCATTGAACTTTTTTTGCCCTGAAATTCATTTGTCCTGTCATAAGATATATACTTGTACGAATGTAACAGGCACAGGTTTCAAACCCAACGACTGAAGCCAGCCGTCATTTTGACATTTCCAAAACTCATCGAAACAAGCTATTTGACAGCTCCTTTAAAATACGCGCAAGAACACGTTTTTGCCTTTTTTGTTCTTCAAACACGCCAGGAAGTAGTCGAGTCGTTGGAATTGGAACCCGTGCCAAGGAATTACTAAAAAGAGTGGGTACTTTAAATTACTATTGATAATTGAATTTGTCAAAAAGGAGTTTTATTCAGAACGTTATTTCATCCTTTCCAACAAATTTTATTCTTCTTTTTATGGGTAAGACCCCTTTAAAAGGAAATATTTTTCGCCGCCTATATAACCGTGCTGACGCCGCCACTTGCGTAATGTTATCGCCGCGACAAAACTCCAGCCAAGAGAATATTACCCGCCTGTGAAACACTGTTGCCACCTGCAACAAAACTTCTGCCAGGAGAGAATAGTCCGCCGTCCAGCCACACATACATATTATATATATACGTATGTCGACCAGTAAGCAGCCAAGAAGAAGCCCGCGCACAACAACAGAAGCAGTACAGCCAAATTTACCAGAAATACTATCTGAATCGGATAGCGATTCTGCAGAAAGCCTTCAGTAAACATTGATCGATACACCCGGTCAAATGGAAGAGCCAACGACAGCAAAGACAATGGAGGAACTATTGAAAGAGATAAATGAAATGCGTTCATAATTTATAGCAGTAAATTCTAGTGCCGCATCCGTCTGCAGACAATTGTAGCACAAGTGCAGAACACGTCAACTGCAAGAGAAGCTGCAACAACTACTTCTGTTATCCCAGCTGCTGTTCGTATACCAGCGACACCATCGATAGCGCCGTCAGTAACCGCCGCAACAACAACAACAAGTTCCAGTCTGAACGAGACAACGACAGTGAGTGCATCCACTATATATAGCTCCATGGGATGGCCAAACCACAGTATGTACACGACTCCGGTGTTAATCTATCATCCGTCGCCTCCACCCCGAACTGCATTGACTACAACAACATCCACTTCTTATTCATATGCAGTGCATATGTTTTTGCCGCCTTAAAGTACATCGCAGCCATGCAGCCAGCAGTTTGTACCGCCGCAGTCATTCACTCCACTCCCAATTCTTACACCAAGTCATTCTTCCCAGCAGTGTGAAAACGTTAGCCATGGAAATGGTGGAAAGCTACAGGACTTGCCTCCGTTTACTGGTAGACCTGAGGAATGGCCAATGTTCTCAATCGCATATAAAGAATCGACGGAAATGTTTAATGATTCGAAAGTGGAGAATCTATTTCGCCTACAAAAGGCAATCAAACAAGATGCAAAGGAAGTTGTGGAGTTTTTACTAATCCATCCTGAAAAGTTGGAACAGGTGATGGCCACTTTGGAGTTTAGGTTTGGACGTCCCTGATGAATGCTGGGAAGTCAATTGGGAAAATTGAGATCAATTTCACAAACAACGGAACATAAACTGGAAATGCTGGTACCCTTTACCACAGAGGTGCAAAGTTTATCGACATTTTTGGAGGGGAGTGGTTTACACCAGCACCTAGCAAACCCAGTGCTAATTGAGGAGTTATTGAGCAAGTTACCGATGAATAAGCGATTAGAATGGGCTCAACGGAGCATTAGTATTGTGCCATATCCTACAGTTCGATATTTCACTGAGTGGGTTACTGATGTTGCTAGACTGATATGCTTGGTGACATCGACTTCTTCATTCCCGCCAGTTCACTTGGAACAAAAGTCGGGTCCCAAGAAAGTCCTCCACATGTCTGGAAAAGATGCTTTCCCCAGAGGGAAATGTCGCCATTGTGAAAATAAGCAGCATGTAGTTGTGGAGTGCGATGCTTTCGTAAAACTTGATGTCCAACTGAAGTGGGATTTTGCCAAAAGAAATAGACTCTGCTTTTATTGCCTGAAATTTGGTCATAATCTTTTGAACATTGTTTTATCCAGATATGCACTTTTAAATGAAGGTTCCTCAGTCACTATTATGAGTGCAAATTTGGCCAGACAATTGTGTTTGAATGGATACTCAAAGCCATTGAATCTACAATGGTTTGGCAAGGAAACCATAGAGAGGAGACCATAGTTCTGGATGCCGACATAAGTGCAGATAAAGAAGGTGCTACGCGATAGACAGTCAATGATTTAAACCTACCATCTCAAACAGTCAACCTGGAGGAACTACAGCTCTCCAATTGCCATCTTGCAAACATTCCATTCAATCAGTATAAGAACGTCAAGCCACAAATACTGATTGGACGCGACAATATCCATTTAGGTGCACCAATTCGCACTCTTGAGTCAGTAGGAGTAGGACCCATCGTAGCCGAAACCAAATTAGGGTGGATTGTGTAAGGGACTACGCCGAGCGAAGCCGCTGTAGAAATAAAAGATGATGTTATTCTCCATAGCAGCCAACGCAGTTATGAACAGGACACTTTAGTGGACAAGGCACTGGAGGAGTACTTTGCAATGGAAAATTTCAGAGTCAAGAAGCCGACGGAACAACTGGTTTCTTCTGCTGACAAAAGAGCGAAGGAGATATTGTTAGCTACAACAAAACAATCCAATGGACGATACCAAACTGGTCTTCTCTAGAAGGATAACATTCGCGATATTCCACCTAGCTACGAGATGGCGAAACGAAGATTATGAAATCTGGAAAGTAGGTTGCAGAAGGATCCTGAATATGCTAAGACGTACAAGAACATAATTATGAGTTATCTTAAAAAGGGGTATGCCAGAAAATTAACAACAGCTGAAGCAAAAAACAACACAAAGAAGACTTGGTATCTCCCTCATTTTGGAGTGAGAAATCCCAACAAACCAGGCAAAGTGAGATTAGTGTTTGATACGGCAGCCAAAGTGAATGATGTCTCTCTAAACTCTCTTTTGCTCAAGGGTCCTGATAAG
Organism: Volucella inanis; assembly: GCA_907269105.1. NCBI lineage: Eukaryota > Metazoa > Arthropoda > Insecta > Diptera > Syrphidae > Volucella > Volucella inanis. The sequence goes on along the minus strand of OU026153.1, from coordinate 101,096,571 downwards.
CTGAAACCGATGATGACGATCCTGTTTAATTTCTGAGAGCAGTAGCTGTGCCTGGGGACATTTGGGAAATGTTTCACCAAATTGTTATCCAACCTGAGGACCAACATTCTCAACGTTTTCTTTGGAGGGAACAGAAATAAAAGGCAATCGACGTATATGTGATGACATCGATGATATTTGGTGCAAGTTGCTCGCCGTGTTCAGCGAATTACGTCAAGAATTTGAATGCTTCGAAATATTTGAATATATATCCCAGAGCTGTAAGGGCAATCATCGATCACCACTATGTTGACGATTATGTTGATAGTTTTGACACTGAAGAAGAAGCAATCGAGATGACTAACAGAGTGCTTTTAATTCATAAAGAAGGTGGTTTCGAGTTACGAAACTTGTTGTCGAGTTCGAAAAAGGTATTGAAACCGAGAGCAGACAAAGCAGTATGATTGATTTGAACATTGAAGCAGTGACGGAGAAAATCCTTGGGATTTGTTGGGACCCGATAGAAGACATCCTTAAGTTTCAATGCAAATTTCCGTGAGCAAACCGGGACGTCACGGACAAGGATAGATGCCCTACCAAAATGGAATTTTTAAGCATTACCATGTCGGTGTTCGATACTTTCGGTAAGGTGTCCAATTTTGTCATCTATATAAAGCTGATGTTACGCTCAGTGTGAGCACATGCTGTTGGATGGGATGAACCGATATCGCAATAAGTTTTCGAGAGGTGGAAGCAGTGGGAAGGCCGAGCTCCCATCATTAACTGAGTTAAGTTTCGCATACCGAGGTGTCACGATTCACAGCTGGCGTCAGCAAGAGACGTCGTTTTTCACACTTTCGTCGATACCATTGAAGAGACCTTTGTTGCAGTGTCATTTCTTCCAATCGAGTGCCGTGGAAGTGTTTGAGTTTCATTCGTCTGCGGTAAGACTAAATGTGCTCCCAAGAGGCCCATGTTGATTCCCCGCCTTGAATTATCAGCAGCTGTCCTGGGCATTAGCCTAAGCAATGCAATTGTAGAGCGCCATAACCTGCCATTCAAAAACCGAATCTTCTGGACCGACTCAAGAAATGTCATCAGTAAGATTGGAGCCCCGACTATATAAACAGTTTGCGGCGTTTCGAGTAGCCGAAATTTTGGAGAGCAGTCAGGCCAGCCAGTGGCGCTAAGCTAAACCCAGCCGATGAGGCAACACGAGCGCGATATCCGTCAAAGTTTTATATTGAGAGCAAGTGGATAAGGGGTCCGGAGTCTCTGCAGCTATGTGAAAAGAATAGGCCACTCCAACCAAGTAACGTAGTTATTGATATGTCCAGATTCTCTAAATTTACAAAGTTGCTGAGATGCATGGCATGTATATTGCGCTTTAAGGATACATGCTTGCGTAAACAAACAGAAGCTGGGGAGCTATCTGTCAAAGAGCTTGAAGACGCTGAACGAGTTTTGTGCCTGCAGGTGCAAAGTGAAGTGTTTTCGCATGAAATGGACTATCTAACCCGCAATTTACCAATCGATAAAAGTAGTTGTTTTTTTAAGCTGACGCCGTACTTAGATAATGTTGGTCTATTAAGGGCGCATGGGAGAATCGACGCTGCCACAACTCTACCATTCGCTGCTAGACATCCTATTATCCTTCCAAAGGACCATCGCCTTACAAAGTTGATTGGCTACCATTTTCATTGCCACTGGCGCCACCAAAATGATTATACAATTGCCAACCAGATTCGATTCCGGTTTTGGGTGCCAAGTCTACGATCGTGTATTGGAAGGGCAAAGAACGATTGCTTGTATTGTCGAATTCGTTCCGGACTTAACTATTTCGGTCATGTGTACATCACCATTGGGCAAAGAAGGAAAAAGAGGTGGATTGCCGGTGCATCTCGAAAATGCTGCGAATCTTTCGTCTGACGCCTGTATATTATGCATTCGTAATTTCGTCAACTGCCGTGGAATACCGAAACGCATTCGAAGTGATAACGGGACTAATTTCATCGGAGCAAAAAAGGAGCTGTTGAACGCGGACATTAATTATCGTCAAAAGGCATTGAGTGGGTGTTCAACTGCCCATCGAACCCACTTGCAGGCGGTTGCTGGGAGAGATTAGTACAATCAGTGAAGAGAGTGCTTTCGCATTCATTCAGTGAGATGGCACCCAGATTTGAAACATTGCAGACATTGCAAACACATCTTCCCGTATCAGCCGAAGATGATGATCCTTTGACGCAAACTCCAGGCCGGATTGACAAAAGGACCCTTTTTCTTCGAAAGCAGTGGCGCATAAGTCAGCAACTTAAGGATCGAATCTGGAGAAGGTGGATCCAAGAATATTTGCCGATCTTGACCAGAAGATGCAAGTGGTTTCAACGTGTTGAACCACTTAAAGTCGGGGACTTATGTCTTGTCTGCGACGTGGACGTACCCAGGAGCCAGTGGAAACGGGGACGTATCACAAGAGTTTTTCCTTGAAAGGGTGGACAGACTCGTATCGCGGAAGTGAGAACAAGTACAGGGATTTGTCGCAGGCCGGCTGTAAAGATTGCTGTTTGAACTGTTGGTGTGGCTGTGGGTCCGGAGCCATAATCTTTAATGTAAATTTGTATAGCTTTATGATGAACAGAATTCGGTTAATGCGCACACATACCTGATCAATCACCTAAATTACGTATCTCGCATTTCGTACTCGAATGCGACTGTTGTCGATTTTTTTTATTCCGCAAGTCGTAGTTCATAAACATACTCCTATACTTATTCGATAGCTATCGAACATAGTTCATCGCATTCGACTCTCGAATTAATTGGGCAATTTTTTTTTATCTCGGATAAGGTATTTTAATCGTATTTTAGTCGTAAGCGAATATGTGTACGACTGGAGAAAACATAAACTTGGTTAAAATTGCAAAGAAACAATTGTAAGTCGCTATTTATACGATCGTAATTTAAAATATTGGTGTTCTGTTTAATTTTTTATTTCTGTTTTTGTGAAATCCGTAGAAAAGTTACAAATCCAGTCCAAACAGAATGCTTTGTATCGGCCATAGAAAAAAAGTAGAAATCGTAAGGGGCCGCGTTAAAAAGGGATTTGCAAAGATGGATTCAAAAACCTTTTGGACTAATTTTGCGGACAATTTGAATAGTCTGGGCCAACCTATCAGAGGTGGAGCCGGTTGGCTTAGGGTAATTTTTTTTATATCTGTTGTACCAACAATTTTGTAAATTTTGTACTTTTTAGGTTTGGAATGACCAAAAACATTTAGTTAAACAGAAGTTAAAAAAAAATAGCAACGAGCTAAAATCAACAGGAGGAGGACCCAATAAACTAGAGTTTCTAAGTAGTCTAGAGGTAAACATCGTCACGATTCTACATCTTGGGCATGTCGTCAATTCTCTTGGGTCAGTGTTTGGAGTGAAAACTGATCGTAATGAAACGGTCGCCAGTTTAGACGAAAGTGGGAGAAACAACGAAAGCGTAACTGACAATATCCAGAAAACTTTTCGACATCAAAAGAAAGAATCGCGGTTTGTGCTCTTAACTGAGCAGACAAAATTATAAAGTCATTGTGTTCATTAAAAGAACATAGATATGCAAATAGCTTGCGCAAAAAAAATTTAAAATGTAAGAAAAGAAATTTTTGAAAACCAAATATTTCATAATAGAAATTTAAGCATTAAATTATTCTCATTAAAAAAATTGAATTGAGATATGAATCTCAATAAAAAAAATATTTACAAAGCAAATGCTTATTTTTTAATTTTCATTTTGTTGTTAGGTATTGCTAACTACCAATAATCGAGCTCATTATATTGTTTCGCAATATATAAGATTTTTGATTGTGATTAAGTTGTACATTTTGTGAACGGATGGATGTAGAGTTATGTGACGAAGAGTGCTGAATATTTTGAGACTGTTTAGGTTATAATAATTGGTGAACAGTAATGTTATTGTTTTTGTTTATATGGCTGAGTATTTGAGGTACAGATGGTTGACAATTTATTCCAGACAAATGAAAATCTTGCTGGAATTTCCTTGGATCCTGAATTTGATTGTATTCTACATGACACTGAGTTGTATATGACCTTACAACCGTTTGTGATGTATTTTTAATTAAAGAGTTATTCATTTCACAGTTAAATTTAGATTTTTGGACATTCGCTTGGTTTTTCAATGTTGCCGTTCCCATGGTAATATTGGGAAAAGTCCCTGATTAACTGCAAATGATGCTGTCCCTTGTATTTGAACGTTTGGATAGTTATTCCATTTAGCATTATTCGAACTACTTTGGGAAATGTTAACACAAAAATTTGTAGCCAAAAAACGATTTAATTTAGTTCAAGCTTGCACTGTATTTCTTTTGGAAATTTAAACAAATTTCTCTATGCAATATTATTGTTTTTTTTTTGTATTATTGCTAACTAGTTGCCGTTTGAATTTGTGGACAGTGCATTAGTGTGGCTTCGCGGTTGTGCAAAACTTGCTAAAATTATTTTGGTATTTAGATTAATTTCGTTTTTGTTTGAGATAAATGAATGGCCGCTCTACTGAAGCAAAATAAGACTCTTCTTCGCCATTTTCAGAGTCTAAGCGTTTCATACAAATTTGATTATTTTCTATTTCTTAGGTCAGCTATTTAGCTTTAGCCTCTGCTTCCTTAAATTCAGTTCTTGCATTTTTTCTCAGCTGAACAGTATAATCCGAAAATGAGTCATCAAAAGTCGGACGAACTCCGAAAGTTTTCTTTATTCTTTATAAATATTTCATTAGTATCCCAATTAATTTCCCCCACCATCTAATTCAAGTTCAAGTTCACCGTTCATTCCTGATGTGTCGCATGGTTCTAGTTCTTTCACGTCGAGTCGAGGTACAAATTTTTCCATAGGTATGACGTTATCAATCTGAAAAGCACCGCCAGTTGCATAATCTGGGTCAAACTCTTTTGCAGCAATATTAACAACGTTGTCAGAAGTAAAAATCATACAATTTGGAGTAAGTTTTCCTTTATCAAATATGCTGATATTGCTTTTAATGTAAAATGACTATTCCAGGGCCACATCAAACTTTGGATAAAATATGCGAAATACGCCTTCATATTCATTTCCAGATTTTAGATGAACCTGGTATATATTGCCAACAGAAGTTGTTGCTACATGCATGAAATATGTATTGCTATAAACTCCTTGCGTTTGAATTGTTTTAACTTTTGATTGGCGATGATCACTTGGATATCCCACCAACGTTGCCGGACGAGTCTTCCCCTTACTGTTGTTCATTACTTTAACTTTAACTTTTATAATTTAATAAAGAAATTAGACAATGGAATTTTGTATCCCTTATATTGGTTTTAGTTGCTTAGCTGATGTTGTACATACTTGAAATTATATTATATATTGATCCTTCAATTATTTATGTTACTAACCTTTCAATATGTAAGAGCAAACTAACAACTTTATTTTTTCGAAAATCTACGTTTGTACTACTGTGACATCCCGACTAGGTCTCAATCGACCTTAGTAGGCTGGTCAAAGTCTTCAATAGGGGAAAATCAACCGGGTTGGAACCACTCATAAAATCTGAAAGTACCTATACTTAATCGAAAGCAGAGACTCTCCTTCCCATGCTTGAGTTATACTCTCCAGGTAACTTAATCGGAACCAGGTCACAACTACCTCCTACTCGTATCAATGAAGCTGCTATTGAGCTGTCATCAGGTGTGTTGACGAATGAGAAGTTGTTGCTGTTGCTTCCTTTGATGGTTCAAGTCGGCTGGCGGGTGGTATACACCCAGTTATGTAACAAAAATGTATAGACCAGCTGTGGCAACTCCGAAGAGAATTCATTGCTAGTCTGGTACTGGGATATATACCGGAACCCTGGCGAACAGTGAGAGTGGCCTTTATATCGAAAATCGGAAAGAAGGACTAGTCGTTCGCCAGGAATTTCAGACCTTTGAAAATGACTTCATTCATGCTAAAAAGCATCGAGAGAACGATCGAGATGCATGTGTGCAAAACCGCCTTGCGAATGCATCCACTGTCGGCAATGCAACACGCCTACCAACGCGGAACAAACTGCCTATCAGATTCTGAACCGCACTCGACACGAAGAAATACACCTTGTGAATTTTCATCGACGTTGACGTGCTTTCGACAACGCAATTTCTGACGGCATGTGTAACCTGGCCAAAAAACACGGCGTAGACAATTCACAAGTTTTTTGGATAAAAGCAATGCTGCTGAATAGGACACTGATTGCGGATGCTGGCTCCGGTCAACATGTGATGGTAGAGGTAAGCAGGGGTTGTCCGCAAGGCGGCGTTCCATCTCCACTGCATGTTGATCGACTCATTGCTCAACGCGCTCAATAGTCCTAACGTCTATGCACAAGCATACGTGGATGATGTAGCTCTACTCTCTGTTGGACCGTGTCCAGCGACTGTCTTCTCTAAGCCGCAGGCAGCCCTAGACATGATCGACGACTGGTGCAGTAGTAATGGACTTTCAGTCAATCATCTTAAAACTGAGGTTGTTCCCTTTACGAGGAGAAGGTCTGACTCATCTTGTGCTTAAAGGCATCACAATCCAGTTCTCCAAAGAAGCTAAGTATGTTGGTGTCCATCTGGATACCACGCTTTGCTGGACTATACATAAAAAAATACGAAATTGACTTTCCCTGTGCCCAGGACTGATTTCGGCTAAAATCTGAGCCAGGAGAGGAATGCAGTCGGGTTTCAATGATGGCTTCAAAATCAATAAAGGGTGTGGCGCTGGTGTCTTTCTGTAGGACGACAACGTTAAATTTCACTTCACGTTAGGAAACTTGCATCTATCTTCCAAGCAGTTCTGACGACTGGGAACTATTTTACGGAGAATTGGGCGAAGCATTTGCATCTGTAGTGACAGCCAAGTTGCGGTTAAGGCCTTGCTGAAGCCTCTTACGATTTTCAAGCTAGTTCAAGAATCCAAGAGATTCCTGAACGCAGTCGAAAGGCTAAATTCAATGACCCTTGTCTGGGTCCCAGGTCACAGTAGGATCACAGGAATGGAAATAGCCGATGAACTTGTTAAACAAGTTTCTGAGAAGAGTTTTTCAGGACCCGAACCTACGTTGTGTCCACCTACGTCCTCGGTTAAGGCTTCCATTGACGTTTGGGTCTCACATGAGCACAACTGCAGATGGCATAACTCCCAGAATGCAGGAAGACCAAACGAATGCTTCCAGACATATCTGGGAAATCAGCGGCCTTTCTACTGTCCCTTAGCAGGAAGGGCTGCATTTGCTTACTGACGTCGTGACAGGGCATTACAGCACATTGAAGTGGTTAGCAAAAGTGACAAAACATCCCGCGATGCTTGCTGGGATAACGACACAACGGGGTACCTTTCCTGTGCGGCTTACGCTCGCATCAGGCTGTAGGTACGGACGTGGTGTGTGCGGGTACTGTGGGCACCAAATCACTGGAGCGCTTACTCATGTTTCTTCGTAAGACTGAAAGATTTCATTAAAAGGAACTTACAATTACGATGGACTAGTTCTTTGTATAAGTGCCCTGTTCCGATAGAAAAAAAGTTACCGAAAGTGTTCACGATCTCAAATTAGGAGGCTAAGACCATAGCAGAACTTGGGGTCCAAATAGGGCTACACTCTACTCAAGACGAAACCTTAGTTTCAAATCTTCCAGGAAGTATGCCAATGTCTTGGAACTAGGAAAACAAGAACAATGGCGCTATATCCTCAATCCGATACAACAGTCAAGCGATTCAATAAGACCTTGAGTGAGTATCTGTCTATGTCGTGTGCAACTGCTTGCGGGTATATGCCTACCGAAACGCGATCCGTAATTCAATAGAGCATACACCATCTGAGATCCTATTTGGTCAAACAGTTTGGTTGCCAAGTGAAATTAAATTCGGATCCCCACCTATGAAGCCTAAGGAGGCAGGTGATTATGTGGGTGAGCTACGTACAGGTTTCGTGAAATGCACGAAAACATCCATGAAAAGATGAAACTAGTGAGCTACCACATAGAGACTGAGTACGACATCACAGAAAATTTTTTGGGCTTCAACGAAAGAGACTTAAAAGGAGATAACACACATCAATGATGTTATCTACCGGGTCTAGCTAGGCAATTGTAACATGGTACCAGTACTATATATTGTCAAATGGTAACTCTACCATGCAGAGTAAGTGCAAGAAACTTTGATAAAGTTTAGTTGTTAGTTATCCTTCGTCTGACTCTCATCTATCACGTATTACATTGTGTCAGTGTACTATTTTTCGAATAGAACTAAATTGGTAAAAAAACTTATTCCTATCGAACTCATTGGTATTGTGGTCAGCACCGGTATGAACATTAAACCCCCAAACACATTGAAAGTAGACAATAAAAATGTTGCTCTATCAGGTGAAAAATGGTTTAAATAAACTAAAATTAAATTAATTCACTTTAAAAAAAAATTAACTGAAATACAAGTTGCTAATTTTATGTCTGTCATATGACCTGACGGTTTAGACAATCACAACTCCTTCACGCTAACGTTAGAAGAAAGCAAGAGTTAAGAGGTCATAATAGCTAAACTCGAGTAGCATTTTGCCCGAAAATAGCTATCACATTTAAGAGATTTGTCTTTAGTAAAATAACTCAAAACGAGGATGAACCTTTTGATAACTTCTTTACAATAATTAAAAATCAGGCAAAAAAATACGAGTTTTGTACGTTGGTGGACGACTTAATATTTGACAAAATTGTGGTCTGCATTCTTAGTAATAAGAGCAGAGGTTTCATAAGACGATACAGTTTAAATTTGTAGGGAGAGTGAAATTTGGAAGTCATCTCAAGTAATTACATAGAAATGGAGCGGTATACGCAGTCACTAAATATTGGAAAAAAGGAGGAGACTGATAAATAAATAAATAATGGAATCGAGTGTTGAATTATTCACGCACAAACGAATTACTAAACGTTAAATTAAATTTGTAACAAGGACAAGAGACGGAAAAGTGCATGCAATTGCAAACGATAGGAATGATCACAATAATTTACTAGTGCTGTCAGTGGATACAAACAAAGACGACAAAAGCAATTATACTCGTATGAAAGAGTTAATCATAAAAACAAGAGAGTTGGAGTAAAACTAGACACGAGTGAGTGCACAGTCTTTCCCATTTAAGAAAAAGTAAAAGCTAAAAATTCAAGAGAATATTACGCGTATAACTTAAAATCGAAGTAAATATGTTTGAAGGGCTAGGACGTATCAAAAAATAAAAATTTAGACTGCATATTTTAAATTTTGAAAAAAAAAACTCAGTGTTAATTTGCAAAGTTTTGAAGTTTTATTTAAATAAAGACTGTAGAAATAGAGGTTTCGTATGGAACATAATATCCAATGGCCGCCACGTTTATCAATTTGACGAATTTTTTAATAACGTTTTGATATTTGGGTGTCCCGTAGAAATTGAGCGATAATAAAATTGGCCAAAATGTTACCATTGACAATATTGTGCTCCATACTTAACCTCCATGTTCATACTCTTTATTGAATCAGAAAAATCAGAACTTTTCAAGTAAACACTAGTTATATTCTAATATATATTTAAAATATGTAAAATAGACGGTCTTAATTGAACACCCATTTTATGACACTGATCTAAAAAAAATCCAATGTTTGAAAACTATGCCCCGCGCAGAATATCATCATACAATACAACAATGTGGTCGGAGGACAGAGAAAATAAAAATATGCCTCGATCCTATCGGTTTCCTTTAAACAAAATCATTTCAAAAATATATCATCCAATCAAATGTATTTGTCGTTGAGATTGCGAACAAAAAAAAATTAAAAATTTTCAAAATCCTGGATTGTAAACATGATTTTTAGCTAAACAAAGTAATTGACTGAACTAAAAGCTACCAAACTATGCCTACACCTTGGGGAAGCCATTTGGACTAACTTCCGTTCCAGAAATTTATCAAAAAATTATGACTAATATACTCGAGGGTTGTGAAAATATAGAGGTATCAATGGATGACATGTTAATTCATGCACCTGATCTAAAAATTTTCACCAAGAAGATATGTACTTCAAAAGCTAGAGACAGCGGAAATAAAGCCCAACCAGTTTGCTCTATTCTTATAGCACATTCGATTCCAACAATTACTTGGAATGGCAACATACTTATAGGTCCCATACACTACACAAACCTGTACGCGCAAACATGTGTTTGAGCAAAACTGTTTTCTATACACACTTAACATACAGTTTTCACCAACACCATTAGTAGTCAGGTAGCCGGTGTATTTAGAACAATGACGGATTCTGCCTGTAGTGTGTTGCTAATTGCTTTGCCAATAAAAAAAAAAAAGGAAAACAAGAATTTGGGGTAAAGAGTGGTATAAAAAAACATAGTGAATTTGGTCAATCGAAGTTTTTGAAAGAACTGGAGAAACATTACCCAATGACTTTAATTACTTTGTGAGAATGGAAAGAAACAATCTCATGGAATTGTTAGAAGAGATAAGACCAATAAATATTAGGAAAACGACATTGTTACAGAAACCCTCGAAGCGATTGTATCTGTAATTAAAGACAATATTAGAGTAAGTACATAAACGATAAGTGTATTTCATAGTAATTTTTGTTTCCGTACATTATATGTTTTTGTTTAATTTTTTTTTTTTCATTAATGTTGTGATTAAAAGTACCAAACAGTTCCTGAGTGCTGCTATAGGATCTTACATAGTTTGGTTGACGTTGCAGAAGATGAGTTGATGCGGTTGACGGTTGACGAGGGCGACGACACGCTCGAATCACTTAATCAAAGATTCTAATAACTTTTGTACTCCACGAACAGTACCTTCGTTTAATTTTCCAAACATTCATGGAAAAGAATTAATTCATTCATTCATTAATTATTATTAATTAATTAATTTATTAATTCCGAATAATGCGATGCCCATTCTTTCGCCAGTGTTGCGGCGTCATTATTGCTTTCCTTTAGGCGATCGCAAACCATTTTAATTAATTTTTCTTCATCTTTCATGGCCCGCTTTCGCTTAGATGGCCCTGGTGAAGAAGAACTTTCATTAATCTAAAATGAAAACAAAAACTCTTATTTAGATTTATTTACTCATGAATTTTGATTATATTATTTCTTTTCAAGCTACTGCAAAACGAAGATAATTGGAAAAGAGAAGCTAAGCTTTTTGAAGAAATGTGGAATTTCCCTCACTGCGTGGGTTCTTTTGACGGAAAGCATATAAATATAACAAAGCCCCCTGGTTCTGGGTCATATCATTTTATTTATAAGCACAATTTTTCACTAATTTTTATGGCACTTACAAACGCAAATTATGAGTTCCTTATGCTTATAGTTGGGGTTAATGGAAAGGCATCAGATGTCGGGATATTTCAACAATTTAAATTATATGAATTGCTTGAAAATAAGACTTAGCATCTCCCTATTTCTAAACCTTTATCGGAATTGAACTGTCATTTGTCATTTGTTTTTGTTGCTGATGATGCATTTCCATTAGCAGAAAATATGATGAAACCTTATAGCCACAAAACACTACAAAAAGAAGAAATTATTTTTATCGACCGACTATCACGCGCTCGACGTGTAGTCGAAAATGTATTCGGTATATTGGCATCGCGCTTTAGAATATTGTTAAAAACAATAAATTTGGATCCTGAGAAAGTTTCAACAACAGTATTAGCTCGTTGCCATATACACAACTATCTTCGCCAGAAAACGGGAAAAAAAATTCGAAAATGGTTTAGATATGGAAGAAACAAACAATATTCGAATAACCTACGCAGATTGGCGCTCCAAGAATACACATGTTGACAACATTCGTTCTACTCAAGCGCGTAGCTCCAGCAACAATGCAAAATTCGTAAAAGCTAAATTTTGCAACTATTTTATTTCTAAGGGAGCTGTTCCTTGAAAAAACAAAATATATGAAAAAGCTACTAATTAAAAACGTTAAAATTTAAAACTTAAATACTTACATACCCTTTTAGTTAAAATACAAAAAAAAAAAAAAAAAAACTTAAGACTCTCAAGCATTCATTTTCACTACCCGATATTGTACATCGTCAATCGAGACTGTCCTCCTGATCATCAAGGAATCCCAGTAATTCAAAATACCAGAGAGAAGATTCAAATACGTCTTCTGCACCCGCTCCAAAATTTTCATTCTTCTCTTTTTTCTTAAAATCGCGTCGGTAGATGCTGAAACCATTTGTTTTCCGAAAAACACTTTCACAGTTTGCACCCGGGTTTTTGGAAAATTTTATCGTAACCATCACTTTTTAACACATGATTCGTCGCTTTTAATCCGCCACACCGCGGAAAATTTTTTATAGAGTTCCAGAAACTCGATCCAAAACTGCCTATGACCGCTCACGATTTACATCGGCACGCTTTCAGTTCTATCACAAATATGAAATAAATTTTCCATACACTACACAAACATGTTGGTGCAAACAGAAAAATATCAAACTATTTTGATTTTACGCAAACAGGTTGTACAAACACACAAGCAACCCCCTACGCTACACCAACGGTATGTGCATACTTAGGCAACAACAACACATATATCCTTTAAAAACAGGTTTGTGTAGTGTATGAGGTCTTTTAGGGTAGTTTATAAACAATTTATCTGAAATTGTATTGGTATTGGCGCTCAAAACAAAAACAATCATGTACTAAGCTTAAGACGTCTCTATCAAAAACGCAAATCTTAAAGTATTACGATCTGAATCGTCCCGTGAAACTTCAAGTAGATGCCAGTCAATTTAGCGCAGATGCCACATTGCTGCATTGCAACCAGCCAGTGGCATATACAATATATATGTATTTTGAAAACGTTTATTACAATACAGCACTTAAAATACAGCTATTAAATTCGCATATGAAAAATGTCGAGGTCTTAAATTTGGGAAATCACTTATTGAATACGACCACAAACCGATCGATTTTTAATTCACTACCTCGTCAAAATCATGCTACAACTTCTGCAGTATAAACTAAGGGTTACCTATTCCTTTTGCAGAAATCTGAGCTGTGACTGTCAAAATTCAAAAACTCAGTAAAGGACGGTACACGAAATTTTACAACTAACTCACACAAGACACCAAAAACCTAATTCGATGCTTCCAATATTATGTCATTACGTCGATAATGTAATTCGACTGCATGTGTAAACATGTAACTGCCCCACTAATTACGTACGCAACATAGAAACAACCTGTCAACAAAAACATGTTGTCTTCGCCACGCAGCATCAGCACGTATCATTGATGCTAAAGCCGTGCAAACGAATCATAGCGGGTGTTGAAAGGAATGTGTGGTACTTTTCCATCTTTCTTTTGGTTAACTATTTGTTTGTGCACGAATTACATGCATTATATATCATACGATGGCAACAACTTGCTAAAAACGAATTAAAACAAGTTTTTTTTTACCCACGTAAAATGGGCATGCATCATGTGCGGATATTCTTATGCAGACGTTATAATTTCATCTATTCTTTAAGTCTCATTTGCTTACTACATAGAACTATTTTGCCTTCTTTTTGCTGTTATATTAATTCTAGTGTTAGAATGTAAGCTTACTGAGTTTCAGTCGTTGACAGTAAATAAAGAAGTCATTCAAAGAAAATTTATTTTATTTAACACTTTACTCACTGCATTTATAAAATGCACTTACTCAAGTGCCGGCAATAAATAAAAAAAAGGTATTTATAACACCAAGTGTTACATATTCTTGCGATCACTTGTTTAAACAAACTAGTGTAAGAATATGTCGCGTAGATCTAATTAATTTGAAGACCAATAGCGCACAATTAAAAAGGGGCAGACGAAAATATATAAAAGAAAACATTAGTGACGACTAAAGGCAGTCGAGTCTAGTTGTTACATACCACCGAAAATGAGAGATCGCCTAAAATAAAAACCTAAAACTCAAATTTGTGTTTCACATCCATCTCATTTACGCTCAAAACAGTCTACTAGAACCAACAAGGGCCGTCAAGGATCCTTAAAATGTTCTACAATACGTGAAAAATTAGTGGCGTGATCGAATTGGACGAGATTGGTACGAGATTAGAAACTATTATACATTTAAAGAATCGCTTACATGTAATGAAGGCCTACTCTTTAAAAGATCAAAAGTCATCGTTCCTGATGTGATCAAAAAATAAGTGATGCTTAAAAACAACAATGTTGGCTTGGTATTGACCAAATGCTCAATAATGCGCGCAAACAACTCTTTTGAATCAATTGAGCGATATCACCAAATACGTATGCCAGAGTCAACAGCGATCTCAACCAAATGAGACACTAATCGTCAAATACGTTGTAGATTTATTTTGTTTTAAAAATAATGAATATCTTTTCGTTGCAGATAGATATTCAGGATACTTTGACTTTTTGCTCTTAATGCACTTAGCAGAAATTACACTACTCAAGAAACCGATTGCAGTTCATGGTATACTATTTGTGTTGGAATCAAACAAGGACCGGTAATTCTCTTACAAGACATTCCAAGTGTTTGCGAAAAATGAAACTTTACTCATCAGACATCAAGCCCGAGGAACTAGAAATCCAACAGCCTTGAGGACTAGTCGAACGTTTATTTTGCACAACTGAACTAACGCAACGCATCTCGAAACGACAAGTTACTATTGCCCTACCAACATATATAAGCCGAAAAACCAGAACCACAACACTATGCAGCAAACAGATTCTTACACTAAGTTTAGTACGTACCACAATCTCCTGGAAGCTCGAAACAAAACAAGTTCCATGCTGACAGAGAAAGCCACCAAAAACGAGCCCTTTCAACATGGGGAAAAAGTGCGAAATCAACAGAATGATCAAATCTAGATATCCGGCGCTGCCGTCAAACCAGCCAACATACCAAACTCCTATTTGGTACTAACCGATGATAGATCACTCAGCAGCCATTTCCATACGACAAGAGCCACCATCATTTCAGAAAAAGAAATCATAGTAGATGCAACATCTGAATAAGCAGCAACAACAAATCATGAAAGCAATGTTGAAACGACTTCAACAAACATTTCGTAGTTCAAACTTTATGTGACCAAGTTTGCAGAATAACAAGCAAAGTCGTTGTATCCGATACATGTAACTGATTTTAAGTTTATTTCGTTACATTTTTTTCCAACTTTCATATTGGAACTCGAATTGTTTTTGATATTATTTTTTATCTTAAACCTAAACAATGTAAATATTTTCCAATTTAATTGATTTTTTTCTTTTTCACAATTTGATGGACCAACAATAATTTCTCGAGCACTACCAGGAAACAACAACCCATGTTTCCCTTTCTTTTTTTCTCACCATCAAAATTTTAAATTTTTGTAATAAGGTCATTCCACGATAAATCGCCGAAGCTATATGAGGATCTCTGACCGACCAACCTCCGATTGGGCTGAAAAGTGGTAGAAATACTCATTGGAGTGGTACGAATCATAAGGCAACAAAAGTTTTACAGAATTCGATGTAGTTTGCGTCTAACGGAACTTCAAAAAATGGCAAAATATCAAAATTTATGCTTTCTTTTATATTTAAAAAAATTATAACCTTGGTGCTGCTCATCAGAATTTGATAAAATATACCTTGTTGAATTCAGAAAAAGGTAAGCTTTCAAAGATTTGGAATAATTTTTATTTTCAAGGACGAATGAACTTGGTGGTACAATAAAAAGACTGGCTGCCAGAGCTAGTATACAAGGACCGTATAAGTAACATATAACAACTCCCTTACAGTTATATAACTGGGAAACTGAAAATAAAAAGAATATGGATTTCTCTTACGTGACCACACAGGAGTATAATGAAGAAAAATTATTGATGAAATCGAGATTTTCTAATTTAAGAATTGCGTCGGAAAAAGAAATCTTCATCATATTTCATATGTTTCACAAGGAGTAATTAAAGGAAAATATTTTTCTTTTTCATCGGAAGAACATTTACAATATATACTCTTAAAAGATAATAAATAATGATTTTTTTAGTTTTTAAGGCCTTGGGATACAAAGGTCCCAGTGTGATTTTTTTTTTTTTTTCAAATGAAAATATTTATTACAGAATATTCAGCCGCCTATAAAATATTATTTTGACCGAACCCATAGAGATCCCAACTTGAAATTTGATATGGAAATAGAGGACGAATCTATATATATATATATATATATATATATATATATATATATAAGAAAAGAAAAAAAGCAAAATAATATTTTTTGAGTTATACAAGGATATATGTAAATAGGATATTTTGGAATATCCTTCATCCCTGAAAATAAAAATTATTCCAAATCTTTGAAAGTATAAAAGAAAGCATATATTTAGATTTTTTGCCAATTTTTGAAGTTCCGTTACACGCAAACTATATCGAACTCTGCAAAACTTTTTTTGCCTTATGATCCTTACCACTCCAATGAGTATTTCTACCACTTTGCAGCCAAATCGGAGGGATGTCGTTCAGAACGTCGGTCGATCCTTCATGGAATAACCCAATAGCTATCTGACTGTTGAACCTCATTTTAAAAGAATGATATTTTTAAAAATAAATCATGATGTTTTATTAAGTATCTATTTATATTCACTGTATTTAAAAAGTAAAGAGGTATATAAAAACTGAGCGCGTTCGGAATTCTAGGGACTAGTTAGTCAAGAGATTGTGATTGGTCAAGAGCGCAGCAATTGACTGCAAAATTAGGCGACATTTTGTAAGGTAGTGGACTGAATTTGCAGCCAAAAGTTTTGCCGCAGAAATTTCATGCAGATGAAGAACAAAAATCAGTTGATTTGTTGGATTTGATGTAAGTGAAAGCTGTGTTTCATCAAACATCAAAACTACACCACTGTGAGCGAAATTGTTCAAAACCGGCCAGGCACCTCAATTCGTAGCCAAGGTCAACAATTAGGCTCTCACTTATGGCACTTAAGGGCAAATTCAAAAAGTTGATCTTCATTTGCACTCCCATAAGATCCACATTACACACAATAGAAGGCTTTGAACCGATTTGTCTTTGATCTTTTCCGATGAAGTAGATTTTTGAATGGATGGGTGGGTAAATAAATAAATCTGGTGACCTGACAATACGAAATACGAATTCCACAAAAAACCAATGCATCGAAAAAAAAGTCACTGTGTGGTGCAGATTATGGGTTGGCGGCATAATTGGCACGTACTTTTTCGAAGATGAGGCCTAAGAGAAAGTTACAGTGAATGGAGAACGTTACCGCAACATATTAATCAGCTATTTTTTTTTTTTTTCAAAACTAAATGAATTAGCCCTGTATGATCTCTGGTTTCAAAAGGATGATGCTACCGCCCACACAAACCATCAATCAATTAATTTATTACATACGAAATTTGAAGATCGCATTATTTCGGTTAAGGGAGAAGTTAATCTACCACCAAGGTCATGATATTTGACACCCTTAGACTTCCTACTGTGGGGTTATTTGAAGAGTAAGGTCTATGCCAATAACCCAGCGATAATTCAGGATCCTAAACATAACACCCAAATTGAAAATTGATAATTTTGACTTTCGGATGGTCGATTGCAACAGAAGCCGTGGTGGTCACATGAGAAATGTTGTATTCCATTCATAATTGCAATAGACCAAGCCTTAAAATTCTACATTGATTTCACAATAAATAAGTATTTAATTTAATGAAAATTTCCGCACCAGCTACTGACTGACTCTTTTCGTGGTGTTTATATAAGAGATACAGTACTAAAGAAAGCAGAAGAAGGTGGTATTAGAAATGTAGATTATGAGAGCGGACCAGAAACATATCACTTAGCCTATATTAAATATAAAACTACAGCCAAACATTTCAATAGTTTTGGAAATTTACGATAACCTTCTGAAATTTTAAAATGTATTTGAGGCGCTATTCTAGTCTAGAGGTATTAATTTCGGGCGGGCTTTGAAGTTCTGTACACTACACACGAAACAAAAAAAAAATTAATATCCAATTTTTTATTAGTTGTTTATCGATGTTTTAAGATTACGTAAAAGATTAACAGAAAAAAAACTTAAAATTGAAAAAGTTATGAGCTGGCAAAGTGGGGTGTCCACAAAAAGAGTGTCCTGGCGTACATGATTTCAACTCTTCTGAAACAAAAAAGCTGAAAGGATTCTTATTTACTATAAATGCCGCTTTAGCCCAAACGTTGGAAAAGTAAAAAACAATTTTTGGTGTGTTTTTCTAACAATTCCAAATTTCTTAGAAATAGCAAAATTTAAAATTTTCAAAGTAAAGAACATTCACATCATTTTAAATAAATTGATTCACGTTAACTCGAAAAAAGTAGTTTCGAGAAAAACGCGTTTAAACTTAATTTGTTCCGGTCAGACCGGAGCAGACGCCGCGTCACAGAAATGGCTGTAACTCATAAAATAATTGAAATTTTGGAAAATCCTTTTAAGAGCATATTCTATCGAAAAAACGTTGGTAGATTAGAATACCTTCTTAAGAAAAAATATCAATTATAATAACTATGAAAACTTTGATACAATTATTTGTGGTAATTTTTATTTAAAATTTGTAATTGTGCAAAATAATATACAATATAAGAAATTAAAATAGAGGTAATTTGTCTCACTAGAACATTAAAAACCATGTTTTTAACAGTAAACTAAACTTCAAACTACTTTCTTTCACTTATATTAAATTTTGACTACGTACGAGTATGTGGGTTAATAGACTTTCAGACTGCAGATATGTTTAATAACTTATTTGGAGATAGCATTATAACACTAATAAAAGCAAATAATAAGACTTAAGAGTTCGAAATCCATAGCAAAATAGAAATTTTTTTCTCAAAAGCTGGAATCGGCTTCTCTGTAAGAATACAATAAGAAACAACTTAATGCAAATAAATAAATTAGAGTTCCACGTTGATATAAATAGAGTGAACACTGTAGGAATTGAATGTAACTGAAGTGATTGTACTTACATCAATAGTATACTCGCACATATACTCCATGAGTTTTCTATTAATGCAAATCCAAGATATAAAATAAAAGATGTTCTTCAAAATGTCAGCGGTTTAAAAGTGAACATTAAAAGGTAAGTTATATTACATTCAATTTATTTAATCAAGAAGGAAATCTTATAATTTTTTAAAGTGAAAATATAACAAATTGTCTACATTTAAAACCTCAAGAATGATAATGCTATAAAAGCATTTATTATACTATTTGTTGAGGCATCTTAAAGTTCTTAATCTACAAGTATTGTATAATCGTCATATAAAAAATTGCTGAAACGATAGCAATTAAAGCGCGGTGAATGGTCTTTTTTAAAAATTCTTAATTCGGAGCGACGAGAGTTTTTTTTTCGTTGAAACTTGCTCTTAAAGGACATTTGCAATTCCACAATCAGGAAGTAGTTTTCTCTAAATTCAATGGCAAACACTCTGAGAACAAAACCCCTAAAAAAAAGTTGGGATAACTGTGGTAGCGTTATCAATAAGTGGAGGTACGAAAAAGCAAGCAACTCAGCGGGAGCAGAAACAAAAATGGTCATCTGAAACAAAGTCGTCTAGTGATCAACCTCTACGATGTTTGTGTAAGGAGAAAACTCATTCCATAAGTAGTTATCCCCTTTTTGTTAGATTCTCAGTGTCAGAGAAAGTCGGTAAAAATATCTTACTTGCCTACGTATCTAGGTATATACGGTATCTAAGTTCCTGTTATCGTATCGGTGCAAGACATCCAAGCACGCACATCGAACGCAAAAACAACAACCTGTGAGTTTCCATGAGAATGATTAATCGCCTACAAGTCCTGCAGCGGCTTTTTTCTGCTTAGAAAACAAAAAGAGTCTGCTGCTAAGTTACCACAGGTGATCAGGGACATCTCGTAGTTCAATTTTATAAATGAGCGCTTTGCAAAATCGTTAAAATTACATAAGCAAAGAATGAATGTTGACATTGTTGGAATCGGATCGGACGAAATTAAAAATTGCTTCATCACCCAAACAACAATTCGATCAAGATTTAAAAATTTTGAAGTGTTTGGAATTTCTCATCACTCAAATCATAACTGGCTGTCAACCAGATTCGAGACTGAACCTTTTGAATTTGAACTTTCTTAAAGATATCGAGCTTGCGGATGAGCAGTTTCATCAACCACTACTAATTGATTTGCTATTAGGTGCGGATAATATTGGGAACGCAACTGCTCTCATTAAAATACACTCATTAAGGTTGGGTTGAATCTGGAAAGTACAGTGCCGATCTGAAATCAGAAAAACCGAAGTGGAGAACAGTATTGACACATTTGTCGATGCAAGTCTATGTGGACAAACATGCAGGCTGACTCTGAAACACATTGCAAAAGAGATAACAACTGGAAGACTTATCTTTCATTTGAATTTGAACATAGATTATCATAAAATCCTTGTCTAAAATCGGATTATGTTATATAGGGTTTTCCAAAAGGGACTTGACAACTTTGAATTTAATTTGTGAATGCACTCTTTCACTAATCATCAAACTGTCGCTGTCAATTTATTCCATAAAGTGAACATTTTTGTCATGGTAAAGTAAACTAACGAGCTACGTTCTCCGATTGGCTTCTGGAGAAGATGGGCCAAAATGATGAATTTTATCGCAAAATCATCTTCAGTAACGAAGCTGATTTTTGGCTCAATGGGTTCGTCAATAAGCAAAATATGCATTATTGGTCGGGTGAAAACCCACATGTGCTTCATAATTTACCACTTCATCCACAAATAAAAACTGTTTGGTGCGGTTTGCATGCCGGCGGCGTTATTGGGCCATATTTTTTCGCACGATAAATGAACGAAGTCGCATTCCATTCATAAACGTTTTGATTGTACTTCAAGCCAATAATAAAGTTTTTGAAATATATCAAATGTCAAAATTGTCAAGTCGTTATTAGAAAACCCTATATTTCGTCAAGAGTATAGGGATTTAAATCATATGGTCGTAGTTGAAAATGTTAGTTAAGAAGATACATCAAGCGGTTCTTAAAGGATGTAGCATTTCAACAGAACTATGAGTTGTTTCTGATGCATCCTGCCGTACGTCGTCATAATTATCATTGAACTCGATTCTAAAAGCAGGACCCACTTCATGTATTCAACCATAATCCATTTTTGATTTTGCTTCGTCTTTCATTTACATATGATATTGTCAATGTGTATATACATAGTTTAAATTATTATAATAAAATATATTTTGAACTTAGCACAGTTGTCTTGCTGATATATTCCTAAAACGATACTACTTTGGATCTGGGACACTTCGATCAGGTTTCTAGGTAGAGGATATGCTTATTGCAGCTGATGATCTAGATGAACTTAAATAAATTCAGCACGAGGTAATTATTATACTGAAGTCAGCTAAACTTGAACTAAATGGCATAGCAACCACAGAAATTTTTTTAAAACACTCTAGGATATTCCAGTAGCTGTTTCTAACTTAACAAGCACTCGTGACCCTGACCTGGACCCAATTTATTATGATTGATTTTTGGCACCTTTCAAATGATGCCCGAATCATAACACAAGTAACGCTGGGATCCAACTATCACAGCGGTGGGTTTATTCTGCCAGGTAACGCTTAATCGGCAGCTACACCTAGCAACAAGGGTGTGCAGATAAATGGCCAACATAATCAAACACACCCCAATGCAAATATCAACTGTAAAGTTCAGGTGCGATGGGTAAAGGTACAATAATACCTTTTTAAGCTAGCATTCCACCGAAGGAGCAGCAGAGACATGTAGGCGGACGGCCAAGAAATAAGATAGTCCCGACTAAGAAACAAAGGACAAAGGATGTACATAGGAGTAGGAGGAATAAGAAAACCTTTTTTTAAATTTTAGGAATTAGCATTAAATTAGAAGTTAAAAAAACGTTTATGTTCGGAACTGTGGAAAGAGCGAGTCGAAGGAAGGAAATACAAAATAAAAAATAAATAGTAATTGATAAATTCCCAAATCGTATAGGTTTCATAATTCCTCCAAAATTACGTGGCTCTCAACCTTTAATTTCCAGGCGTAGATGCTGTCAAAGCTCTACCTGGCATTTATAACAGGTGCCGGGAATCAATCATAACAAATTCATGTCCATTTCTCTTTTTCACACAATAATTATTGTCATGCATATTTTTCATAGACAAAAAGGTCTGCGCTGTCAGTATTACCTTCATTGTTCGGCCTTGTCGTCAATTCATTATAGATTTGCATTCGCTATAAAACAATTTCACAATTTCTCGATTCGTATTTAAAGCGAACAAAACTTATGTACAAATTTATGGTTTTTGCCTCGATGCACACATGCGGATGTTGCATCTACAACCGAACCACGTATATGATAAGGTTCAAAATCCGTCCAACTTCTGTTGCGAAATCAACCATTTTTCCAGGACTAGGTACAGGTACAGTTTTCACATGAAAACAATACGAATATTTGCATATATAAATAGAATGCGGAGTCACTCAAAGGCCAACATTGAATTTTTTACTACAACCATCAAGCTACATCAAGTAGCTTTTCGAACGATCATTATCACCATCCAAACCGATTCATTTGCCAAGAAAATCGAATTCACAAATAGCAAAAAAGCAGCTCAAAGAGCTTAAAGACAAAACGAGCAGTAGTTCATTCATAAACGTTTTGATTGTACTTCAAGCCAATAATAAAGTTTTTGAAATATCTCAAATGGTTTGCCTTTTATTTAAAAAAAAAAGTTGTCAAGTCGTTATTAGAAAACCCTATATGTTCGTTCCAGGTTAAGCTGCTGATAAAAGTAATATTGAGATTTTCTGCTTCAGATTCAATTCAAAAAGAGTTTATTTGGATTTTTTGTTCTAATCTTGGTGTAGTTTTGGCTTAAGCATTGACTCAAAGATGGTTTTAAAGTTCCTTCTCGAACATTTGTTCGATTTATAACGTATTTATATCGAATGTTTACAAGGGCTAAATACGATCCATACATTTGATATGCTTCTTTTGATTATGCTGCTTATACTTCATATAATATGAAAAATTAATATTTTAATTCAAATGTGTATTTTACATTTTTAGGATTAATTTATTTTTTGATTCCTTCATATAAATTACGTGCTTAAAAGCATTGTCATCCCGTTCGAGCATCATAAATCAGCATTTGTAATAGAGCCAATTATTTACTTTACTTTATTCACAAAAATTCATATATTTTTTGTTGTTATGCATTTTGGAATTGACATGTTTACCTCTGGTATTGCACGAAGCAAACAGCAAATTTACGTCACTATGTTCAATTTTTTTTAAACATTTAAACTTTTTTTTTCTTATTATCTCTTTTTTTCTTTGTTATTATCCTATTATCTTACGCTCAATTTCTTTAACAACCACACCAAAAATCTACACACCCATTCCAGTGTGGACTAGAATTCAATTTAATTAGTTCAAAAGATGCAATTAAAAATATTTGTGTTTATTTTGACCAGACTAAATGTAGTATGCCGAAGGGTGTACATCTATGAAACAATTTTTGGAAAATAACATACCTTAATGGCGTTTTAGTTATGCAATCCGTTAATAAGGAACTAGATATTAATATTGTATTTATGTAAATGCATGTATATAAGTTTTGTATACTCATTTTCCAGAAACGTTCTACAAGAGTTGAATTTCTTGCAAACTTACCATGTCCTTTAATACATATACTAATTGCTGAAATTTCTTCTTGATTACATTCCAAAGTAAATTTGATTTTAAAATTGAGATTTGTCTGTAAGAATTTTTTTTTGCGCTTGTAGTTAAAGTACATGGGACGAAGTCTTCTCTCTTGAAAGATTCGTATAATTTTAAGACGCTTTCATATTCGCGAATTACTTTTATCTGCAAAATTATGTTGCAATATAATTAATTTCCTTCTGTAACAGAGCACAAGTACGAGTATACCTGAAATTCAGTTCCAGTCAAGACTGGCAGGTTTTTATGTTTTTTCATTAAAAATCTAATTTTAAGCAATACTTTATAAAGAATCCGCAATTGATTATTATTCTTCTGTTGAAACATTTTTATTATACAATATATTATTTACTTCTTTTAATGTTTTAATAATTAATGAAGATTTTGATAAATCAATAATATACATAACCGTAGAAACTATGAAAGTTATTATGCGTAATATTGGTCAGGAAAGGTTTTCTTCATGGGTTGTGTCTTAGCTACATTATCTCCAACTTATAGGTTTGGATCAAAGCTATTATGTCCGAATCAGTGCGAACGGTTTTTGGTCTTATGAAAGCCATATTGGCAAACTTTATCATAAAATTTAAAGACGTGAATAAATAGGCTGCAATAAGCCCAACACAAATGAGGGCACTCAGACGCAAATTCAATTTTGGTCTCAATAGCGGTAATTACAAAGCATACATTTGACGAATTTCACATGGAACTCCAGTTAGTACAGTGCATATGATGCCCAAACATTATCAATTCTCACTAACTTTCTTGCGAAAATGAAAAAGTATTCTTAAATACATATTAAGGGGGTATTCTAGTCTACAAATTTGAAAAAAACGAAAAATTTGTTTTCATATTTCCAAAGTTTAGACATTCAAGAATATGCCCTTGAAAGGGCATTAATTATTATATGAGTTACGATAGGTCTATAGCTCAAGTTCTAGAGAACCGATGTATTTAAGATTCGGTGTGATTGTCATTTGAACATTTCTCTATCTCTTCAGATCAAAAATTTTAGTTTTAGTATTTTAAAAAAATTTCAAACGTCCGCCATTTTGTGAGTTTTTTTTTTGTTACTTTTTCAAAGTTTGGGCTATAGCGGCATCTATACTAATTAATTTCGGCTATTTTGTTTCAGATGACCAGAAGGGTTGAAATGATGCACGACAGGAACCCTTTTTCTTGGAACTCCCACTTCTTCAGATCATAACTTTGTGAATTTTGAGTTTTTTTCCCGTTAATGTTTTATGTTATCCTAAAATATCAATAAACAAATGATAAAAAATGGTAACTAAAAATATTTTTTATTTCGTTTATACAGAGCTTCAAAAACCGCCCGAAATTCATGCATCTAGACTAGTATACCCCTTTAATAGGATTTGTAAGAGTAAATTAAGAAAATTTTTTAAGGGTAGCATTCTTTTTTCAGCTTTAAGACGCTAGTAATGATATTGACGCGAATAAAGGAACGGACTTCTGGTCAGTTCTTAAAGGTACATATTTACACACACCATGCGACGAACTAGTAGCTGAGTCTTCTTTGAACCTCATCTCCCAAACTACCACAACGAAGCCTCGCAAACACCATAGCTCTCCCAACACCCTCAATAAGCCCAGGCTATACCTCTATTCCCAGCTCAGGAAAGTTGAGTCAAATCTCAATAAGACCAAACTAACCACTTTAAACCGCCGTGGTGGGTGCTGGGTTGCTTCTTAAACGCAGACACTTACTCAGGGAAAATAGGTACATCAACTTATAGCAGGAATCGATATATAAGTCAAAGGGAATCACGACCAAATAAATTTCTATCAGGCTTGGTTTTTGATGGAATATTGCCGTTTCAGAGAAAGCATTATAATTAAAATAAAATAAAAAACTAAAAGCATTTGGAAAACTTGAAATAAAAATATCACATGACTGTCATATACGACAAAACAATTTATTAAACGGTTTTAGGTTCTCAGAGCTCTACAAATCGTGGTCTTTCTCGTCAATATCTTCAAATACGCTAGTTCACACTGTAAATATTTTTCGAAGTTTGTAAGGAGCAATCAATTTATGGGACAGCTTAACTGACATAATTTTATATTAATACAATATTTCGCGGCATCCTTACTTACTCAAACAACAAGCATCTTCAGCCAGCTCGATCCTTAGCTAGCTGCATCAAGTTTCACGTGCTTTGCGGTTGCGGTCCCCTTTTAATTGAGTGCGCCGCCTTAATCGCGGTCTTTCTCCACTGTGTTCATTTGGTCGCTGGTGGACCTTCCTGGCCTTAAGCCACACTGATATGAACCATCAGGTTGTTGACGAACGGCTTCAGTAGTTCACACAATTCAACAAATAGGATCTTATAGGCGATGTCAAGCAGACTGATGCCTCTGTAGTTGGCGTAACTCAGAGGGTCTCTTTTTTTGAGGATGGGACAAACAATGCTAACGTTGCATTCTTCGGACATAGCTTCACCCGATATTATCTTACAGATGAGAAGATGAGTTGTTGTTTTCTTCTTACCTCCTTACCATCGCCTGTCGCTTTGAAAAGATCGGCAATTAGGCCGTCCGCTCCAGCAGCTTTGTTAGACTTAGGCTACCTTCATTTAACCTAGGTCGCGTAGACAGAATTATTGATCTATATCGCCGTAAATAAAAGGGTTATTCTGCCTAACAGCGAAGTTTAGCTTATCATCGCCGTTACACAATCTTCCAAACTGCTTCGATTCGGGGCTTATGACAATGGCATGTTTTTTTTTAATGGACTGGCTTCCCAATTGGGAGGTTGGGTGTTCGAATCCCTCACCCTCGTTTTTTTCATTTAACAAATATCAAGTAGAATGAGTAGTTGACTAGAAAACAACAACAAGCCAACTTCCACTTAAAATTTAGTCTCCCCATTAAATATTGGATGCTACCAATTGAGTCAAATAACCACTAAGTCCGTACATCTTTCTCTCTCTCTCCTTATCCAATATTTCGAAAAATTAAAATTAAAAAAAAAAAATTTAAGAAAAAAAAAATCTGTTGTTAAAACTTCCCAATCTCATTCCTACAGGATCATCTCGAGAGCTTAATGCTTCTTCTTTTCCTTCCTGAGAAGCCGGTGTCCGTCTTTTCTCTCCTGCTCTTCATGACCAGCTCTAGTCTTTATAAGTAACGTCGCTTTGCATATCACTTGTCTAGCTGCATGTGCTAGCCAGCACTAGTCGTCAAAACATGAGTTTCGTTGTTGCGGCCAAATGGAACCGAACAACAGAGGCATCATATCTGACGGCTGATGTTAGCGGCATGTGACCTCTTAAGAGATAAAGGGAGAGTTGATCAAAAAAGACTGCAAATACGCGCTGCTTTTGCCGTCATCAACAATCTCCGTTGTAAATATTGCTGTCTTTCTATCCTCCTTGTATCGGGCCCATACCATCGCATATCTTCCATGGAAGACATCGACCAGTATAAGATGATTACTATTAAGAGGTTAAATTAACACAATCAATGTGCAGCAACAGTTACAACACTGGGCATCACCAAGTTGACACCTCTCAGTGCCTACCTTATTTCTACAGCACACAACCACCGAAAATATACGATAGCATCCGATAATACGAAACTACTATTAATAAAAAGTTATCTTGTCACTTTGAGTGCAGAAAATAAAAGAGAGAGTATATTGGAAAAAAGGTAAGTTAAGTTACAAAAGCAAATTACAGTTCAATTAGCAGAGTGCATTCAGTCATAACAAGAGTAACAATAGTAGTAGAATAATGATATGCTAAAGTGGAAAATACAATTCAAGAGTTATTTAGTGATGCTAGCTTAACACTCCAACACACAACACAATTCAAAAAGATTGTCGTTATATTTTTCTCTAATAAAATGCACTCAAACATTGATTATTTAGTCCTACAATGGAACTAGGGATTCTTGATAAGCTTTAGGGTACCTTGGTTATCCAGATGTAGACAAGGTCGTTCAGCAAGAAGATCTTTCATTAAAACGTTTAGTCACAACCTCCCTTTAATTGTTTCAGATCTTGCAACGTATTCAGCTTCGGTCGATGACAGGGCTGTACATCGCTGTGTTCGGTAACCCAATAAATGACAGACTGACCCAAAAGGAAAAAATTACCAACAGTTGAGCGCCTTGCTTGTCTCAATGTCACCAACTTAGTCTGGGTCACTGTAACACAAAGGGGTTTAATTATAACAATTCACAAAATGTGCACCTGAGCTTAGAGTAGCCTTTAGATATCGGAATACCTTCTTGATTATTTTTATATGATGTGGAGCGAGGTTATCCAAAAATCTGCTCAAAACTCCAACAATGTATGAAATATCAAGCCTTGTTACTACAGCCAGGTACATGAGAGAGCCAACACCTTCACGGTAGGTATATTTGGATAAATCCATCGAACTTAATGCTGGACTAAGAAGCGTTTGTTGGCTTAGCACTTCACACGGCGTATAATCTTTATTTGAATTTGCCATATTGAACCGATCCAAGAGACGTTGAACATAAGCAAATTGATGAGCCTTTATTTTTCCATCTTTGTTTTATTTCCACTAAATGATAGAAATCTGCAGAACTGGTTGTAACCTCAAGATGTTGACAAAAGTAATTGATCACATCTAGCGCGTCATTATGATTTGTTGCTGCGACCAGGCCATCGTTAATATAGAGTCCAACAAATATGATTCGTACAACCCTTCGAGGCACAAATAAACATGAATCTGTTGCACAACTTTCAAATTTAAAATCTTTTAGAAGTTTGAAGATCATTAAGTTCCAATTCCTCGAAACTTGTTTTAATCTATATAAAGTTTTATTCAACTCATAGATTCTTCCTGTTTTGTTAGCGTATCCAACTGGTTGCAACATAAAAATGTCAAAACTGCTGTATGCTCGTCGAACTGAGCTAAAATTAAGTTTCTTTATGAAGGTATAGCCAAGACTGTACGTATAGATGTAAATTTGGCTACCGGGCTAAATGTTTCATTGAAATCCACACTTTTCACTTGCTTGTAGCCTCTTATAACAAGTCGAGCTTTGTAACTCATGATCTCATTTTGCGGAGACATCTTTACACTAAAAACCCATTTGGACGCTATAATATTTTATTATTTGGGCGATCTACCAAATCCCAAGTTCTACTCAGCCGATGAACCTTCATTTCTTCATCCATCGCAACCTTCCGTTGCTTGCAATTCTCCGATTCAACCGCATTCTCGAATGTTGAAGGTTCATAAGCCATGGCAAGAAAAGCATACTCCTACTGAATGATAGCACATAAATTTGTTTTACCTTCCATATCGTTCTAAGACCTGCTTCGAAGTTTGTACCAAGGCTCTACAGTCAATTTTTCACATTCTTTCGCCTCCTGTACTTCTCCCACAACTTCCGAGTCCACTGATCCTACTTCTTCTGCTGAGCTATACCGTTCGTCACCGCTTAGTAAATCTTCCTTCTCCATAAAAATAGCTGACTTAGCACTTTTACCTTCATTAAAACCACTTGCATCTATTTTCAAATAGGAATTTTCTTTAAACAAAATGTCTTGTGATAGCTGTATTTTATTTGATCCAGGTATTAACACACAGTAACCCTTGCAGTTGTCAGAATAACCAACAAATATTCCGAACTTAGTCCTTTCGTCCCATTTTTGCCGTTTCAAGTCCTTAAATTGTTAATTGTATGTGACTCTTTATGCCACAGTTCATAATGGCTTTTGGTTTTGACTGGGCTTGGTTCAAAACGATTGATGATATATGTTGCCATGTTGACAGCTTCGGACCATAACCTAAGAGACATTACATACATGAAGCATGGTTCTCGCAGTCTCTACTATGAAGCATAAGTCTTGCTCAGCTCTACCATTTTGCTGAGGAGTATATGGAACCGACGATTGGTGGCGAATACCACGTTTAATTAAAAGACCCTATTTTTTTTTCATTCGAGGCCATTATCTGATCTTAAAATTTTTACATCATAACGGAAAAAGGACTTAACTTCATTCAGCAAACGTTCAATTTAATAAGGAACCTCTAATTTTTCTTTAATAAGATAAACTGCTCTAAAATGAGAAAATTCGTCCTTAAACAAAAGTAAATATCTGGATCCTCCAATTGACTGCATCTGCAATGGTCCACAGAGGTCAGTGTGAACGAGATCTCCAACATCGTTTTCCCTGGACTGGCTGTTGTCAAATGGTGAACGATGCATGAACGGATAGCACATGCGCAAAAAAACATGAATATCAATGAAGTCGAAGCCACGTAGATTCAACACTTTTTATCTGTTTGACGTACATGTGATCAAGTCTATAATGCCGTGATATTATCATTGATAACCTAACCTAACCTGACACCAATCGCAATATCGTTCGTTAAAATTTCACATTATTTACTATCTGATGTTAAACACTTGTTTTTGTCCAGAGCATTTCCCGAAAAAAATTAATTAACCTTGATACTCTGAACAAAATATACATTAGTTAATCGTTCCATAATCCAAGTCTAGTAATTAAACGCACTGATATTTATTTCTCCCTTGCCAAAAAGTTTTATGTGCGAACCGTTGCCAACTGTTATCAACACTGGCGTAATGACCTCCTCTTATTTACTTAACCAGTCGCACCGAAAACACATATGCTTACTCGCCCCCGAGTCCAGAACCCAGTCATCAGCTGTAACCTGCTCATCAACTGCCACGCTAACGGTATCACACACAAGTTCACAACTGTCAGCACTTTGTGTTTCACCATGGGCATAATTAATTTGGTTTTGACAATTTTTTTTTTTTTTTTTTGATAGTTTTTCTTCCAATGACCGTACAGCTTGCATTGGAAACATTTACCTGGGGGATTTCGACTGATATGATGATTATTACTGCTGCTGCTGTTACCTTGCTGATAGCACCTGAAATGCTACTGTGTCTGAAATGCTACTTTGATGTTCATTTACACCTAACCGCGCTTCTTTTGTTGACAGTTTTTCTTCCAATGACCGTACTGCTTTCATTTTAAGCATTTACCTGGGGGACTTTGACTGATATGATGATTATTACTGCTGCTGCTGTTATTTTGCTGATAGAACCTGAAATGCTACTGTGTCTGCAATGCTACTTTGATGCTCATTTACACTTAACCGCGCTTTCTCCATGGTAAGACGAGATCTTAAATTATCGATTATTTGCTGCTTTATGTTACGTTTGTTGACACCCACGCACTGAAAAAATGAGCGAATCGATCGGGTAGGGTCATTAATACTTTGGTTGTTAGCATTGACTCAGAAACTGTTTGTCCGGCATCTCTCAACCGTTGTCGATGTCGTTATTTTGATCCTTCTGAAATTTATGGAAACGTTGTTGCAGCATATTCACTCTGGTTTTGGATTTCTGATCGTATATAGAGCACAGTTTATACCACATCTGAAATGCTGTTGAGCAATTCATGATGTACATCAAAATTCCTTGACCAATACTGGTAGCGATGATTTTTTGTCACCACCTCAAGAAGATCGCCTGAATTTAAAGGATGCGAATTTGAAACTTCCACGTGCACCATTTTTCCGCACATTGAAGCTTGTCGATTTTTATCATTTCGCCGTCTATTTCGAACATTAGTTTGAGTTTTTTGTTTGCAGTTAACCCAACGTACTCCTTAGCTAATCTTTAAAAATTTTTGCAATCTGTTCTTTCGCGAATCTGAAATTTAATTCCTCGCAATACTATGATTTATACGCAAAATAATTTGTCGAAAGATTACACAAGCTTTATTTTACTATTTTATTATTAATTTACTATTTTAATATATTATTTTACTCCTTTACCCTTGAGCACACTGGGCCCATAACCTATTAAGAAAAAGACTTTTTGTCACTTTGAGTGCAGAAAATAGAAAAGAGAGTATATTGAAAAAAAAAAAAGTTAAGCTACAAAAGCAAATTACAGTTTAATGAGCAGAGTGCTTACAGTAATAACAAGACTAACAATAATAATAGAATAATGATATGCTAAAATGGGTAATACAATTCAATAGTTATTTAATAATGCTATTTTAACAATTACCTTACCATACAAGTTCGATGGGGAGTGACTGGGTATCTCTCGTTTGAGATTGGAGGCCTTCAAGGACTTCTTAGTTGTCACATCGAGTTGTTTCCCAATATCTATTCTCAACCTCCTTAATATATCTCCAAACTCTTCTAATTCCTTATCACTATTATTTTCGCCCATATTCGGAACTCCATGACCATGACAACCTTTCCGAAGTTTGCATATTATGGCGAAACTCCTTAAACTTTATGTCAAACCGTGCATACGACATGCGCTCCCTAGGACTTTGCTGCGAATGGTAGTGCTGAATGATAGTACATAAATTTGTTTTATCATCCATATCGTTCTGAGACCTGCTACGAAGTTTGTACCTAGGCACTATAGGCAATTTTTCACCTTCTTTTGCCTCCTGTATTTCTCCCACAGCTTAGAAGTTCACTGATCTTCCTTCTTCCGCTGAGCTATACTGTTCGTCATCGCTTAATAAATCTTCCTTCTCCATAGAAATAGCTGACTTAGCACTTTTATCTTCATTAAAACCAGTGAATTTAGTGAATTATGCCCGACCCGAGTGGAAAAGTGAAACTGGTTTCTAGTAGCGGTACTGTGGGACATTGTAACGCACAATCCCCGATAGTATTCATGCAAGAGGTGTTTGGAAATACATGTTAAATGTCATTTAACTCTTCGATTCTGCTTAAAAAGCGATTATATAAGAGTCATACCTCAATTACAAATAACATGTGATATGTAGAAGAAATTGTCTACCCTTTTCATTCGTAATCACGTGTTATGCTCTCTAAATAAACACGAATGAAGCAATAAAACAGAAAGGCGTGAAATATGTATGGTTCAATAATAACCAAATTCTTTTGAGAAGGGTTGAGGGGAGAAAAAGTAATTTCCATTACATCTTTTATTGATCCGGCAGTCACCTAGTATTTTCGGTTTTCTGTTTTAGTTAATGAATTTTAACACAGATTATTTTATGCCTTTTTCACCCCTAATTTATGTAATTCTAACTGTGATAACGTTTTTAACAATAGTTCCTACTGCATTGAAAAATTTTTTATTGTTCATCGGAATGTTAGAAGTATGAGAGAACATTTTGCAGCTCTTGTCTCCGTTAAAATTAACCATGAATTGTGTGTTTTATGTGTCTATAGACTGCATATGTTTAATGTTGTGACTTTTTAAAGCGAGTTTTTTGATTTATTAACTAGGAAAATATCGGAAAATTTATTTATTGTTGGAGATTTCAACACCAATAGTCTGGATGGTAATGAAATTGTCTTTAGTTATTTGGCATTACTTGTTTCGCATGGTCTAGCATGCTTTATTAATAAGCCCACTAGGCCTGTTTCGGGGAGCTTTCTGGATCATATCTTTGGGCGTCTCAGTAATGTTACGCTCAATAAATGCAAAAAATGTGTCTTTGACCTGAAAATTACTGATCACTGTATGATGGGTCTCTTAGTAACACTCTCTTAAACCTGAGGCTGTAATTCTTCTAATTGAAAATTGACTTTAGTAGGCTAAAAAATAATCCATGCAATAAGTCTTTGGAGGATGTTTATGGTTCCAGCGACTCATGTACTGCGTATACGATCTTTATTGATTCTATTAAGAGCACATCTTATCGTGTTCCTCACTTCTGCTATCCAAAAAAATTGTTTATTATTTAACAAAGCTTTATGTACGACAAACTCAGAATAAAATGTATCTTGATAACCAATTTCTAAAAAAAAAAAAAAATATAAGAAATTGTGTATTGAATTAAAAAAAGAGATTCCTATTTGTCAAAATGCACAGGGAAATCTCAAAAATAAATGGCGAGTTGTAAATAGCTTACCTATTAAATCCACTGCTTCTAAAAAACTTACTGTTTTACGTGTTGTTAATTCTTAACTGTATGACAAACTCGCTATTGCTGATGCTTTTAATTGTTATTTTACTAATGTTAAATGCAGTCTACAACCGAGTCTTTCCAACCGATTTGTCGTACTTGTCCTTCCATTTGTGTGTTTGCTGAACCATTGCAATATTGTAGTTTTGTTTTTCAGCCCATAACGGCTTTTGAAATCTTCAAATTTATTGGTATTTTACGCAATTCGATTTCGTGAGGAGCTGATAGTATTTCAAATTGTATACTTACAATTGTCTTGGCAAATGTTTATAATCGTTGCGTATTTGAAGCGGTCTTTTCTGAAGATCTTAAATGCGCTGGTGTCATTTCTTTACTCAAAAAACGTCCCTCTGAGGGAATTGGTAACTACAGGCCAATCTCACTTCTTCCTGTTTTTAGCAAAATATTCTCAAAGTTAATTGTGAAGTATATTACATGGGCTGAAAAGTCCGCGCCGTTTGTAAGAGAGGGCACCACTTGAATTAAATCCATACCATGAAGTTAGTACCAACCTTCAAAAGATACGTGTATTTTGACAGCTGTCGGACGATTAGTTCTCTAGATATAGCGTTGTGAGTGAAGCAACTTTTGTTATTGTGAAAAAAAAAAAAATGGATTCAAAGCAATTTCGTGTGTTGATTTATCATTGCTTTTTGATGGGAAAAAATGCAGCAGATGCAAAGAAATGGCTTGATAAGTGTTACCCGGACTCTGCACCAGCTTAACGAACCATTAGCAAGTGGATTGAAAAATTCAAAAGTGGTCATACAAGCACCGAAGATGATGCACGCAGTGGACGTCCAAAAGAGGCTGTTTTATCAAAAGGTTCACAAAATGATTACGAATGACCGTTAAGTGAAGTTGATCGAGATAGCTGAGGCTCTGAAGATATCAAAAGAGCGTGTTGGATATATCGTACACGGCAGTCAGCTGAGTGGCGAGCAGGCGAGCAGGCGATGAACCTTGTCTAAAACGACTAAAAACTCAACAGTCGGCTGGCAAGGTTATGGCATCCGTATTTTGGGATACACATGGAATAATTTTCATCGACTATCTCCAAAAGAGGCAGACTATCAACAGCGACTATTACATTGCGTTGTTGAAGCGTTACATAGAATTGTTACATAGAATAGAAATAACATAAATGTAGGACCTAGTTTCTAATTTGAATTGGGATCTAAGTTTATCGAGACACTGGTTTGCTGAATATAATTTGATAATAAGTTTCAAAACCAAGATAATGTTCTTCAGCTTATCGTCCTCATACAATTTGGAAGCTAATGTGTACTTTCACGCACCTGAATGTCATAGATATAAACCGTCTAATTGCTAGTGTTCATCTGGTATTTCCTCTCCCTCTTTTAGTTGTAATTTTACTTGTAGTGATAAATGTGTCCTGATTGAGAGAGTACACGAATTTAAATATTTAGAGCTTACCCTTGATTCTAGGATGAGTTTTGCGAATCACGCCGATAATTTGAAAAAGTATTTCCGATGCTCAACCAAGCTTTTAAAGATAATTTATTATGGTATTTTCCATTCCAAGTTAAAATATGGAATTGCTTGTTGGAAGGGTGTGTATCCAAATAAAATACAACCACTTTTTATTCTGCAAAAATATGTCCTAGGAAAAATTTGTTGAAAATCGGGTAGGTGCTCTGGCTTTCCTTTGTTCTGTGCCCTGATAATTCTTCCTGTTAGTCATTTATATTAGTTTAAAGTGTTCAAAATCTTCTTTATGAAGTCAGGTAATCTCAACTTTCGTCTTATTTCCTTTTATAATTTTCGTGGAAACCTTTCTAACTTTTTTTCTGTGCCCAACTTCCGTACCACTGCATATCATAATTTTTTTTTCTTTTTTGTCCTATCGTTTATTTAATGAACTCCCTCAGTTAAGGAGGACAATAACAATACCTGGAACGTTCCTAAAACGCGTAAAAATGTGGCTTTTCAACCTTTTTGTTTTGTTTGCATTGAATTTACTATAGTATTGGATAATGCTTCTTGTAATGTTTAAGTTTTTTTACGTTTTTTTTTATTCTGAATTCACCCCACCCACTAATCTTTATTTTGTTTTTACTTAGCCAATTGAAATGGTATTCATCTCTATATTATATATAAATATTGAATGTCATAATTTTTTTTTTTTTTTACTCTACTTCTTAGAACTTAAAGTCTCTTAAATTATGCATATTTAATAATCATGAATTATTTGATGTGTGCGCATCATAATATATTGCTAAAGTGTTGCTGAAAAAACAAGTTCTTTCGCTTAGTAATTTAAACTATAATACAGATCGCAAGTGCGTTTATTAAATTTGTATACTCCCACAAACATTGATACTTTCGTACACATACTTGAGTATACCTGAACATTTGGTGGGCGTTTACCTCGTGCCTGATAGACAATTATTAAAATATTTTATCCAATCTTCAAAGGCTTCCCAAAACTGTTACCTTAGAGGCTCTAGAAGTTAGGCCAGATAAACTGGAAGGCTTATGGGGGTATATCTGATGATTCCCAAAGCCAAATGTATGCCTAGTAGATGAAAAACCTAGCCCTGAACTCGACTTCGAGGAGCTCGAGTCGAGAAACGACTGCTTTCCAAATCAACCTTTGGCATAATCCAGACATTTCTGTAGACCCGTAGCCGAACACAGATAATTCAGATACATTCAACACTGTGTATGACAGTGACCATTACGGTCTGAGTAGGGAAATAACCGTCCCCAATATAATTGCGAGTCTGGAAGAATTTCTTTAAATATTCTTCAAGCCATTGGTAACAAAAATCTCTTCGAACTCGTTCTTCCCACCATCCAGTAGGAATCTGTGAAAAAAAGAAGATTGAGGGACACAAACGGACGGGGCTATAAAATGAACGATGGAGAGTACGATACCTCGGTATAAGCACACAGGCAAAGAAGATATATTCCGCTGCCCAACTATTGACGCATTGCAACAATACAAAAATAGGCTTCTATTAAGACTAAAAACGTTGACAGTTTACTAACAGACATAACGCGGAGTTTATGCCAATGAAGTTATCGGT
This sequence comes from Volucella inanis, assembly GCA_907269105.1. Taxonomy (NCBI): domain Eukaryota; kingdom Metazoa; phylum Arthropoda; class Insecta; order Diptera; family Syrphidae; genus Volucella; species Volucella inanis. The sequence goes on along the minus strand of OU026153.1, from coordinate 101,059,806 downwards.
CCCTTAATATTCATTTAATAGAAATATTGTACTATAAAGTCTGTAAGTTTTTGCTTAATCAATAGAATTCGGGTTGCATTTATATACCTACAACCTGCTCTACATAAGAGTCTCCTCCCGAATATCAACAAGGTATTCTAAAAGGTAATCAATAGAGTCCTGACTAAGTGGACTGAAAACAAAAATATAGTTTCGGATAATCAATTCAAGTATATGGCATATCACGTGCCGCGTCCAACCTGGTATCTGATACCTAGTGGAACAACTACAAAAAACTATACAAGGGTGCATGCCTCGTGCATACCTCCTCCAAGGCGTTTAAAACGGCATGATTAGGTATTGTTCACACTGAACATTTTAAGCATAAGTAAATCACTGCTACTCTTTTTGATATGTTCACCAGTAGGCAGTTCATCGTGAAGAATTGCGATGCGACTTCTGCTGTAATATTTGATATTAAAAATGGTCTGCAACACGGTATGTGCGGTTAATTCATAGACATTTTACCATCTCATAGCGTACACAGACGACTTGATCGCAGATCAGGTTGAAAAATCGACATCATTCATATTCTCTTGCAAAGTGACTTCAAGAAGATCAGACGATATTGTGATGACTGGAAGTTGAAGATCAACTCTCAGAAGTCGTAAACCAATTTTTTTGGGACATCTTTGTCTGGGGACTCTGCGGATATCAGAAAGAATTGGCGAAAGTTTTCGGTCGTGAAACAACGAGGGCAGCCACTTAGTTGTCGACTAGTTTTTCTGACTAGATCAACCCCTATATTCAACTTATTGCTCTAGCCAGAAAAAAATATGCTTTTTCCAACTCGATGCGAGAGTAAGGGATATCTGCTAAATTGTTCAACGTTAGAGAAGGTTTAATGGAACAAATTCGGTGTTTGAGGGAGCTTGTCTTGGGACTTGACTTCGCTGGTATAGGAAAACAAGAGTCGGAGTACCTAAAATATTATCCTAATAAGGTTTTGTACAACAGGGGGAACTGTATAAGAACGGACGATTTCATCATAAGCTGACTCGAAGGCAAATTGCAATTCGATAAACTGATCTTCGTGGCTTATCACCCTAATAACATACAATATATCACGAGAGTGATATTAATTCCACGTTTTTAAAGAAAGAATTGATTCAGGTGAAATAACAAGTGCGCTTTCACTCGAGTGACTTTCAAGTCACTCAAATACATTAAGACTCAATGTCGGTCTGCCTAGTCTTTAAGCCATGGCCTGCTCACAGACCATCCCCACAATGAAATGAGTCGCTTTTCGCTTGAACAACGTTCTTTGGAAAATATTACACCACCGCACTTGCTGTACAAAACTTTGTGCAAAAAGGTCATGAAACTGGTTGCTTATAGAAAACACTCACGGCCCTAGCCGTCGTAAGTACGTACCTACGAATGTGGATGCTGAGGCCGAGAGTGTTCGACTCAATTCAGGAACATTGACTCATCTTCGATTTTAACAACTCAACATTTAAGAGCCACTTTGATGAGAATTTTGCATAAAGATCTCTGGTCATTCCTTTACAAGGTCCAATTGACTCGGCATCCGCCGGTTCATCGCTTCTTGAAAAAGCCAATGAACCCGCTGAGAGTGTCAGTTTATTGCGGATTTTTGAGTGATGGGATCATTGCTGGAAACGTTAATTCGGTCAACAGTGTGCGCTACAGAGCAATGATTACCGAATTTTTGTGGGCTGAAATTGAAAGCATGGACTTACACGACCTTTAGTTTCAGCACGATAGAGCGCAATGCCACACATAAAATATACAGGGTGGTCCGGTTTGGGATACAAATATTTTGGGATCTAGTTCATTGGTTCGCGTTATGAAAAAAATTGTATGAGAGGGGGGTCTATCTTCAACGACCGCTGAGTTAAAGGGTGTTTAAAAAATTCTTTCAGAGCAGTATATACCAAGTACCAACAATTATTTAGTGATAAACTTGTACGTTCCATTAATCGCTTAAAGGTATCAGAAGAGTTGCACAGTCCAAACGGCATCACCGAAAATTGCCTTCATTTTCGGTAATGAAGGCGGTTTTCTCTCTATATTTTCAGTTAATCTCTACCTGCCAAGGTTAAAAACCATTTTGCTATAGAAAGGGTATCCAAAGTATTACCAAATTTTTATAAATGTGTCTGACTCTAACGTATAGAGTCACCATCTTCCACTTTTGCTCAAACGATCTGTTCCGATGAAGGCTCTAGAACCTGATTTCTGCGCAATACGACTTTTAAGACGGATATTTTCTCCTTCCCGTCTACCATTGGTAGACGTCTACTAATGCATATTCTTTCATGAAATCTGAACCAGTGGCGCACTCGTCTCATAAGTCAACCACTCAGATTATTAGATAATCTGAGATACCTGAAAAGATAATAAATTCAATAAAAAACAAAATTTAATTATTACCAAAAACTTAATAATTACAATTTAAACTCAATTACTGCATGTAAGCAATTGTCGCAAAAAAAGCGGCCCAACTTCACTTAAGAGTCATAAAAAATTGGAAGCACAGATATATCAATGACATTTAACGGCATTTAACCGACATCTGTCGGTTGGTGAACAACTTTAATCTCTTGAAAAAATGTTGTTGACAAATTTTTTGACATTTCTGAAACTTCGTTGGAAAGTTCATCGCAAGAGAAGAAAATAGCATTTGGATGCACTTTTTTATATTCCATATGTAGGTAGCGTATGTAAATTGATTTATTGTAATTTACATAAACATTATTTTTTTAGCTGATAGCGGAAGTGCAAAAAAAAAAATATGCCTAATGGTAACGCAAGCAAAAGCCAAAAACCAACACAAAACATACAATTGTTGAGTTAATTGTTGACAAATGTATCAAACGTTAGATCGTAGTTAAAAGTGGAGTATGATGAGAAAACACAAACTATGTAAGTCATGTTTACGGAAACATAGGTAATAGTATGGTAAGGAAGGATGTGAGTGTTTTCACCAAGCCTCCTTTCACAAAATACAGAACCGCCAACCACAAAAAAAAGAACGTCAAATTCAAATGAGAATGTAAACACATGTTGTTAGTGAAAATATTTTAAGTTATTACAATGAAACAATTAAAGACATATAGTGAAATGTTTAAAATAATACCTATGAAAATAAATGGAAGGGAAACAAATTTAGAAACGTTTGCCTTTATTAATGAAGCGTCATCTGTCAGTCTAGTTGATGACTGTGGTAAAAGAACTAAATGGAAAACGAGAGCCCAACCCTTAGTGCATGTGGTGGACTGGAGGTATGAAAAGAACGGAAAAGGATTCATAAAAATTAATTATAGTATAGAAATTTCAAGTGAAAATAAGTATAGTGTCAATTCTTTGGAGCTATCTACACAATCCTTAGATTATATCATAGAATGATGTCACAACATTATTTGTAGACATTTACGAATTTTACCAATAAGTACTTATGCTGATGCCGGTTCGAACAATTTTAATTTTGGAATTTGAAAGAAAGTTCGTGGAGGATTGTCCAAAGAACATGTTGACTTGTGTCAGCAAAAAAAAAAAAAAAAACCAAAGTAAGAATTTGAATTTTTTTATATGCGATTAAACTGAAGATTGGAAAGGTTGTTTCGGATTGTTTACTCGCTAGATAGAGTAGGAATCAAGCTTGTTAAAAACGTGTACGAGTAAGGAAGTCATTAATGGTCATTATGAAATTCCATTATTATGGAAATTTGATGTTGTGAAAATGTCTGCTAGATGTGATATGTGTTTAAGACGTTTGATATGTCTTGAACGAAAACTCAAACTGAACTTTGATATGAAAAACTTTGGTATTTTCTAAATGTTGCCATTTTTAGCAAAAATAAACCCGGCAAATTGCATGTCGTTTGGGATTCAGCAGAGAAAGCCTCAAATTTGATTTTCATTCCGTCAGAAAGTAGTTTTAACAAACTTATATAACAACAAAGATGTTCTTTGGCGAGATGGTGATCATTCAAATATATATAGTACAATTCCGATGCCTACAATATGGACGTCATAATATTTAGGGCTACATGTGCTAATGAGGCTGCAAAATGGGTTAAGGAGAATCATTACATAAAAGACTTTCTTGATTCAGTTGATACTCGCGAGCTAAATTGTTTGCGGATGTTTCATTTGTCATCGTAAAGCTGGTTTAAATATTTTGGATTGGGTATATTATGATAAACTAATAATTGAATCTCTTCCTGAATGTGACGGTAAACAAAATAAAAACAATACCTAAACCTGAGCGAAGAAAAACAAATTGAAAAGCTTTAGTATTTTTGGGAATATCAATGTGATGTTATACTGTTTAAAATAACAGTATGGCATAAGGAAAGACATTAATATCCTGCTATAAAATACCAACAAAACGTGAAATGTTACTCATAGCTACGTTGATTTATGATAATGATATGATATATCATTATGAATGTTCATATGTCAAAGAAAATTTGGCGATCAAAAATGCATTGGATTCAAATAAGTCCCCACGAATAGTCAAATGGACAAAGATGTCACTAGTGTTTTTCGTGAATTCCTGATATGTAGGCTTAATTTCACAGGATGCCCATACATCCATGGAAGCAAGGATACGCCTTGTCATCGCTTGCCGTCAACTCTTTGATACCAATGCGGAACTCGTGTTGGAGGCAAAAAGTTCCACACATGGTAAGGGTCGAGGCCGGCCTAAAACCTCTTACTGCTCTTAGGGTCACAGCACTCAGTTTCTTGCAACTCTATGTACATTGAGTCAAGACCCTTCATTCCGTGAAAAAAGATGATGTTATAGGTTGATCGCTGGTTGGTCCGAAATAAAGAGAAGTAGAAATGAAAATAACTTCAGTTCTTAGGTTGAAACTCATTTCAACCTTAAAACCGTCTGTTTTTCCAACAACGTAACAGGAAAACGCAGTATTCAAATAAACAGAAAATATTATTGGACGGATCTAAAAGCGATGCTGACTACACTCTAATTATCGAAAATATCACCTTTTCGTGGCGTTTCGAATATCGACAATTTTGGACTTTTTTACATAAGGAATGAAATTTTATTCTAAAAAAAATATTTACTTAGCCTTATAAGAAATGTTAAGAACGTTTTGTATAAAATTATACCATCAAGATCTCCTAGTGATGAACTCTTCCTGAGTATGTTGGTTGAAGTTGAAAATACTTTAAATTCTAGGCCGCTTGCATATGTTTAGTAAAAGATAATAGCAGAGAAGCAATTCCTTCAAATCACTTTCTAGTTAGAAGTTGAAGCGTTATGAAATTGGTGACTGTGTGTAACGCCGGGGTTGTTGTTTTAAGACGAAATTGGTTAATTTCGCAACAATACGTGGACATATTCTGAAACAAACGGATAGCTAAATACTTACCAATGTAGGTCTGTCGTTCTAAGTGGCGCAAACGGCCAAAACCATTATGTCAGGAGGGCTAAGTGATCGTGGTTGACCTTTCTCTTCCAGGTATTATTTAGATTAGAGTCTGCCAGGGAAAAAGCTTCTTGCAGGGAAAATGTTAACGCCACTCCCAAAATCTCCTCAGTAAGGTTTAAGATCTGGCAAAATTTTTTTTGTACTAAACAAAATGTTAACAATTATCAAAAAAACTTTAAACAGTTAAGCAAATTCTGAGTTATTAAGAAGCGCCACTGAGCTTCCACCATTTTTACTTTGTAGTTCTGTTACGTAAGGCTCACGCGTGGTGTTTAGATTACAAAACTTATTAAAACTCCCAATATTCTTTTTGGTGGTTTCCATACAAAAAAATTTATGTCAAATTGTTTAACTTACACTGAATTATAATAATAATTTTTGTCTAAATTTGGGAATTTTAATGTAATATACGCGCGGCATATTTTATTTTTAGACAGTGGGTTAATATGCGCTGCTATAGTGAGTCAGATTCAGTGGGGTGGTTGAATGGGTTATTTGTTTGAGTGTAAGAAAGGAGCAGTAGTTCACTGGAACAGCTTCAGTGAAGGCGGGGTGGTTTAATAGACGAAAAGATTGTTATCAGTATGTGCATAAGCAGGGAAAAGGGTATATTAATTTTTTTGTAACGATTGTCTTTGGGGTATTATGGGTTTTAAATGAAAAAAATTATTAGACTCTATGTAAAAGAAAAAATTTAAGTCAGTGTAAATGAAGAAATCCTAAAGACTAAAAAAAAAAATATGGTTATTACATCGTAGAATACCCACAGCTCCAATATCCTTGAGATGTTGGTATGTTTTAGTATTCGTAACCCTGAACAAGAATGTAGGGGATGGGAGTGCAAAAATGTTTTATGTTTTATGGTCATTAAATGTATTAATTTTCAAAGGAAAAAAACTGTGAAATTATGTTTTCCGCGCCCAACAGAAATATATATTCTTGTTCAGGATGACTAATATATGGTTTTCCAATAGGGACTTGACAACTTTGAATTTAATCTGTGAACGCACTCTTTCACTTATCAACAAACTGTCACTGTCAATTAATTCAGTAAACTCAAAATTTTCATCGTGGTAAAGTACACTAACGAGCAACGTCTGCAAATTATAAAAATTTTCTACAGATATTCGGAGTCGCAAAATCATCTTCAGTGATGAGGCTCATTTTTGGCTTAATGGGTTCGTCAATAAGCATAAAATGCGTTACTGGTCGGGTGAAAACCCACATGTGCTTCATGAATCACCACTTCATCCACAAAAAAATCTGTTTGGTGCGGTTTGCATGCCGGCGGCGTTATTGGGCCATATTTTTTCGTCGACGATAACGTTACGTCGTCGTCGCGTTACTGTGAAAGGTCAGCGCTATCGCGCCATGATCACCGATTATTTTTAGGCCGAATTAAAAGATATGGACTTGGACGACATGTAGTTTCAACAAGATGGTGCCACAAGCACATGCTACAATCGATTTATTGAAGAGTAAGTATGGTGAGCGTGTTATCTCAAGACAAGACACTTGACTATTTTCCGTGGGGCTATGTTAAGTCATTGGCTTATACCAACACGCTGACGACGTTGCAAGAGCTCAGAGCCAACATTGAACGCGAAATATCGGCCGTTTCGGCAGAAATGTGTGGCCGAGTCGTTGAAAATTGGGTTCAAATAATCGACCGCTGCAAACGTGCCCGCGGTGTCCATATGAAGGAAGTCGAGTTCCATTCATAAATGTTTTGATTGTACTTCAAGCTAATAATAAAGTTTTTGAAATATCTCAAATGGTTTGCCTTTTTTTTTAAAAAAAAAAGTTGTCACGTCGTTATTAGAAAACCCTATAATACAACAAACTAAAATTTCATGTAAAGCCGAGCTGCGGAGAAGTTCAATATCACAATTACCTAAATCATTGTAAGTTAATATTTTAAAATCAGAAAAAAAAAAAAAATATTGCTTTAGCCCTGAATCATTGTGAGTTACTATTTTGAAATTTCTTTAAAAAATTCTTTAAAAATGAGGCAATTCACAATTTTTACCCTCAATGGTAACCGTTATCGCGCCATGTTAACGGACTATGTGCTCCTAAAATTCAGGCACATGGTCTAGGTGAGCTCTGGTTTCAACAAGACGGCGCTAGGAGCCATACAGCGCGTGAAACAATGGACTTGTTAAGGAATATTTTTGGTGAGCACTTAATTTCACGTTTTTAATTTTCACGGTAAATGGCCGCCTAGATAATGCGATATCACAACTTTAGACTATTTTCTCTGGGGATATGTAAAGTCTCAGGTCTTCAGGAATAAGCTAGCTACGATTGACGTTTTGGAAGCCAACAAGGGTTACTTCCACCCGCTTGTGAACTGAGGTTTCGGGTGAAACATGACGATTTTTCTCATATCATTTCATTTCTGACACATTTTTTCATTTTCGTTTTGATCGTTGATAAGCAAAGAATTGTAAAGAAGAGAAAATAAGGAGTATTTCAGACCTTCTGCCCAAACTTAAAATGGTCCGATTCAAATGTTCCACTTGTCAAAAACATTTATTTCACATGCAAATGTGAACACAACTTTCTTAGGCAGGACTTTCATGCATACACAAGTGTGCACAGGGACTTGTTCTGTTTTAATGTTTTTAACCTTTCAAGACGTTTTACTTGGCCAAGAACATTAAGGTGCTCCATATTGAAAGCTTTGCATGTGTAAACAAACTGTTGTTTAGTACACAGAACACCTCACCTTATAAGGGGTGATTCATCGTTTGGTTTGATTTTCAATAAGTTTTTTTTGACAGATCACCTGTGTCTCCTGTCAAACTGCTTTCCTATTTTTGTTCAGTATCGTTTGACAAATCATTGTGGTCTCGGTGAGCTCTGGTTTTAACAAGACGGCGCTACAAGCCACACAGCGCAATGGACTTGTTGAGAAATCATTTTGGTGAGCACTTAATTTAACGTTTTGCTACGGTAAATTGGCCGCCTAGATCGTGCGATATCACACCTTTGGACAAATATCAGATTTTCAGGAACAAGCCGGCTGTGATTGATGCTTTTGAAGTGAACATTACTCGTGTTATTCGCGAGATACCAGTAGCTATGCTCGACCAAGTCGCCCTAAATTGGACCTTCCGAAAGGACCACATCAGACGTAGTCGTGGCCAAAATTAACATGATGTCATTATTAATAAATAAATGCTATGAATTGTTCTTTTAATCCTTAATAAAAATTATAAGTTCACTCTCAAATTTATGTGTTTTGTTTTACATTATAAATCAAACCTCATGATGAATCACCCTTTATTGTGTTAGTTAGGCATTTTCTGGAGAAATGTGACCTGAAATGAAAAAAACAGCATAGGCATCTGAAGACCCAAATATGATATCGACTTCATTTAAAAGCAGTTATTGAGTTTCTACCATTAGTATTAAAAGAGCAATTTTTGTTAACATTTGTCAGAGTACACCAATGTAATCCTCGTAAAGTAAAACGATTTTTTTTAATAATACGAGCATACCCAAGAATCATTTACCAAATTACCGTCGACAAATTATGAGATACTCAATTTTTCTATACTTTAATTTCTTAACGTTTTTACATATAACTCTTTTTACAATCCTAAAAAGATAAATAGTTTTGTATAAGGAGAAAATTTGTTAAGTCTCTTATAGATGAAGGTAGGCTATTAATGGATTGAAGGCCGATACACATTAGATTGACCTATGCTTTAGATGTTCTCATTGGAAAAAGTTAAAGCCCCCCTCGTTGAGTTGATTGTATAGGGCGATTCTTCTCTCAGGAATGATTGGTACATATTGCCGGCACATTCCATGTTTGATTTTATATACATAAACTACTGTCATCATGAAAAGCCGCTGATTATTTAGCCAATTTAGTCTATTTTACATATGTGTTTGCAGTTGAGGTGTATCGGTCACATTATATACTTTTATTGTACTTGATGTTGTTATATCTTTATGAGCTTTTCTGAGAACAGTAAAGTTTTTTGGATAATTTCTTACACGTATTAAATTAATTTGTTGTTGTGAACTTGAATTGTGAAGACACTTCCTCGATTATTGTCTATAGTTTTGTCATGTGTAAGCTTAGTTGGACGGACAATTTAGTAGCATGCATTTCGTTTGTCTAATTTAGGTATTAATTTTTTTACCGTAAGACATTTATTTATTGCACTAAAATCTTCGTACAGCCGCGAAAAGCACCAGTTTGATGCTCTTGATTACCTTTTCCATCTCATTTACGTAAAGTGAGAAAAGGAGTACTTCGAGAACCGTTGCTTGACGTACCTATTACTGTTCTTTGTGTTCTTTTACAAGGAAACGATTTAAAAGATTTTAGCTCAACATCTTTCACTTCATATTTAGTTAGCTTTGCCATAAGGACTGTGTCGTTTACCATTTCAAAAGCGCGTTTCAGGTCAACACATGTTTCACAAGAATGGTTTCGACGAAATCCGGATTGGTTAACACTTAGTATATTATGTTTATCGATGTATTCTTAAAGTTGCGACATTATTAATTTTTCGATTATTTTTTCATATGTGGGTAACATATTAATTGGTCGAAACTCACTACATTTAGTTGCGTTTGGGATTTTTTTGGAACAATTATAGTTTGTTTCCAAGAACATGGGAAGATCCCAGCTAAAATGGAATTAATAATTATACGAAGATTTACGGGAGTAATAATCTTAAACATGCATTTTATCATGTTAATATGCATAGAGTTAAAGTAATTTTTTTTTTATTTAATCTATTTATTCCACTTGTAGTATTGGGATACTCTACTTCATGGAACTTAAAGTTTATATTGCACTCCTCGGTTGTATTTATGTAGGTAGAAAATATCGCAGTATTTCTTCGGTCTTAAATGCTACCAACAAAATACTTAATAAGTTTATCAAATATTAATGCACTATCAGTCTCATTTATTCTGTCTTGCATAAAATATTTCATTGCCAAATTCTAAAACAACAATGGAATTTCTTACTGATTTAAGTGTGTTAGGTAAATAGGTCTAGGCTTATTGAGCCAATGTGCTGGCACCTGGATCTAACGCCTATATTTTGTAGATCGCTTAAATCATTGTCAAAGAAAGCTGCTAAGTTTACGTTTCTTCTCTGGGAGAGGGCTGGACACGTACAGAGAAGGTGGGAGATTGTCTCCTCTTCCTCCTTGTCCATGCTGTTTCTACAGAAATCATTTGTAAAGGTGCCAAGCCTTCTCGCATGCTTGCCTATAATGCAGTGTCCAGTGATGACACCTATCATAACGCTGAGATGTTTCCTTTTTTTTTTATAAAACCGCGCGCGCACCAAGGTGATATGAATACCCTTTTACTGGCTTTTCTCCAGGGCGCGGGCGGGTGGTGTAGTAGTTTGAAACTTAGGTGTGTTTGGTTTCGATATTTTACCTAGAGGTGGTTGTCAAACTGGACGGGACGAGCCAGTGAATCCTCAACCAGTGGGTCTTAGTACGTGACAGTTGTTAGTTCGTTACATTAAGCCCAGCCAGCAACCACTCCAAGATCAGTGTTATGCCTTCATGTAGAGTTGACGCCGACGGGATTTTCTTATAACAACATACAAATTCTATGAAAAGAATTTTTCAGAGAATTCTGTTATTTTATTAACATCCAGCTTTAATAATGATTTGTACGTAGCGATTGGTATACCTATAATTTGATGGGGGCTAAGGCCATAGAAGGATATAGAAGAGACGAGGACAGCGTAAATTACGAGAATTAGTGTTGAAGGAAATAGAGTTGTAAATGGAAGCGCAGTCCACAGAACCGGAGAGCAGTCGATGAATGAAGAGAATGTCAGCTACGTCTCTGCGTTTTTCGAGGATACTCAGGTTAAGAAATTTGAGGCGATTGCGATAGGGAGGTAAGATAAATGGGTCACTCCAGGATAGTCCACGAAGAGCAAAACGAAGAAAATGACGTTAAAGGGGGACCACACTAGGCTAGCATAATCAAGAAGGGGGCGGACAAGCGTAATGTAATGTGACCTTGTCACATAAGGGTTGCTAAATTCTTTAGACCAACGTTTGATAAAACCGAGCGATGAGTTGGCTTTAAGGATAATCTCATCAATATGCGAACGGAAGTTTAACTCTCTATCGTATAAAATTCCGAGGTCGCGAAGGGATTGCACCAGGGGTACAAGTTGGTCATGCAGAAAATAAAGTCTAGAGGGGGATTGATAGGGCTTACAAGACAAAGTCATAGATTGGCGTTTGGAGACGTTTAGCTCAAAGCAATTTTTTAGACACCAGGTGGAAAACCTATCGAGATCTTCTTAAAGGAGAATATAGTCTTGGGGTGAAGAAATAGTTTTGGATAACTTAGTGTCATCGGCGTAAATGAATACGGAGCAGTGTTTGATAATCCTCTCAAGATCGTTTGTAGTTAGAATGAAATGGAGGGGACCAAGATGGCTGCCTTGTGGGACACCAGAAGTAGCTAAAAACGGGGTTGAGAAAGCTGACCTAAAGCGAGCGCTATAGTAGCGGTTCTCCAGATAAGAAGATATCCATTTTAACAAAATGGGGTCAAAAAAGAGCAAAGACAATTTTAAAAGGATCAGTTGATGTGATATTTTGTCGAAGGCCTTAGCGAAACCTGTAGCAATAACTTAAATTTCGTTGCCATTTTCTAGGGCTAAAAGCGCAAAGGACACGAATTCAACTAAGTTTGTAGTAGTTGATCTCCCTTTTAGAAATCCGTGCTGACTGGGTGATCTTAGGCTTAGAACATCATATAAAAAACCTTCGAACATTTTAGGTATGTGAGAAAGCTTAGCAATGAGACTGTAGTTGGTTACTTCATTGATCCCTTTTTGTGAACCGGAGTTATGATAAGAGTTCTTCCAAACTTGGGGGAATTCCCCTTGAGTGAGATGAAATAGGGAGGAAAGTGGGTGCGAAAGATTGGAGGCACACTTTTTGAGAAATATTGCTGAGAGCCCATCTGGACCGGATAAAAATTCATCATTGGAATTTTGTAACTTTTCTTCGATAAGGGTTGGATCAAAAGGTTGAGAGAGAGAGGGGCCAATGGAGAAATTGGGAAGGTACTTGAAATGCATGGGGTCGGGTACGAAGTGGTTGTCTGCAAATAACTGCTTAAAAAAGCTTGCAAAATAGTTGGCAATAATATGTGGGTCGGTCGATGACATGTTATCGAACGAGAGAGAGGAGGGGTATTCGTCTGATTTTCTTTTGTAGTTGACGAATTGATAAAATGTCTTAGGATCATTGAAAAGGTTGGTCTGCGCTGTGTCGAGAAAGCGCTGATAGAGGCAGTCATAGAGCTGGGTGAATTGCAGGTAAGTTCCAAGATAGTTAGAGTAGACGTAATAAGAATTGGTGCGAAGAAAAGCTGCCCATAATTTGTTTCTTTTATTACGTTAAGAGCGACGTCTTCTGTTGTACCTTGGAGGGGAAATAGATGATGTTTTATTCCGTGAAAAGGGGACGTAGAGAGAAATAGAATTAAATATTTCGCTGTAGAAAATGGAGACAGCATCAGATAATCAAAGAATATTTGCTAAGATATGTATTGGTTTTGCGAAAATTAGCTTTATGGAAGTTGTAAGAATAGATGGTAATTGAAGAAGTGGTCTGGGATGAAGGGTTATGGAAAAATGAGAGAAGAAGAAGGGGTGAAAGTTGTCGGCAATTGATAGGATAAAGGGACAAAACATTACTGTGGAGTTTATAAGATCACTAGTGAAAATAAGGTCTAGTTGCCTACCGATAGAGTAAGGGACGCCACTTACTTGGCACAGGCTTGAGTCAGCTATGCTATCAACGAAAAGATATTCCTTGGATGAACTGGCATTTGACACGGTAAAAAATTAATGATCATCCGATGGAATCCACTTCTGCAGGGGCAGATTCAAGTCTCAAAAAATAAGGATATCGTCGATGGAATCACTTAGGTCAATTAGTTGGTCAATTGCTGTAATAGCAAGGATGTAGGATTCGATAGGTTGAGCTGGGAGAATGTAGCAACACATAACGTTCAGGGACCTATTGGGAAGTGTTATTTTAATTGAGACAAAGTCAATTTAAGCAGAAGAAGAGATAGCGATAAGAGAAGAGTTGAGGTTATTGTGAATAGCAAGTAGGACACCTCTAAATGGAGAATCAACTTTAGGAATGGCAGGATCATTAACCATAGGGAGAGAGTGATCGTCATCTCGGAAAACATTAAACGAAGATGGGAATAGCTCCTGGCTCTTTATGTCGGAGATCAGATTGGTTTCTGTAAGAGCATAGACGTCGAAAGAGATTTGTCGTAAGGATATGCGAGAAAGAGACGTATATTTTCGTATATCTCTTTATCCCTTAGCCTAGAGTGGGCGTAATGGCATTCCGTGGTGTCTATATTCTTTTGGGTCAATTTAACGCTAGGCGGTGAAAGGGGATCAAAAATACGAACTGGGGCCCGTGAACCCGAGGGAGAAGGCGAGGTAGCTGCGGGATTTAGGATATGCGAGGGTATTTGGTATATGTTAGGGTATTTGGCTCCTATTGTAAGGTCAAAATTGGGAAAGCAGTTGTTAGTATTTGTGGGAGAGGGTATGGGTGGTTGAGCAGTGACAGTAACAGGGGCAGGGGTTAAATTAAATGAGACGTGTTGGGGCTTGGATGAGATAGAGGCACTTGGTGTCTTTCAGGAGATACGTGACGGGGTTGCTAAAGGATATAAACGGGAGGGGAACAACTGGGAAATATTTTGATTATAAGGCTCCAGTTGAGGTCGGGTTTAGGATGTGGATGGGGAATGGATCTGGGCGATTTAAAATTATCCTTTGATGAGACGATGCTTCGTTGTTTTTCTGCATTTTTGTTGATTAGTAAATCCGTCCATTTGGAGACCCGCATCTTTCCTAGGTTGAGGTTGGTGTTAGATGAGTTAACAAATAACCATTCGTATTTAGCTGGTAAATTAGTTTTGAAATTAAATTTGTAATTAAATTGTTCTTGTGGTGGGATGTTGGTAGTATTGTACATTGGCTGATGGTGATGCCATACCTCTTTTTGAAAAATTCGGAAATCCAAGCAACATCTGCATAATTTGAGGCACTTTTGATGAGTAGGGTGGTGAACAACTGATTCGTTGTGCTGAGTCGGTCTAGCCTGCCTTGCCACTCTGAGGGTATCCACGTCGTGTTGAATTGTGTAACAAATTTCCGTGGGGCGGCGACAGGAGGGGTTGGCGTTGGAGCAGTTATATCACCATAAGATTTTTGGATCGATGGGCTGGTGCGAGGGTTTGGAGGTTGGGTTATCGGCACTGGGTGTGGCAATGATTCGGCTTCGGTTTGTAACAATTCTGTCAAAATTAAAGTATTTTAACTGTTGTGCGGTGGGGGATGGTTTGGAAGACAATCTATTTCCAATGAGATTTTCTAAATCATTCAACACTGTTCTATTCGTGGTGAGTTCAAGCTCACTGATTTTATCGAATATGATATCAAGTATCGACCCGTAATGATTTGAGAGTTGGTGATCGTTTGTTGTAGGTTCGAGATGGAGATTGGATTACATGTTTTTTTTGTTGGAATCTATCATTGCAGAACCAATTGAAATAAATTCACTTAATTTTGTATCAAGGTGGCGCTTGTATGATTTTTCACTTCTGGATGTAGCACTTTTTAATTCAATTAAACGCGCAATTTGTTTTTCAATTCTATGACCAAAGTCTTTCGCAAATCTTACACTTTGTTCAAAGATTGATAATTTGTCCGTTATCAGTCTGACAAGTGAGTTATGATTGGATTCGTTTGAGTCACTGAGGCATTTGATTGCAAGGAGCACATGTGAGAGAGAAATACTGATACACTCATCACAGAAGAATAGCATATTTTCGGAGAACTCTTTAAATGTTCTTATATTTAGCCCGACACAAACAGCATGAAATATTTTGCCGCAGATCCTTTTACAGGCAACAAAGTCAGCATTATTGTCGTTAATGGAGCAGTTGGTTCATTCACAAGAAGGCATGACGAAGACCTGGAAAACAAAAAGCTAATTGCGGAAAATAATTAAATAAATGCACTAAACGCACTGTCACGAAATGAACAGACTAGTAGGCCAACAATGAAAAAAAAGGCGTGTCAGCGATAATAATTGTTGGGTAGGAAGTAAGGTGATTAGATTGATTTAACTGGAACAAGCGAAAATGGGAAATTCAAAAAATTATGGAGTAAAGTAAGAGGGCGGTTTGAACTGAACTGCTACCCTGCTGGCGAGTTCATCGGCCCAACAATGCCCTGGAATGGTATTCTCTCTATATTATAGGGATAGTTCAACGTGGATAGTTAGCGAATGCAGAGCCGTTTCCAACGACTTTAATTTACAGTAGCCATGTTGAGCCGTTGACAAAAGTCTTGGATAAATTTTAGCTCGAATATGGACGTCAATCGGTCGTTTTAGAGTTTTCAGAAAGAAAGATGATAAACTTATAGGTCTGAGGTCCTTTGGGACATCATGAGAATATTTTCCGGCTTTGAGAATGAAAACTACATTAACTTTTTATAATGAAAGTGAAATGTGGATCATTTCTACACAGTTCCTCATGATATTCTCTAGCGTGGGCAAGATAATATCTAAAGACCTTTGTAGTTCGACCTGTATTATACCGTCCAAGCCCGCAGACTTGTATGGTTTGAAGTTATGCAACGCCAAAAGCAGTTTGGCTCTTGTAATTAGACCATGAATTTCGTTCATGGTTGCAGTAGTCCTTTTAGGGTTACTACTGGCCGCGAATAAGGAGCTACCTTGAAAGTGGGTGTTCAGTAGCAAGTTGAGTGATTCGTCACTTGAGATTGTCTAAGAGCTATCGATTTTTTGCAAACAACTAGGCATCACCGGATTTGTAGAGGGGATTTTTCTTAGCCGCGATGCCTCTGAGGTTTTTGTGATTTTTTCACAGGATGATCTCCAGGATTATCGTTTTGCTTTGCTCAGTTCTTTTTTATATATTTTGAGAGATTCTTTGTATGAGTCCCAGTCATTCACTTTTGTTGTGCTTTGCATAAGAAGACAGGAAACAGACATAGCCTGATTGAGAGCCAGAGTGAACTGCTTTACTTTCATGTCGAGCTCGTTGGTGTCACGCGGGGTACTTAAGAGTTCAGAGCATAGTGTTTCTAACAGTATTCCTCTGTATGTTGGCCAATAAATTTTCCGATAGTTCCGCTCAGATTGAATTGGATGTACGTGTGTTCTGAAAATAAACATTCAGTAACGCAAAGGTTAGGAAATAAAAATACTTTAGGACTATGTTTCAGAAATGTACAAGTTCTAATCTTATCTTTGCTAAAATTTAACAGAGTAGTCTCCACCACGGTGTTGTTCGAGTCGTTCGATTCTGAACATAAGCCCAAGAGCTCATCTTCTTCCTCTGAACGTGTGGGAACATAAACAGCCCTGTAGCGTTCGCTAATGGGAGTGAACGTATTGCCGATGGAGTCCTCAAAAACTTTCAGCCCAATCCCTCCTCCCGCGTAAAAGCCGCACCACACAGTGGGTTTGAGTGGATACAATGGCTCTTCGTAGATCACAAGCAGATTATCAGTGCCCCAATTGATGGAGGAAGCTAAGCTGCTTTTATATTCTTTTGGTGAATCTAACTAATCATTACAGATATGAATTATTTAATATGGTAAGCCTCAATTGGGTACTAAAAATGTAACATTAAAATTTTTTTGGTATTATTTTTATTAGAACAAAATATATTTATTTATATGATATGTACATTATTTAAAAGCCCAAATATTTAAAATAATGTATGCGTTTCACCCTTTTATCACTAAAAACAAAAAAGTTATAGATTTTAGAGGCGATAAGCGCTGGTTGGTCCTATAGTGCGACGGCTAGATTATCACCTCGGATGAATTGGAGTCGTCGCTGTCCATTTGTGCAAAAGATATCGAAGCTCCAAGATATAAGGCTGTATTTGAAGTTTCGGTGAAAGGAGAAAGAGGTTGCTTATCAGCATCCAGCTCAAGCTTTTATAGATCCTTAGGTGTATTGCCTTGAAACCGAACCGAATCATGCCTTAAGTCTGCACTAGTGTAATAAGGGATTAATTATTTATCACTTTCAACACGCATCTATAAGGGCCCCTTAGCTCCTCCAGTCTCGCGACTTTCCAATTACGAGTAGGAAGGGTCGGGTAACTGAGTCTGATGGTCTCCAGAATGCTTTTTGAGGAGAGGGTTTAGCTGGAATCCAGGTGAGGTTTCTAAGTCTGTAGAGATATCCTCCCTAAACACGACTTCGAGTCTTGCACCTGACCAAATATCTCCTAATCCACCTATGGCTTTAGTGAAAAGATCGAGAGATCTTTGGTCGGCACAAGAGATGAACTTGAAGTGGCTTTGGTGCCAGCCAACGTCGCTTGTGATGGGTGGTGATCCGGGTTTTCCCGCATAATAGCCGAAAAGTTGCCCGAAAGCTTCAACTTGACCAACTGCCACCGTTCATGTGTAATTGATCAGTCGGTGTCGCTTCTATCTATTACCGCGATCATCATAGCGTCTTTTAAGACTTCGCTAAAGGATATCAGAATTGAAGTGTTGGATGGCCCAGGAGTTTTGGTGTTACTGGTTTTAGGTCTTTCGGAAACTGGCACGGTTTCTTTCAAGGATCTCTGGCTCGTAAAGGAGTCCTTCTGTGTTTCGAGAGCGGTGGAAGCAATGGGCAATCCATCTTTTACGATTTTGTTGGCCCACTCAATCTTGCTCTTGATATCCGCACTTCTTTCCACCTCTGGAATAGATCCGAAGGCTTTAATTATGCGTGAGATGTGCCTAAGATGGGACTTGCCGATGCAGCTGAGCCCCTGATACCTCTTTAGGGAAAGGAGTTTTTGTAGCAGTGGCAAGTCCGTGGCCTGCCGCAAACTTGCAAACAGTGTCATCTTTCTTTAAAGATTTAGTCTTAGCCTCGTTGCTCGTTCGCCTCTAAAGGAAGGTGCACCATGGCCTGCCACAGTTTTAACTCCTCTCGATAATGCAGGAGCCTTGTCGGGCTGTGTTTTTGTTGAGATTTTATCCGTTGGAGATCCCACGAGTGACGGAGAAAGGATGGTTCATATATACAGAGATCCGCTGTATACAGATAAGGCTAGCTAGTCCGGAGTTTGACAGGAATCTGGATACTCCGTTTGCGACTGAGGTGGGCCCTCAGCCAGGTTGATCATCGGCACGGGTCGTATGATAATTTGATCCAGCCCAAGGAGGAAAGTATAAGTTGGGAGGGTGGAAGAATAAAAGGGGGAGCATCCTTTAGTTTCAGGACTCGTCTGACGAAACTTTTTGAGAAAACGGGTTATACCTGAGGGACGAGATTAAACTGTTCTGATGTATTTGCAATATGTTATCACTTTTTGTTAAATTTTACTTCATAATTATACTTAATTAATACTTCTTAGGATTCGTGGTTTTAAATTTGAATTGTTTTTTACTGTCACATAAATGCTTATTGTTAGTTAGGACATAGTCAACTACTGTTTTAGAATTTGGCGTTATTCTGGTAGGCTCAGAGTTAAGCATCGTCAGATCGTTAATTATCTTTCACATTTGACGTTGTTCAGCTAGTTAATATGCATATATACATCCATTGCTCCAAATCAACACAGAATTCACTTTTAGATGATATATAGGTTCGGTGTATTAGTCACCAAACTGTCACTGTCAATTTATTCAGTAAACTCAACATTTTCATCATGGTTAAGTACACTAACGAGCAATGTTAACTGATATTCGGAGTCGTTGACTGCAACTTTAAGAGCGTTAACTCCAATTTTCGGTCGTAATTCTCGCCCTAGTAGACAGGCAATAACAAGTTTAGTGCAAAAATTTGAGTCTACATATTCGTTGTGTGATGTTGCCGTATCAGTGGGACAACGAGTTGGTCGAAGTGTCGAAAATATCGCTGCCGTTCAGACGTCCGTAGCAAACGATCCAAATCAGTCAATTCCACGGCGTTCTCAAGAATTGGGCATCGCTCAGACCATATTATGGCGTATTTTGCGTAAGGATCTTGGTTTACACCCAAACAAGATGAAGCTGACTCAAGAATTGAAGCCGATGGACCATTTGAAGCGATGTACGTTCTCCGTTTCGGTTTTGGGGAAGATGCGACAAGATGATTAGTTTCATCGCAAAATCATCTTCAGTGACGAAGATCATTTTTGGCTCAATAGGTTCGTCAATAAGTAAAATATGCTTTATTGGTTGGGTGAAAACCCACACGTGCTTCATGAATCACCATTTCATCCATAAAAAATAACTGTTTGGTGTGGTTTGCATGCCGGCAGCATCATTGGGCCATATTTTTTCGTCAACGATAACGATCGTCACGTTACTGTGAATGGTAAGCGTTAGCGCGCCATGATCACCGATTATTTTTGGCCCGAATTGGAAGATATGGACTTGGATGATATGTGGTTTCAACAGGATGGTGCTAATACCTTGGTTGTCCAGCTCAGCAGATACCCAAATCCTACTGCTCCTCCGATTTATTGATAATTGTCTCGACATATCGGTGTTTATTCCTCTTCTTCCATGTGCACGTCTTTTAAACGATTTGAAATTGGGTCATCGATCGTCGCCTATGCACACTCATTGTCATTGACTGTGTCTCTATTGTGGTGCTTACTTGTCGCTTGTTGTGAGGGTGTAGTTTTGCTGTTGGTAATCGTCATGTCGTTGGATCGGTATCGCTGGAATGCGCTGTGTAAGAATATTAATTTACTATCGTTAGTCATCGTATCGATTCTAACTGTCATGCTTACCTCACGGTCTGAAATAGTATCTGTTATTGAGTTTATCCTATGAGTATCTTGTAAACAAAATCTCAATATTACCGACTTCACATTGTATTTTGTCGAAATTGTAAGTACGAAATACTTATCTTAAGATTACTGGGCCCACATAGTGTTTTATTTATGGAATACTATACGTATCTTAAGATTGCTAGGCCCCCACATTCGGCCATCCTGGAGAAATCGACTGATCGTCTTCATCGTCTTCGTTTTGCTTCTCATCAACTTCCTACAGCCATAGCTCTATAAAGTCTGATGCCCTTCATGTTGGCCTACGTTCCTCACTTCTTATCTTTCGTTTCTCTTTACTTTAGTCACCTCGTATGGTCCTAGAGAATTGGCGTGTAATTTCAGACAAGTTCCGAACTGCGAACTCTTTACAGTGACCAGATCGCTGACTTTGTACTCTCGGGCAGGCTTTCGTTGCCTGTTGTAGGTCTTCTGATTTTTTGCTTGAATTTAATTAATCTCTTTCTTTGCTACCCTTCTCATTTCATTTTGATTTGATTCGAAGTCGTCCACGACTACGTCTTCTAACACCTTTTTCATTTCGTGATCCTCTGCGCAACGCATTGTGGTCCCAAACATTAGCTTCTCTTGGTATTGTTGAGTAAATAGCCCGCTGGACCTTTCCTACATGTCTGTTCCATTTAGTGGATTCTGCTTCTGTCACCTTTAACAGTACTTCAATAATGATTCTAATTATTATGTTTACGTGCCCATTGCCCCTTGGCAATCCTGTGATTGTCAGTATGTTTTGAATTACCATTTGGTCGCAGTACTCTTTAAAAGCATTTGTGGTGAACGCAGTCCCTTTGTCCGAAATCAGTCGGGTTGGGCTCCCTGTTAAGAGCTTAATGGTACGAAAAGAAAACATCAATTAAACAGTTCTACTTTGTTAGCTGTCAACATTCAATTAAAAAGTAAAAATTCTTTTTTCCCTTTCTTTAACCTCTCTTCCTGTTTGGCTACCGTTTTTTTTTGCTCAGAAAAATAGAAAATATTTACTTTGTTTAAACCGATCCAATAAAAGTTTTTTTAAATTCAAGCGTTTTTTTTTAACATTTCTGGTCCTTAAAAGCCCGATTAGCATATTTAAGTATTTTTTAATTTTTCACCCGTGAAAATACAACACTACAATGTCGAAGACAGCTAATCAACTCTCAGCGATACTGGAGCAGCAACTTAAACTTTTTGAGCTGATAACGGGTTCTATCAAGAACCTAGAAACTGGATCAATCACCAAGCAGAGAATTCAATTTAGAAAATTTGCACTCAGCGAATTGGACTTCTTTTAAAGACAATCACAAACCAATATCTATCAACACAGGTTTTCGTACGACCGAAATGACATCACCCTCAACAACCCCGAGTAGCGTAATTGGTAAGAGCACTGGTTTTGTAACCGAGTGGATGTTAGTTCGAGCCCGGGGATTAGTGAAAAACAGTTGTTTTTTTTTTTTTGTTGTTTTACCCGTCAAGCTAGGGCATTAGAGAAAGCGTTACCTAATGTATAATGTAAGAGATTAGCGGTAAATAGTTTAGTTAGCTGGGGTCAGTTGTTTTGATCATGGATGGGGTAATAAAATATTTGACCACCGAACGGAAGAAAAATAGGGGAAAAAAAGTGAGCCACGAAACAAATCCTAACAAACACGAACAAAAAAAAAATCTTGAAGTCGGGACAGTCGGGAGTGTCGCGTGGTTTCTATTTTTTTTATCTTCGCTTTTTTTGGAACTTTCCCGAGGATTCGTCGGGGCGTATCAATTCGGACATTAAGACCGTAACGAAAAATAAAAAGAAATAATAAGTTGAAAAAGGAAAGTGATAGTACCAGAAAAAAAAATGCGGGCGTATGAATTCGGACCTTTGGACTATAGCGAACAAAATAAAATTAAATTAAGTCGAGAAAAGAAGGTGCTCGTGCCAGGAAAACCGTGCGTGTATATGTAATTGGGCTTTTGGGCTAAAAAATAATAACAATAATAAAAAGTCGATAAAGGAAAGTGCAAAAAAAAAAACGTGATCGGTTCGGTTAAACAGTGAGGGTTGTGTTGAAAACCCAAAACACCTGGACTTCCCATCCACCAACACATCATGAGTTCGTCGACGACGTTTTCAGCAAGGTGTTGCAGGACGTAGACTTTAAAGGTTAGGTTAAAGTCTACGTATTTATTGTACTAACATAATTATCCTCTTGTTTTTTTTTTTTTTTTTGCTTAAATTCATTTTAGTAATTCATTCATGAACTTATAAGTATATCGATCGTATGTAAAAGTTTAGATCATATTTGGAATTAGGAGATTTATGACGCCTAAGTAGTACAAAAAAAGAAAGAAAGTTCACTAGTTAGGCTAGTTGGTTAAAGCGCCGCACGTGTGAACGAAAGAGATCGCATCTGGGAGGCGGCCGTGGATTTGCATGTTTTATAATTTTTTTTTATTCTTTTCTTGTTTTTTTGAATAAAATTTTTTTTTTTTGATTGCATATTTGGTCATATGTAATTTATATATATATATATTTATATACAATATATAAATTTTTTTTCTTTTTTTTTTAATAAAAAAAAAATGGATTGTAATAAGTTAAGATAAATACCTAGTGTTTTTTTTTTGTTTTTTTCCTTATGCCTTTAAGTTGAAAGCGTCCTGGGGGGGAGAGGGTTCTTCCGTTTCCACAGTGTGATGGCAATGTGTTTTGGATTGTTTTGGTGGTTTCCCTTCTCGTTTTTGTTTTGTTTTGTTTTGGATTTGTTTTACACCTAGGTAAGTGGATCGCTTGTTTTACTGGTAGAGTCGCGGTTCGACGCTGTAGAGCTTTTTGGGATAAAGAATAATCGCGTGGCGCCCTTATCATAAATACCCACGTCTACTACTCCTACTACTACAGTCGGCAACCTTTGTTCCTGTTACCGCGGAGGACAAAACGATGGTAACATTTAGGCGCCTAACGTGGAGCCACGAAATTCAAATACTGTCAAGATTGATACAGTCGGTTCGTCAATTTTTTTTTGTTTTTCTCTTCTTTTTTTTGACTCTGATCGGTTTAGGATCGTACTTTTTTTGGAAACCCTGTATGGATATCAAAAGGCTGAGCGCTGACTAGCTAACGTACGAGCTAGACATTAGGCAAGTGAGTGCTAAGACGGTGGACGAGATGAGAAAAGTTATCAGAATAGCTTTGCGTAGGGAATCTAGCTTCCTTCTGGACACATACCCATTTTCCTATGAGAAAGACGTAGCTGCTGCTCAAGCCAAGTTGGATGAGATCAAAAACTAGTTAAAGCATTTCAGGGCGATGATAATGCGGGCGAGTATAAGAACATAATTGCCAAATCTGAATGGCTAGTAAGGCGTCTAGGTAAATTTGAAGCAGAGAGTGAAGAGGAGAAACAGCATGTGACTAAGTTTCGTAGGAATGTCATCGATCTCATTGGGGAGTTAGACGAAAGAACCAATTTCGACCCTCAGAACAATACGGGGACAAGTGAAGATGTCCGAAGACCACCTCCTGCACCACTTGTGGAAGGCCCCTCGTCATTATTATTATTGGCCGCAGAACACAAGGTCAACCAGAGACGTATAGATCTATGTCTGTAGAACTGGTAAGAGAAAAGAGGAGAGCGCGAAAAAGATGGCAACAATCCCGTGCTCCCCAGCATAAAACATACTTTAACCACTAATGCAACAAATTGGAAGAAGCAATACGAGATTATAAAAATCGAAATATCTCGAAGGTCTGACTGCCGAAAGAAGTTCAAATTTCTCCCTCTGGGAAGCCATGAAGGGAATCAAAAAACCTCAAATGCAATTTCCTCCCATAAGAAAAAAGGAGATAAAGAGAAGGCGGATCTATTTGCCGAGCACCTAGAAGAAACGTTTAAGCCTTTTGTTGGACAGGCGTTAACAGGAGGTTCTAATTATGTAATTACGGCACCGGACAATTTTAGAATAAAAACAGTGTCGCTACGAGAACTTAACCAAGCAATTAAAAAACTGAAAAAAACAAAGCCCCTGGTTATGATTCAAAACCTGCTCAAATTTTCAAGGACCTGCCAAAAAAAGCCCTGATCAAACTGCTCCAACTTATAAATGCCGCGCTAAGACTATTAAAATTTCCAAGCCAATGGAAAGTTGCCGAAGTTATAATGGTCCCGAAACCGGGAAAATCTCTAAATGAAAAAAGTCCTACAGACCCATATCGCTTCTGCCGATAATATCTAAAATATTTGAAAAACTCATATTGAAGCGCTTGCTTCATCATTAAAGGGAGACGTCTAATTCCTGAGCATCAATTCGGTTTTAGAACTAAGCACTCCACAATTGACCAGGTTTTTAGAATTACGAATGAAATTGAGAAAGCCTTAGAGGGGAAAAAGATATGTTCTAGCGTGTTTCTTAAACTAAGCCAGGTTCTTCCGAGAGAGCTGCATACGATTATGAAATCGTACCTGGAAAATAGAATTTTTCGTGTTAAACATGGCACCGAATACTCGGAATTTAAAGAGATAGCTGCTGGAGTTCCGCAAGGAAGTGTACTTGGACCGGTATTGTTTTTACTCTATACTCGAGATATATCGGAAGAATCAGGTAATATAGTAGCCACGTTCGCGGACGACACGGCGATACTAGCTACAGATACTTCAGTCGAATTAGCTACTTGGAAGCTACAAACAGCTTTGGACAAAATCTCCGAATGGGCAAAGATATGGCGAATTGTTCTCAATGAGACCAAATCTACTCATGTTAATTTTACTTACCAGAAAATAAACAACCTTCCCATTTTCATTAACTCGGTACAAATACCATATGCAAATGACGCAAAGTATCTAGGAATGACACTAGATGTAAAACTGAAATGGAAGCCGCATGTTTAGACGAAACGTGATGAACTTGAAAATAAATTCAGATAAATGTGCAGGCTACTATGAAAACATTCCAAGTTAAGCATACATAACAAACTGCTCATCTATAAGCAAGTGCTTAAACCTGTTTGGAAGTATGGTATACAACTTTGGGGCTGTACTAAACCAAGCAACAAATATTCTCCAAAGCTATCAAAACAAAGCTCTAAGACAAATCGTTAACGCCCCATGGTATATCAGAAACAGTGATATCCACCGTCGAGGACGAAATAATGAACTTTGCTCGCAAACTCCGTATTCGTCTTCATGGTCATTTTAATAATAAAATACTCCAAATTCCGGACGAAACAAACTTAGTGCGTCGATTACTAAGAATGAGAACATTCAATCTGGCGCGATAAGGACTATCCTCATATAATAGCGGTACTAGCAGGTGCTTTTGCTGGAAAGTTACCTGCCCCACGCGAACGTTATTTAAAACAGAAACTACTTGATAAGGTAACTTAGTTGTAGTCGATAAGAAGGGAGGCGTGTTTTTAGTGAATAAGAATCTCACACTATTATGAGCAACGGGTATTCGTCTTAATGGTCATTGTAATAATAAAATACTCCAAATTCTGGACGAGACAAACTTAGTGCGTCGATTACTAAGAATGCGAACATTCAATCTGGCGCGATAAGGACTATCCTCATATAATAGCGGTACTAGCAGGTGCTTTTGCTGGAAAGTTACCTGCCCCACGCGAACGTTATTTAAAACAGAAACTACTTGATAAGGTAACTTAGTTGTAGTCGATAAGAAGGGAGGCGTGTTTTTAGTGAATAAGAATCTCACACTATTATGAGCAACGGGTTTATAATGTCTATGAAGATTTTCACACCTACCCACAAAAAAAAATCTTCATCTTCTTTGGATGACCTCATCAGAGTAGGCCGTCGACTAGAGGCGACTCGTTACCGTGTGGAGAATTATCATCCACCTCCTTCTGGAAGAAACGCTCCGCTACTTGAGCTAAATGTGGCGTATGTAGGTGTTGGTTAAGACCAGAACTACGAGGTGAATACGTTTTACTCTCCCAGGCAGATCTCAATGTGTTTCCGCTGCCAACAGGAGGGTCACTTGGCAAGAGCATGTCCGCACCTTGTTCGTTGCAGGGAGTGATACTCAGCCGTTGTCCACAATATTTCACTTCTGACAGTGAGTCAGAAGAGTCTCTCACCCAATAGGAGTAAGAAGAGAAGGGTAGTGGTAGGAGTGGATTTTCTATTAGCGGAGAAGGAGAGCGATAAACGTCATAACCTTAGGATTCCGGAGCTTCAAGGTCTATTGTGGGTGGTACAGGGTGGGACAGACTTTCTTCGCTTTATTGCAAAAAAGGCAAAGTCATCTACCAGAACTCACTGCAGCGAATGGTGAGGGAGTCGCGGTTGTAAGGTCGATAACGGTGCCGATAAGGGTATAGGGGACGGTAAAAATCATGGAGCTGGAGCTGTCATTCCAAATATGTGTTAGGCAATTAGAATTTCACCAACCGATAGAGGCTATTGAGAGTGTAAGCACCTTAAGTGAGAAGTAGAGGGGAAAACTTGCTAAGTTTGTGGACGAGGTATTTGAGGACATGGGGGAAGAGTTGGGGTGTACTATTCGTGTGGAACATGTCATCCGGACGAAGTCCGAGTCCCTTAAGCAGAGGTATTACCCAGTCTCACCCAGTCTACCCCGTCTGATGAAATGTTATCATTTGGGGTCATTAAACCCTCAACTAGCCCTTGGTCTTCCACCATCCGCTTAGTGAAGAAACGAGACGGTATGTTTCGATTTTGCGTAGACTTTCGCAAGCTTAGCAGTGTAACCGATAAGGATGCAAACCCGATTCCCTATATGTCGGCCACACTAGACAAGTTGCGCAACTCGAAAGTCTTGTTGTCTCTTGATATCACATCTGCATACTGACTGAGTCATCGGAAAAGTTTACGGCATTTACGATTCCCCGCAAGGGATTGTACCAGTTTCGACGAATACCCTTTGACCTTCACGATGCCCCGTCCACTTAGCAATTTTTCATCGATACTGTCCTTGGACCCGACCTTGAGCCAAACGTTGTTGTCTACCTTGACAACGTTATTATTCTACATTCGACCAACACCTAGAAGTTCTTGTAGAAGTTCTCGGCAGACTTAGAAGTGCAGGCATTAAGCTATACAGGGATAAATGCGAATTCTGCAAGCCGCAACTTCGTTATTTGGGATACGTAGTTAGTAGCAAGGGTTTGTCGGTATATCCAGAGAAGGTTCGGAGCATGGTAGAGTACCCAAGACCAAACAGTATAACCAGTGTTCGACGATTTGTTTAAATGGTGTCTTGGTACCGTCGTCTTGTGCCCAACTTCTCTGAAATCGTTACCCCGATTACCGAGCTACTAAAAAAGGAAAGGAAGTTTATCTAGGGGGAGCAGTGCGAGCAGGCTTTCGTCACACTGAAAGAGCAGTTGGTCAGTGCTCCGATCTTAACTTGCCCTTATTTTGACCTACCGTTTGTGATCCACACCGATGCATCGAGACTTGGGATTGGTGCAGTGCTAACACAGGACGATCCTAGGGAGGGAGAACAAGTTATCAGTTACCTTAATCGGACACTTACAAGGACAGAACGTAACTATTCGACCACTGAACGGGAGTGCTTAGCCGTCTTCTGGGTAGTGGAAAAACTGAGGCCTTACATAGAGGGGGGTACCTTTACAGTTGTGACATCATCGCTTGTCTGGTTGAACAACTTAAAGGATCTCCAGGGTTGGTTGGCTCGGTGGGCCTTAAGACCACAGCAGCACGACTTTAAGATTATCCATTGTAAGGGCAAGGACCATTGTTCTATTGGTCCATTGCCTAAATCCACACAGGGGTTTATGTATATCCTCACCGGGGTCGAATACTTCTTAAAGTTCCCACTGTTCCATTGTACAATAGAAGAACAAGTCCATTTAGTGTCCCTTTTGGACGAGAAATGCCTCTTAAGGGCGCTAGCGATACGGTGCCTCCCGAAGGTTTTGACGTAGAGCACCCAAGTGAGTTCGTAATGCGGAATAGGGCCAGAGTCTTCGAAAAGGTCATAAGCGACGAACGTGCGAAGATCTTGGAAGCAGGGAAAAAGTGTTCGTGACAGTACAACCTGAGGAGAAGGGCAGCAGAACTTTTCCCGAGGGAGTTATTGCTATGAAAAAAATTTGCGTTATCGGATGCGGCGAAGTACTTCAATACCAACCTCGGACCGAAATATATAAGGCCATTCGAGGTTAAGAAGAGGATATCACCATGTACCTACAAGCTGATAGAAAAGGATGGAAAAGCCGGAGGTGTATGGCACGCCAAGGACCTCAAAATCTTCAGTAGCCCAAAAAAACTTTTGAAGAACAGATAGCATGCGAAAACTTTGTGAAAAAAGAGAGGGAATATTAGCAGCTGCAACAGCCCCAAGTACCGTAATTGCTGAGATCATTGGTTTAGTAACCGAGAAGTTCTTAGTTCAAGCCCGGGGATTTTTTTTTTTGTAGTTTTACCCGTCAGCTAGCGCATTAGACTAAGCGTGACATAATGTTAGCGGTAGAATAGTTTAGCGGTAAATAGTTAGCTAGCTGGGGTCAGTTGTTTTGATCATAGATGAGGTGATAAAATAACTTACCACCGAACGAGAGAAAAATAGTAAGTGAGACACAAATCGGACAGACAGTCGAGAGCAACGAAACAGGTCGGTCGAGAAAAATAAACCTAAGGTCGAAAAAAAAAACCGAAACGAGGCGAATTTGGAGTGAGGTAGAGGGAGTGTCGTGTGGTTTCTTTTTTTTTTCTTCCTTCGCATACATACATAAATTGTATGTATTATGTAATTAATATTAAATATATGTATTATGTAATTAATATTAAATATATGTATTATGTAATTGGGCTTTTGGGCTTAAACAATAAAAAAAAAAAATAAAAATTATAAAAAGTCGATAAAGGAAAGTGCATTCATTTTAGTAATTCATTCATGAACTTATGTATAAGTATATGATTCGTATGTAAAAGTTTAGATCATATTTATAATTTGTGACTCCTAATTAGTATAAAAAAAAAAAATTAGTTAGTTGAAGCGCCGCACGTGGTGAACGAAAGATATCGGATCCAAGCTTTCTCGTCCAGGTTCAAATCTGGGTGATGCATAGTGCATAGTGATGGCAAGACGTTAATGAATCCAAAGATTTAAATATGGCCGAAAATCGACTAATTATTTTTGAGGTTAAAGATTTGCCACCAATGACAACTTTTTGCGATTTATTGAAAAGAAACCTTCGAAGAAGCTGAACAGCTTGTTCACTGAAGCTTTTGAGTTAGCATAGAAGTGCTACGTATCCCTTACTTAAGTTATGCCTAGTATCATCTGAGATATTAATCATAGCCGAGGAACAGCTATAATTAGCTATGACAGGAAAGAGTTAAGAAGATTATTTGGAAAAACATGACTTATTATCTGCTTGGATATAAGTTTTTCAAAAACTTTTGATAGGCAAGTTAAAATGCTTTTGGGCTAAAGTTCCTGACGGAGGTTGAATTCGATTTTTTGACAATCGGCAATTTTTGCAATTTTCCACGACTGTGGAAACGTGGATGTCATTATACAGTGTCTAAGAATATGAGTCAGGTGAGTTATAATTTCGGGTAGAAAAAGCTTAATGAAGCGATTGGATACACCGTCCACGTCAACCGAGTTAAATTTAATAGCCTTAAGACAGTCAACAATTTCACTTTCGGTAACCACTTCAAAATTACTCGACATATGAGCAAGTAAAGCAGAAGTTTCATTTAGAATAAAGTCAGGCGTGTCGGGTTTACTTCCCAGGAATAAGTCCTTAAGGTTATCAGGATCTAGGTTACACTAAGCGCAAGTTATTTCAGAGTTGTTTAGATGGCAGTATTGTGCTCAGTGGTTGTGTTTTCATTTGCTATAAAGTTTTTTCTGATTTTTAATTAAGGCAACAAATTTGCTTGTAAATCAATGACAGTTTTTATTACGAACAATTACAGATTCTGTGGGTACAAATGTAAATCTTTGTAAGAAAGGACAGCGGTAAAGAAGAATGAAAAAAGTCAATATCGTAGGTGCAGAGAAGGCGATCATGGTCAAAAATATAATCCAGAGAAATTTGGGCAAAAAGTATTAGAAATAATAAACCAAAACCAGAGGCCTTAATCTTTCACGTGGAAAAAGTTTCTATTCGTCATCAAATATCGCAAACAAAGGCACTAAACAAAACTTATAAGAAACACACTTTAAATAGTTTCACATAAAAAAATTAAGACTTTCCTATTCTTATAAAAATGAAGCATGATTAAATGATTAAATACAAATAATTATAAAAAAGTTTATCCTAGATTATCTTACGCAGCTTAACACACACATATAGTCCATTCAATCACATAATATAATTCATCCCGAACAACGTTGCGGTGTTCCGAAATTCCAAGATACCGACGTGAATTCGAACGTTCAGTTACACCATCAAGGTTATTCACTGAAAACACAACCCAACACTTTAACTTATCAACAGGTAAACATTTTAATTAATTTAACATTATATGTTTGGTATAGGGGCGGTTTAAACTGGAATTCGGTGTGAGAGCAAGAGCGAAGATATGTGAGTGATATGAGTTTAATATGGTAAAAGTGTTGGCGGCATATTATGAGGCATGTGCCGGAACGCATTTTGTGTGGTGAGCTAGCGGATGATTGGCATACGTTTTGTGTGAATATAGAGAGAAGAGAGCGTGTAAGTAATTAGTAGTTATTTAGTGGTGTAGAGGGAGGTTCTGGGAGGAAGGTCTGTATCGTACGTGCGTGCGTGCGGAGTGGGTTATGTGGGGTTGATTGGTTAAGAGGGGGGTTCGTAGCAGCAAGTGTTCATAATATTTGAAATAATAATGTTGTAATTTATTTTTTTGAGTATAAAATGTATATGAAATCCGTCGCATTCGTTGTTGGATAGGAAATCAAGAGATTATAAATGTGCTGAAAATATCTTGCTGACCACAATGTTTTTAGGAACTTAAGCGTGGAATTTTATTTTAAACAATTTTATGACGAAATACGCAGAATTATACCGAAAAATGTTCTTGGTCGTTATTTCCTGGACCATATTGTATAAGAAAATAACTAAACACAAATTTCGACCGGAATTTTTAATATTTTAATGAGTTGTATTTAAAATTGTGGTCTTTACCTTTTTGAACATATTGTTTGTGGAATTTGTCGAAAAAATTAATACGATAAATAGTGGAGATCTGGTATTACTATAGAACTTAGGAAACGATACCGGGCTTTCAACGTCCATTGCTGTCAAACTAAATACGGGCCAAGAGTGTTTATTGAATTAGAAAATAATAAGGTGTCAAGGCCTTATCGCCAAGCGAGATGGAGGTACTGCGATCTGTGGGAAGTTTCTTCAAATTGCGAATTCGCCCTGTAGAAGAGGAATCAGAAGAGTTGAATGAGGTAGATATATTGTACTACAGTCACAATCTTTTTTTTTTTCAGAAAGGTGTCAGTAAAATTACAGCGAATTAAGGGAAATAATATCTTAAATTTTCTAAAACCAATTTTACGGGCCTGAGCACAGACACTTTTCGCATCAGTGTCATATCGGTGAAGCTTCCTGCTGAGAGATGAAATGTTTGAAAGAAAGAATAAAAAGAAAAGGCATTATTGTAGTAAAAAACGAAGACAACCTTTGTTTACCTCGAGCACTAGTTGAACAATCGCTCTAGTGGACAAAGATCCGGAATATGTTAAAGTCCAAAGAAATATTAATACACTTCAAAATGTGCGCACCGCAAATTTAAAAAACATGCTCGGTATTACACTACCCTCTGATGGTTGCGGTATGCCGGAGCTCTACACTTTTCAAAATTATTTAAAGCAATAAAAGATTGTAGTATACGAATATGGCAAAAATGGACGAAATACTTTATTTGAAGATACCGATAATAGCAGCAATAAGAAACTATATTTATTATATTACAAAACCACTTTAACGTTATAAGATCTTTGACAGCAGCATTTTATTGTACCATAGTTATTATTTTGAAATTTGCAGTGAACCATACAATAACAAGAATAGCCATAGAAATGTGAAGTCATGTCCACAATGTCAACAGTCACCTACTTGTCCAAAAAATCTACCTGAAATTGTGTGTGTCAAGATTGCAGAAGGAATTTTAGAAGTAACACCTGTTTTGATAATCATAAGGTATCTGGGTCCATAGAAAATAGAGCGATTTGTGAAATAGTAAAAATGTGTGTCTTTTGTCTTAAAGAACCCCTAAATTTAAAGACGTGTTATATGTGTTTTATGGTCTAAAGAGTCGTCAACCGAAAATTATCGATGAAAAAGTTATTAACGATGTTGTCGAACCAATAAAGCTTCATCAACCAAATTTATGTTTTTTTCAACAAAAATGTGACCATTGTTTAAGTGATAAAAATCTTTACTTTTGCCAGAAGTGTTAACTTAGAATAAATATAAAAAGGTCGAAATTATTAGAATTAGAATTAGAATTCTTAGAACATATTTTTAATGTTAAAAAACTTTTCGAAAAGTTATTGTTTTTTGTTCATAACGATTATTCTGCGATAAAAGAAAAATCTCAACCAACATTAATTATGAGAAAAACCTAAAATAATACTCATGGAATTAGAAAATATGAAATTCATAGACTCCTGAACTATTTTCCGATGGGCTTATCAATTCTAACATAAGCTTTATATTTAAGCCAAACATTAAAAAAGGGCTAATTTCCACATTTTTTCAAGACAAAAGAAAATGAAAATTATTATTATTTTGGTCCATTGCCAGCAATGGAATATTTCAATCCAGATGCAATGAAAACAAATGGTTACGATGTACGAGTATGTACATATTCCTAAAATGGTATGAAGAAAATGAACAAAGTGAATTTAATATGCAGCTTAAGCTTGTGGAATACTGTGTCAGTGATATAAAGATTCTAACTAAAAAATGCATAAAGTTTCGAAATATCTTCTTAAATAAATGCAATGTGGAGCCGTTTTTAGAAGCTGTTACAATAGCATCTGCATACAATCCTGTGTATCGTCGTAATTTCCTTAAGCCAAACACAATAGGATTACTCCCCAGTAAGGTTTACAGATTCACTGATAGTCAATCAGTCCAGGCAATAAATTGGCTCATTTGTGAAGAAAAGAAGCGGAATTTTTATATTCTGCATGTAGCTAGACAAACAAGTTTTCGAGTTTCATATGTGCTTTTATCATGGGCACACATGTTTAAAACACAATTGCTATATGTCCTTAAACTGCGACTCGTATGACACATTAAATATGCGCTATTATGCTGCGATATTTGATACTTGATATTGGATATTCGATATTTGATATTAATATTTGATATTTGATATTTGATATTTTATATTTGATATTTGATATCTGATATTTGATATTTGATATCTAATATTTAATATTTGATATTTGATATTTGATATTTGATATTTGATATTTGATATTTGATATTTGATATTTGATATTTGATATTTGATATTTCATTTTTGATATTTGATATTTGATATTTGATATTTGATATTTTATATTTGATATTTGATATTTGATATTCGATATTTGATATTTGATATTTGATATTTGATATTTGATATTTGATATTTGATATTTGATATCTGATATTTTATATTTGATATTTGATATTTGATATTTGATACTTGATATTTGATATCTCATATTTGATATTTGATATTTGATATTTAATATTTGATATTTGATATTTGATGTTTGATATTTGATATTTGATGTTTGATATTTGATACTTGATATTTGATATTTGATATTTGATATTTGGTATTTCATATGTGATATTTGATATTCGATATTTCATATATAATATTTGATATTTGATATTTGGAATTTGATATTTAATATTTGATATTTGATATTTGATATTTGATATTTGATATTTGATATTTGATATTTGATATTTGATATTTGATATTTGATACTTGATATTTGGTGTTTGATATTTGATATTTGATATTTGATATTTGATATTTGATATTTGATATTTGATATTTGATATTTGATATTTGGTATTTGATATTTGATATTTAATATTTGATATTTGATATTTGATATTTGAGACTTGATATTTGATATCTAAAACACAATTGTTATATGTCCTTAAACTGCCATTCGTATGACACAATTAATTATGCTGTGATATTTGATATTTGATATTTGATATTTGATATTTGATACTTGATATTTGATATTTGATACTTGATATTTGATATTTGATATTTGATATTTGATATTTGATATTTGATATTTTATATTTGATATTTGATATTTGATATTTGATATTTGATATTTGATATTTGATATTTGGTATTTGATATTTGATATTTGATATTTGATATTTGATATTTGATATTTGATATTTGATATTTGATATTTGGTATTTGATATTTGACATTTGATATTTGATATTTAATACTTGATGTTTGATATTTGATATTTGATATTTGATATTTGATATTTGATATTTGATATTTGATACTTGATATTTAATATTCGATATTTGATATTTAATATTTGATATTTGATATTTGATATTTGATATTTGATATTTGATATTTGATATTTGATATTTGATATTTGATATTTGATATTTGATATTTGATATTTGATATTTGAAACTTGATATTTGATATTTGATATTTGATATTTTATATTTGATATTTGATATTTGATATTTGATATTTTATATTTGATATTTGATACTTGATATTTGATATTTGATATTTGATATTTGATGTTTGATATTTGATATTTGATATTTGATATTTGATATTTGATATATGATATTTGATATTTGATATTTGATATTTGATATTTGATATTTGATATTTGATATTTGATATTTGATATTTGATATTTGATATTTGATATTTGATATTTGATATTTGATATTTTATATTTGATATTTGATATTTGATATTTGATATTTGATATTTGATATTTGATATTTGATATTTGATATTTGATATTTGATATTTGATATTTGATATTTGATATTTGATATTTGATATTTGATATTTCATATTTGATATTTGATATTTGATATTTGATATTTGATATTTGATATTTGATATTTGATATTTGATATTTGATATTTGATATTTGATATTTGATATTTGATATTTGATATTTGATATTTGATATTTGATATTTGATATTTGATATTATTATATCAATATATTATATATATTGATATTAAAATCAACAAAGTGAATTTAATATGCAACTTGAGCTTGTGGAATACTGTGTCAGTGATATAAAGATTCTAACTAAAAAATGCATAAAGTTTCGAAATATCTTCTTAAATAAATGCAATGTGGAGCCGTTTTTAGAAGCTGTTACAATAGCATCTGCATACAATCATGTGTATCGTCGTAATTTCCTTAAGCCAAACACAATAGAATTACTCCCCAGTAAGGTTTACAGATTCACTGATTGGCTCATTTGTGAAGAAAAGAAGCGGAATTTTTATATTCTGCATGTAGCTAGACAAACAAGTTTTCGAGTTTCATATGTGCTTTTATCATGGGCACACATGTTTAAAACACAATTGCTATATGTCCTTAAACTGCGACTCGTATGACACATTAAATATGCGCTATTATGCTGCGATATTTGATATTTGATATTGGATATTTGATATTTGGTATTAATATTTGATATTTGATATTTGATATTTGATATTTTATATTTGATATTTGATATTTGATATTTGATATTTGATATTTGATATTTGATATTTGATATTTGATATTTGATATTTGATATTTGATATTTGATATTTGATATTTGATATTTGATATTTGATATTTGATATTTGATATTTGATATTTGATATTTGATATTTGATATTTGATATTTGATATTTGATATTTGATATTTGATATTTGATATTTGATATTTGATATTTGATATTTGATATTTGATATTTGATATTTGATATTTGATATTTGATATTTGATATTTGATATTTGATATTTGATATTTGATATTTGATATTTGATATTTGATATTTGATATTTGATATTTGATATTTGATATTTGATATTTGATATTTGATATTTGATATTTGATATTTGATATTTGATATTTGATATTTGATATTTGATATTTGATATTTGATATTTGATATTTGATATTTGATATTTGATATTTGATATTTGATATTTGATATTTGATATTTGATATTTGATATTTGATACTTGATATTTGATATTTGATATTTGATATTTGATATTTGATATTTGATATTTGATATTTGATATTTGATATTTGATATTTGATATTTGATATTAATATTTGATATTTGATATTTGATATTTGATATTTGATATTTGATATTTGATATTTGATATTTGATATTTGATATTTGATATTTGATATTTGATATTTGATATTTAATATTCGATATTTGATATTTGATATTTGATATTTGATATTTGATATTTGATATTTGATATTTGATATTTGATATTTGATATTTGATATTTGATATTTGATATTTGATATTTGATATTTGATAACTGATACTTGATATTTGATATTTGATATTTGATATTTGATATTTGATATTTGATATTTGATATTTGATATTTGATATTTGATATTTGATATTTGATATTTGATATTTGATATTTGATATTTGATATTTGATATTTGATATTTGATATTTGATATTTGATATTTGATATTTGATATTTGATATTTGATATTTGATATTTGATATTTAATATTAATATTTGATATTTGATATTTGATATTTGATATTTGATATTTGATATTTGATATTTGATATTTGATATTTAATATTCGATATTTGATATTTGATATTTGATATTTGATATTTGATATTTGATATTTGATATTTGATATTTGATATTTGATATTTGATATTTGATATTTGATATTTGATATTTGATATTTGATATTTGATATTTGATATTTGATATTTGATATTTGATATTTGATATTTGATATTTGATATTTGATATTTGGTATTTGATATTTGATATTTGATATTTGATATTTGATATTTGATATTTGATATTTGATATTTGATATTTGATATTTGATATTTGATATTTGATATTTGATATTTGATATTTGATATTTGATATTTGATATATGATATTTGATATTTGATGTTTGATATTTGATATTTGATATTTGATATTTAATATTTGATATTTGATATTTGATATTTGATATTTGATATTTTATATTTGATATTTGATATTTGATATTTGATATTTGATATTTGATATTTGATATTTGATATTTGATATTTGATATTTGATATTTGATATTTGATATTTGATATTTGATATTTGATATTTGATATTTGATATTTGATATTTGATATTTGATATTTGATATTTGATATTTGATATTTGATATTTGATATTTGATATTTGATATTTGATATTTGATATTTGATATTTGATATTTGATATTTGATATTTGATATTTGATATTTGATATTTGATATTTGATATTTGATATTTGATATTTGATATTTGATATTTGATGTTTGATATTTGATATTTGATATTTGGTATTTGATATTTGATATTTGATATTTGATATTTGATATTTGATATTTGATATTTGATATTTGATATTTGATATTTGATATTTGATATTTGATAGTTGATATTTGATATTTGGTATTTGATATTTGATATTTTATATTTGATATTTGATATTTGATATTTGATATTTGATATTTGATATTTGATATTTGATATTTGATATTTGATATTTGATATTTGGTATTTGATATTTGATATTTGATATTTGATATTTGATATTTGATATTTGATATTTGATATTTGATATTTGATATTTGATATTTGATATTTGATATTTGATATTTGATATTTGATATTTGATATTTGATATTTGATATTTGATATTTGATATTTGATATTTGATATTTGATATTTGATATTTGATATTTGATGTTTGATATTTGATATTTGATATTTGGTATTTGATATTTGATATTTGATATTTGATATTTGATATTTGATATTTGATATTTGATATTTAATATTTGATATTTGATATTTGATATTTGATATTTGATATTTGATATTTGGTATTTGATATTTGATATTTGATATTTGATATTTGATATTTGATATTTGATATTTGATATATGATATTTGATATTTGACGTTTGATATTTGATATTTAATATTTGATATTTGATATTTGATATTTGATATTTGATATTTTATATTTGATATTTGATATTTGATATTTGATATTTGATATTTGATATTTGATATTTGATATTTGATATTTGATATTTGATATTTGATATTTGATATTTGATATTTGATATTTGATATTTGATATTTGATATTTGATATTTGATATTTGATATTTGATATTTGATATTTGATATTTGATATTTGATATTTGATATTTGATATTTGATATTTGATATTTGATATTTGATATTTGATATTTGATATTTGATATTTGATTTTTGATATTTGATATTTGATATTTGATATTTGATATTTGATGTTTGATATTTGATATTTGATATTTGATATTTGATATTTGATAGTTGATATTTTATATTTGGTATTTGATATTTGATATTTTATATTTGATATTTGATATTTGATATTTGATATTTGATATTTGATATTTGATATTTGATATTTGATGTTTGATATTTGATATTTGATATTTGATATTTGGTATTTGATACTTGATATTTGATATTTGATATTTGATATTTGATATTTGATATTTGATATTTAATATTTGAATAGATATTTGACCGTTCAATATCACAGAGCTAAAAAATCAAATATGCTTTTATTATGCTTAATGATGAATGAATTTATTAAAATGAAAAAGGAAGCATCAGGATGGCCTAGTAAATGTACTACAGAGGAGAAGAAAAACAAATTTAAAGAGGATTTCTTTTTCAAGGATGATGTTAAATTAGATCATATAGAAATTTGCAACAACCCTGAAAAAAGATCTTTGACTAAGCTCATATTAAATGCATTTCGGGTTTAATTCGGCCAACGGAAAAACCAACAGAAAACAAGTATAATTAATAATCCATCAGAATTATATGAAATGCTTACAGATCCAAATATTGAAGTACGCCATATCCATCCTATAAATAAGGAAAATATTGTGGTATGTTTGTTGTTTATGCAACATGAAGCAGAGATATTATCAATTGTTTATGTGTGTATTGCAGGAAACACAACTGCACAAGCTAGACTAAAATTCTACAGTTACCTGGAAATGTTGGGAGATAGAGTTTTATACTATGATGTATGGACATGGAAGTTACATTGTTGAAATTGAAAGTAGTGGTCCAAAAAATTATGCCTACAAAGTAAAAAAGATGAATGTTAATATATCATTTGCAAGGTCAAAGGAATCAATCTCAATTATTTTGCATCGAATAAAGTAAATTTTGACATAATAAAGGAAGCTGTAATTAATGCAGAAAATTCGGAGGATATAGAAATTGTATCAAATGGTATTCGTCGAAGAGGAGAGCATGAAGTAATCATCATTACAGAAATAAAAACCTACAAGCCCAAAGCTGAAAAACGTAGATTTCTTGAAGATCATAGTTTTTTACCATATGGTCTTAAAAGAATAAAAAGATAAAATTTTTGGTTTAAAAGGAAATAATTTTATTTAAGCTCTAGAATTTTTTAACAAATAAACATCTTTCAGCATAAAACGCTTGTTGCTGGGTTCAATACTTGTAACTTTAACGTTTTCAATCTAATTCATTTAGTTATTGAACTTAAGAATTTATGCTTTGAGATAAACATCTTATATCATTGGGAAAGCGGCGCTTTAGTTCTGTAATGCTTGGGCAACCAATTTTTTCAATATTCATTATGGAAATATTTTGATTCTGAATTAATTTCCTCAACCATTGGATTTTTCAACCCCTCTAACATAAACTGTGGTATATTTTATTTGTTCTCGAATCAATTTTTTACTTTTCGAAATTCAGTGAATCCCCCATTATAATGTAGTTCATGGTGGTTCATATAAACCCATTGAGCATGATTCTTTGAGGATGCCGACCGTTGATTCCAGTTAAATGGGCATTTAAAATGATGGTGGTGTCCACTTTGCAGGAGAGCCTTTTCTTCTAACCGTTTCAATACGAACTTTTTTTTAACAGGTACAAAATCCTTTATGACGTGTATTGGTTGCTTATGGTCCAAGTAATGTGTCTTATTGTACATTTCAGGAAAAGATATCTAGGGACAGAGAAAATTCCTAAGTCAGGGTTGTCCGATCAGTAAACGTTAGTGGGACATATGTGTCCCAATTGTATCATAATAAAATTAAAAACAAATCATGCAATTACTTAAACTCCATTTTTACCAGGTGTACCGGTGTGAAGTGAGCGTCAAGATACAAATAATATTTACTGTGAACAGACCTTAATTTTTTTTTGTTTGGTTGCTATGACACCTATCAAACATATTTAGTATACATCAAGGCATTGAGCAAAGAACATCATTTTTTTTCTTCGTGTTAAAAATGTAGAATTTCGTACTAGAAAATGATGACTTGCGGAAAGCATTGATTTTTTGTTTTCATTTGAAGAAAAGTGCATCAAATACTTGTCGGGGCATATGGTGATCATGCTCTATCAGAAGCAACATGCAAAAGATGGTTTCAAAGGTTCAGAGTTAAAGATTTTGATGTGAGAAATGAAGAACACCACCAAAAAAGTTTGAAAACGCCGCATTGCAAGCAATATTTAATGAAGATGACACTTTGAGTCAAAAAGACATAGCAGAAATGTTAATGTTACACAACAAACAATTTCTGATGGTTTAAAGGCTATGGAAAAGATCCAAAAGCCTAGAAAATGGGTGCCACATGAATTAAATTTAAGACAGATGGAAAACCGAAAAACCACTTGTGAAATTTTGCTTCAAAGACACGATAAAAAATCAGTTTTTCATTGAATTTTTACTGGGGATGAGAAAATCCGGGACAACCATCAACTTCGACTGCAAGACCAGACCGATACGACAAGAAGATAGTGCTGTGTGTCTAGTGGGACCAGATAGGTGTGGTTTACCTTGAGCACCCAAAACCAGGTGAAACCGTTAATACAGATCGCTGACGACAACAAATGATCAATTTGAATCATGCATTCATCGAAAAACGACCAGAATCGGCCCGAAGACACGGGAAGGTAATTTTGCTGTATGAATGCGGTATTCACCAGATTTGGCTTCT
This sequence comes from Volucella inanis, assembly GCA_907269105.1. Lineage (NCBI taxonomy): Eukaryota > Metazoa > Arthropoda > Insecta > Diptera > Syrphidae > Volucella > Volucella inanis. The sequence continues at coordinate 101,018,206 of OU026153.1, read as the reverse complement.
TCCGACTACCTTTTGTTTTCATCGATAGGACACGCATTAGCTGAGCATCACTATGAATCCTACGAGGAAATCGAAAATTGGGTGACGTTTTGGTTTGCTTCAAAAGACGAACAGTTTTATTGGCGTGGAATCCATAAATTGCCTGAAGGATTAAAAAAATGTGAAGCTAGTAATGGGCAATACTTTGAATAAAATAAAAACGGAACTTAATACCGGTACACCTGGTAAAACATTTATTTAATGGAACAGATATGAATTTGAATTCATAATATGTGTATAACATAGCTAGTATATGTATTGTATGTATGTTAACTCAAATGATATTTGGCAAAACACAGCATTTATAAAGGAATATTGCAAGAAGTGCAAACTGTTTTGGGACGTGTATCCACTTTCATCTCGGATACACATCCACGGTTCTCTCAACCGGAAGATGTTCTCCAACTTCTGATAGGAGGCGCTCACTTGAGCTACGATATTTAACTTTTGCTCGCTCTTTTCCATATGTGATAAGCTGCTCCGCCAATTCAACAACAAAATTAATTAATGGTATCTTCGTATGCCCTGTTTCTTGAAAAAAAAATCCAAAAATTAGATACGCAAATCATGAGTAGCTTTTGAAAAAATCTCTTCTTCTATTTTCCGGATTTCCTGTCAGGACCATATAAAGATGAAAATTGATCTAAAAGATCCACTCCGCCCATATATTTATTGTAGAAAGCAATGGCGTGGAATTTGCATACCGTCTTCTGTTTTACTGGATCAGATGCTATGGTGTATGTATGTATGTATGGTGTCCTTTGTGTCTTGCCATTTACAAATAAAACTTCCATTATTGTTAAATTTAAGGACATATTCACCCCTTTCTAACTTTGAGTCATCAACATTTGGTAGCAATTTCCTTTTTCTCATAACTGTGCCTACTAAACCAAACTCCAAAGTTTGCGCTAAGTGTACGGTATTATCGATCACAACATATAATGGCTAAGGGATTTGAGAATATGGAACACAGTTTTCTTACAGTTCGTTCTCCAAGAACTCGTAGTAAATGTCGAAATCGTAGCTGTATCCAGTTGTGGAATCGCATCGTTCTGCCCTTGAACTTTGCCATAGCTTCATTGATTGACTGGAACACGCAGTTAGTCCGGCAATTTTTAAAAGTATACTTTAGACATGAAACTATTTCATCAACGTAGTATGTTTTGGTGGCATCTGAAGGCTTTTCTAGATCATTCAAATATAATTTTGATGACAGAAGCAGAAATTGATCTCAGCTTATACCATTTTTATAACTGGATTGCCCAAAGAAAAGTTATATGCATGTGTGGTACTCGGTTTTAAGAAATGACAACACCGACCGAAAACAACCATAATTTCATTTGCATCAGTACCTTCCACTGAAGGTTTTGCTTTTTAAGCGGAAGAATAAGCTTACGTGTTGCTATTGAATAATACATGGGCTGAAAAGTTTCTAACTTTTGTTATTGTGAAAAAAATGGATTCAAAGCAATTTCGTGTGTTGATTTATCATTGCTTTTTGATAGGAAAAAATGCAGTCGATGCAAAGCAATGGCTTGATAAGTGTTACCCGGACTCTGCACCAGCCGAACGAACCATTCCCAAGTGGATTGAAAAATTTTAAAATGGTCATACAAGCACCGAAGATGATGCACACAGTGGACGTCCAAAAGAGGCTGTTTCAGATGAAAACATCAAAAAAGTCCACAAAATGATTACGAATGACCGTAAAGTGAAGTTGGTCGAGATATCTGAGGCTCTGAAGATATCAACAGAGCGTGTTGGATATATCATACACGAATATTTGGACATGCGAAAGCTCTGTTCAAAGTGACAATGGATGAAACTTGGCTCGATCACTTCACACCAGAGTCAAGTCTGCAGTCAGCTGAGTGGCGAGCAGACGACGAACCTCGTCCAAAACGACCAAAAACTCAGCAGTCGGCTGCCAAGGTTATGGCTTCCGTATATTGGGATACACACGGAATAATTTTCATCGACTATCTCCAAAAGAGGCAGACTATCAACAGCGACTATTACATTGCGTTGTTGGAGCGTTTGAATGACGAAATCGCAAAAAAATGGCCACATTTGAGGAAAAAGAAAGTGCTGTTTCATCAAGACAATGCACCGTGTCACAAGTCGATGAAAACGATTGAATGAATTCGACTACGAATTGCTTCCTCACCCACCGTATTGTCCAGGTTTGGCCCCCAGCGACTATTTCCTGTTCGCAGACGTCACAAGAATGCGAGACGAGAAGAGAGAAGCCTATTTTGAAGCTAAACCGAAAGCTAAACCGTACTAGAAAACTGGTATCGAAAGATTGAAAAATCGTTTCAATCAGTCTATCGCCCTCGAAGGCAACTATGTTGATAAATAAAGTTGAATTTTGCAAAAACTTTGTGTTTTACTATAAAACGGCACAGACTTTTCAAGCCATATTTTTTCTGTTTATTATTTCAATTCTTTTATTTGTGCAATCGACGATTTTTATAAATAAACTTAATGAAAAAATTTTGAAGAAAACCTCAAGTTCTTTTAAACTTCTATCAATGTTAACAAGAATTGTTGGCTGCTCAAAATTTGGAATCTGTTTTCGAGGCAAGAAATTGATTTTACTGTTGTTTCATACTATACCGCTGTTAAGCTGCGCTTCTGATATGGGTTCTTGCATTTCCACGTCTTGTTCCTCCGGAAAAATGAGCTACTCTTCTTCTAAATCAGACTTACTTTCAGATGAGCTATCAGCTTTATAGGAGAAATTTGTATCAATAACGCTGTCTTCATCGAAGTCACTGAATATCCCTGAGTCTATGCTCTCCAACAAGCTTCGTATGTTTTCATCAATAATCTCTCTTGGATGCTTCCTATTCAAATTTCGTTCGCTGGTTATGAAAAAAATTGAACTACTAAATTACTTAATATATTACTGTTGGTACACATGTGTAACAGAGAAAGTTACTGCTGGGATATATATGTCCCAGATTCAGTTTTTTTGCGGTCATAAAAACCGCACCACCTAATGAGTTCTCAAAAAATGCCTGATAACATCAGATCGTAAGGGTTTTTCCAATACTAATGAAGGGTATTCCCCATAGCGGAGTTCGGCCTCGTATTCAGTGCAAAAAAAATCAGTTTGAATTGAGTGTGACAAGTAAAATAAGTGAAATGTCTGGTAAATATCATCAACTGACTCGGGACGAAAAAGTTCAAATATTGACTTTAGTCGAAAAAGGGCTTGGCTATCGTGAGATTGCGATTAAAATATGATGCTGTCATTCAACTATCGTACGACTGATGAAGAAAAAAGAAAATTTGGATCCACTGGAAAGGAAAAAAGGCTCGGGAAGAAAACGTAAAACAACCCAGAAGACGGACAATATATTACAACGAATTAGCATAAAAGATCGCTTTAAAACTGCTGTCCGTATAAGAACATAGCTGAGTGAATTTCATCAAGTTGATCTAAGCGCCGAAACCATACGTCGACGGCTACGGGAGATAGGTTTATATGGAAGACAACCAACGAAAAAACCTTTCCTAACCACAAAAATGAAAAAAGCTCGCTTGACGTGGGCAAAAAAGTACGAAGATTGGATGCAGGATGATTGGCGATGTGTGATATGGTCCAATGAAAGTAAATTTAATTTGTTGTGTGCTGACAATTTGCCATACGTACGACGGTCAGAAGGTGAAAGGATTCAAGGACGAGTGCATAGTCAAAACAGTGAAGTTTCCTCAAAGCCAGATGGTTTGGGTATGTTGTTCTTTTTACGTTTTGGGCCATTTGCACTTTGTTAATGGAACTATGAGCGCTCAAAAGTATGGAGAAGTAGTAAGGGAGTTTTTGGTACCAGCAATTGAACAGCATCATTCGTATACTGACAAGTGAATTTTTCAACATGATTCTGCACCTTGCCACCGCGCCAAATCCGTAAGTAAAGTGTTGTAAATCAACTTCTAGATGTCTACTTTATAAATAATAAACATACAAGTAACTAGAGTCTTTCAATAATTTTCAGCTCAAGACAACGTTTGATGACCTCGGAATTACCAGACTAGACTGGCCAGCTAATTAAACCCAACCGAACACTTGTGGCATGTAATGAAACGTAAGGTGGCTGAACATAAACCAGCGAGTAAAAAAAAGCTAAATGAAGTTCTGGAACATGTATGGAATACTGAAATTTCAAGGGATATTACTGAACTTCTAGCAAACTCGATGCCTTCTAGAATAAAAGCGGTTATAACCGCCAAAAGAGGAGCAACTCGGTATTGATAATTTTTTTGGTAAAAGTTGCATATCTAAACATCTTAAAGACACATACATAAAAAATGTATCATTTGATTTTGTTAACCAATGACTGTATTAAGATATTTTAAAAATATAAGAAAATTAACTAGTTTTTCTTTCTTTGTTAATATCTTTTTTCAAACATTCAATAAACAAATGGAAATTAGATAGAAATACTTATGCACTACTGCGGAGTACTCAACAAAAATTTAATTTCATTATAAAAATTATTATCGTAGTTATTAACAATTTTTCAATCATTTTGATATGGTTAGGTTTTTATGACCGCAAGTGTATTATAAAATATATATTATTTTATATATATTATATTATTTACTTTTGTTAATATTAGCTTACCTTGTCATTTTTCAGCAAGTTTAAGAAAAAAATAAGAGTAATTTTAAAAAACAACACAACTTTTCACTCACTGACTAAGCACGTGTAACTATTAATTGTAAAACTGAAGCTTGATTGTGCACGAAAACAAGATCAAACCATGAAAAGAAAATAATTCACAAAATATAGATATATTTGCCTTTAAATAAGACGAGAACACCCAATGGGACGTATGTGTCCCGTAAGTATTGAAAGGATTAAAATAAAGCTATTATTTTTCACTTTGAAAGCCTTAACATCAATAAAATGCATTTTCAAATTAATGTTTTTAAGCGCGAGGGTATTTCCTCTTCGATAGCCAACATTCGAATAACTTGATTTTATTTCTCGCGAAACTTTTTGACTCAAAGGATCTTAATTAATTATAGGATCATGTAACATTAAGCAATATGTAGATGTGGGTTTTGAAGTTTTAATTTCAATGCGGATGTCTTCAGGGCTGGTTTCTGTTAATTCATCTTGATGTCAACAATCTATTACGGAAATTGTTGTCTGAGTTTTAAATAAATCCCTTGGCAATAACGGTTCAGCTATTGCTCGATTTTAGCAGGTTTTTTTGAAAGCCACTAAACATATTGTATAACAAGCTGTACTTATTTTAATCAAAAGATAGATTTAAGTACTCACAAGAGTAAGCCTCCGAATTCAAATAAACTTTCAGATTTGTAACGTCGCAATGGTCGAAAATAGTTGCATTTCCTTTAAACAAGTTACGTTTATTGGTTTAAAGAGCAATATAATGTACCGCGAAAGTGATATTCTATTGACTATTGACTACCGATGACTATTGATGTATTATTCATCAATCAAATAACATTCGATACGTACAAATGGAAACGATTATTAAATGAATGAATGAAAATCAACTAAGCCACGCATGTAACCAGACTTCAACGTCTACCCGAAGCTTTCATCCGTGCATGTCAATTAAATTTGATTCTCGCCCACCACTCTCGTAGATTTTCAAAATTTCTAAACGTAATAGATCCCCGGAAAACGAGGACATATGTTACGGTTGTCCTCGGATAATATTAAAAAAAAAATTCGTGTTAATATGAATAACAAAGGTGTACGTAAGGGCTCCAGAACTAACTACTGGAGTCCTCTTCAATGTCATCCGGACAGTGACAGAGATTTCCGACTACCACGTCAAAAAACATCGATTGGTATTAAGATTGTGTGTGAATCCATTAATTCTTTTAACACTGTAGTGTGCAGATTGAAGCAAGAAAACTCACAATTATTTACACATGACCTAAAAGGTGCTAGTGCATTCAAAGTCATATTTTATGGCATTGATGATATGGACAGTGAATTAATTAAAAATGAGTTGGTGAAACTTGGTTTGAAGTGCACTGATTTAAGAAAAAATTAAAAAAACCTATGAACACAACAGTGACACTATTTATATTGGGTCTTTAGAAAATAGTTCCATTAAATTGGCCGACTTAAAAAGGCGTTATCGTTCCATTTTCCACACGGAAATCAATTTGAGTCACCAAAGAAAACTGAAAGGTAAGCCCACCCAATGCCGCAATTGCCAAATGTTCGGAAAGGAACTGTAACATAAAAACATATTGTGCTGTATGCGCCGTTTCACATAAGACTGCGGGGTGTGATAATGCAGCTTCACTAAGATGCGCTAATTGTAGAGGTGCTCACAAATCCACCGATCAAACGTGTGTTAGCAGAACCAAATACTTAGAGTTGAAAGAGAAATCTACAATGCTTAAAAGGTCTTTTCGACTCAAAGCTCCTCATACATCACACGTGTTTCTGCAATCCCCCCTTGCACACAAGTTTCATTTTCAGGTATGTCTGATTTTCCTGCACTGCCGCAGCCACGTCAACAATTCTCCTCTGGCAGAAAAATACGGTCGAACTCCCAACCACAATCAACAAATGCATGGGAGACTTACATAAATGGAAAAAGGTAGAGCAACATTTCTAGCAACATATCTAGCAACACATGTAGCAAAAACTCCAGCAACACCTCCGACAACATACCTGGTAACAGTTCCAACACATTGTTTACAACAGAAGAGATTAATACCTTATGTATGGAAATGATTTCAAAGTTAGCTGGTTGCAAAACTGAATTAGACCAATTTAACGTCATCGCACATTTACCTACTAAGTTTTTATACCCTAATGTTAAATAATATGGTAGACAGAAAACTAAGAATAATAACTTGGAATGCGAGAGGTATTCGCGGCAAGATTATTGAGTTTATCTATTTCTTAAACAGTAGTAACATTGATATTGCTTTGGTTACTGAAACCATGTTACACAATGACTTTGATTTTAATTTATCTACACCTAACTATAAATGCAATCGCAATGATAGCACTTTACCAGTGTTAAAAACGCGTTATGTAGAAAATATAAGCATTGAACTTAATTTAAACAATCAGGGAATTATAAAGGTGTTTTATATATATTTTCCCGGAGGGAGCGCTTCTCAAGACAAAAGAATTGCCATGAAAAACGCCTTCCATAGGTTATTTGCCTTAAATGGTCAAGTTCTGGTTGGAGGTGACTTCAACTGCAGGCATCGTGATTGGGGTTGTGTAAAAGCTAACTCATGGGGTAAAATATTGTCAAGTCTATGTGTTACCTTGCCAGTGACTGTTGTGTTTCCCCCTAGTCCCACCTACTTCCCGTGTTGTTCACGTGGTCATCCATCTGTGCTTGATTTTTTCGTTACTAATACTCCTAAGCTAATAACCCAACCAATTTTTGCAAACGTTCTTAGTTCCGATCATATGCCTGTTTTTTGTAAACTTCGTAGCCCAGGGTTAAAAAATTTAGAAAAAAGATTTAAAAAATGCAAACTGGTCACGTTTTCGTTCAGAAATTAATTATATGCTCCGAAATGTACCGATAAACTTAGACAGCGTTTGTACTAAAGGAACTGTTGACACCGTTTTAAACTAGCTTTCGTCGACCATACTGAATGCGGCTGAAAACAGTATTCCTAAAAAAAACGATAAATGAAGTTACTTACTCCTTACACTTTCGAGCTTATAAAATTAAGGAACCGATATCGGAAAAACTGGCAAAGATATCAGTACCCCTTTTACAAAGATGAGATATCGAATATCAACAAACATATATCCTCAAAAATACTAAATTATGTAATAATAAACTTAAGTCACCAGAAAAAAATGCTAGACCTTTTTGGAACATAGTTAAGGTAATAAAAAATAAAAAACACAATTGCCTTTCCTAAAAGTCTCTAATAACACATATTTTTCGGATGTTGAAAAAGCAAATGCTCTTGCTTCGAGCTTTGTAAAAAAACCATAACCTAGCAACAAATGTAGGTGATATAGAAACCGCAAATATTGCAAACACCACAATACAAAGATTTTTTTCTGAAAGAGTTTCCCAAAGTACTTCAGTAGATTTTGTTTCACATGAAGATATTTAATGTATAGTTAAAGATCTAAAAATAAGAAAAACAGGCGAAACTGACTGTATTAAAAACATATACATTTGCCCAAGTCCGGAATAAAATATTTAGCATTCCTTATTAATGCTTGTTTAAAAATGGAGTATTTTCCGGACGCTTGGAAGTTAGCCAAAATTGTACCGGTGTTCAAAGCCGGCAAGCCACCAAAAAGTCCTGAAAGTTACAGGCCAATAAGTTTGCTTAGTAGCCTCAGCAATATACTGGAAAAAGTTCTGAAGTATCAAATTCTCAAGCATATCTGTGATAATAATAAATTTATTAATAATGAACAATTTGGTTTTAGGCAATATCATAACACCTCGCATCAAGTTCTTAGAATTTGTAAATATGTGAAAGCAAATCGCTCCGCAGGTATTGTAAATCTACTGGAATGGTGCTATTAGACATTGAAAAAGCATTCCATACTTTGTGGCATAACGGCCTAATATTTAAAATGATAAATTATAACTTTCCGTCATATATTTGTGGAATGGTCCAAAGTTTTCTATTGTTTTCTGTTGTTTTAAAGTTCATGTTAACTGTGGTGTCTTAAATTTAATATCGTTCGATTCTGGTGTTCCCCGAGGTTCACTTCTAGGTCCTGTTCTATATAACATCTACACCTCTGATTTCCCTTACTTGCTCAGTTGTGAAGCAGCCATTTTTGCTGATGACACAGCAATATATTTTTCGCATGAGCTCGCTTTCAATATTGAAAGCAGCCTCAAGAATGCGATAGAAGTATTAAGAAAATATTTTCCAAAGTGGAAAATAAACTTGAATGAAGATAAAATCCAAGCTATCTTTTTTACCAGAAAAAGGAAGTGTTGCTTTTTACCTTCCACTCAATTACAAGTTAATGGAGTAAACATTCCTTTGGTGACCTGTGTTAGGTATTTAGGTATTCATCTAGATACAAAACTAACATTTAACGAACAATTAAAAAAACAGAATTTAATTCGTGTGGTTTTTTTTTTCAAAATTTGAACGTTTCTTTAAGAAAAACATGTACAATAGTATTATTCAAAGTATTTCCTATCTGAAGCTATGACTTTTTCCTGTCTTTGTGGCAATTTTTGAATCCCATCCCAAAAGAACTGCGCCGGCTTGGCAGCCAAGAATGAGTCAAGCCAATTTTTATTATTTTGCTCTGATGTGAACCGTATTTCAGTAAGGGCGTTCTGCATCGACCGGAACATATGGAACTCAGAAGGGGCAAGGGCTGGGCTATAAAGCGGGTGGGGTAAGACTTCCCATTCACTGTTTTGCAAATAGTTCTTAACCGGAATAGGGGTCGAGCGTTGTCATGATGGAAAATTTTGCCTCGTGTCTGGTTGCATATTCCGGGCGTTTTTCGGCTACTGATCTCTTCAAACGGATTAATTGTGTTCGGTAGCGTTGTTTATTGATGGTTTCAACCGATTTTAGCAGCTCATAGTACAGCACACCCATCTGATCCCACCAAATACAGAGCATTACCTTCGCGCCATAGATATTCGGCTTTGCCATTAATTTGGCTGGTTGGCCAGGTTTCACATATGATTTCTTGCGCTTGGGGTTGTCGTAATGGATCCATTTTTCATCACCAGTAACAATCCGATGCAAAAATGACTTCTTTTAGTGGCGTTCAAGCAACATTTCGTACAAGCAAAACCGCCTTTCGACGTCTCTCGGCTTGATATATCCAGCTGCTTTTAAACGTTTTGAAATGGCTGCTTGAGTGACACCCAAAGATTCCGCGAGCTCTTCTTGTGCTTAGCAACAATCTTCATAGAGTAATGCTTCCAGTTCTTCATCTTCAAACTTTTTTGGCTGTCCAGGACGTTCATCGTTTTCCAAGCCAAAATCACCACTTTTAAATCGTGCAAACCACTTTTGGCACATTCAGTCAGCTAGCGCATTTTCACCATAAACTTCCACAAAACTACGATGACTTTCGGCAGCAGTTTTTAGTAATGAAGAAGAACTCCCCGCAAAAACACTTTTCCAGGTACAAAGTTCGACATATTTGAGTGAAAAACAATTATTGTTGTTTACGTTTCAATTGAATGACATATACTGAAATGACGTACAATGACAGTAGCTTTCCAAGTCATATTCCAATGGAATAATAACAATGGAATAATACAAGTTACGTCATCTCTTAGTTAGTAGAATGGTCCAGTTATAGACCCAATATAAAGTAGTTTTTCAAGCGATTCTGTTATATGGAAGCCAATTTTGGGGTGATTGTGCATGAAAAAACTACAATTATGCCAAAACAAAGTTTTAAAAATGATGCATAAATTACCCTGGCATCATTCTACCTTAGATCTGCACATTAAAGCGAATGTTGAACTGATTTATGAAAGAATTAAACTAAAATCTAAATTTGTAGAACGATGTAGTTTTTGCTGATAACCCTCTCATAAGTGAATTATGCGCTAATTAAATGCGACTAAATTTTATATTTATTGTTGAATTTACTTATTCATTTAGTTTGTTTTCATTCGTTTAATTTTTGTTAAATTAATTGGATTTATATGTATATTTATTTATTTATTTATTTCCTTAATTTGATCTATTAATTTATTTATTTGTTTAATTTATTTATTAAATTTTTTATTATTTATTTATTTATTTATTTATTTACTTACTTACTTACTTATTTAATTATTTATATATCATTTGCATATTAATGTGCTTTTTCTGTTTTTTAAGGAAGGTTATACTCGTCTTTCTTTCTAAAATTCTTATTTTTGTTAAAACTTTTTTTTTCTTGTTAAAAATTATAATAATTCAATGGAAAGTATATCGAATCCCTGTATTGTAAAAAGCCAGTTTGTAAAATATTGTACGTAAAAATAAATCTATCTATCTATCTAACCAGACTTCAAAATAATATTCAAATAGAAATTGCACACATAAATGTATTAAAATTTTGACAATTATAGTTATACTGATTTTTTTAACTAGATATCTTACAACTTCTATTGGTGGTTTTAAATCACCAAAACTATCAAAGTATTTTATTGTATGTTCAGTCTTAACATAGGCTACCCAATGTGATCCCTTTCCGCTCTCCTCATATAAAGTTATAACACCACATTTCTTAAAATTTAGTCTTTTTGGTAATTTATCTCTAATGTAAACACCTCGAATATAAGGAGTATGAGTTTTACCAAACTCTCTAATGTCAATATTGGTGAGAGCACGATTGGGTAGCAAATCTAAAAGTTTTTTGAGTCTTGAGCTTAAAATAAAAGCTTTTGCTTGATTAACTGCTTTAGCTCTACCAGCAGCTCCTCCAGCTACTCATCTCTCCGCTGATAGTCCAACTAAGATAGGTAAAAGAGGTTAGAAAACCTCCAATCTTCGGTTGTGGTATAACGCGAGGAATATTAAGAATTTTTCGTTTATTTTTCATAACTTTTTTTAACTGCTTGCAAGGCATTGAATATAAGTGCATCTAGATCTGCACTTGTCGGATCCTTTAAGAATTTTTAGCTTTCTTGACAGCTTTTTTAAATAAGTTACTTCGTTTACAAAAATTTCTTTTTCTGAATTTAGTTCGCTTAGTTTGACAGCTAAGTTTTGTTTCTGCCTTCATCATATTTGTTACCAATATAATATTAGATTTTTCTGATATTGAAGAATCTTTTGCTTGTACCCTCTGCCGGGCTTTTCAAGCTAAAATTTTCTCTGCAATATGACTGCTGGTCAAGCAGTTATTAGCGTATGCGATGTCGATAAATATCAGGATTTTGAATACAACTCATTAAATCGTGAAAATTTCTGTCAAAATTATTATCGCTAAGTTTAGTTATTTTCTTACACAATATGGTTAGATAATTAAGATAATTAACTTAGATGTTTAACTTAAATTTCACGCATAAGTTCCTTAAAAGAATGGGGTCAGCAAAATAAAAGAAGGAACAAAATTCTTCTAGCACATTTATCATCTCCTAATTCCGTCTCCAACAACGAAGCTGAAACAATTTATACGCAAAAAGATAAACTAGAACAATATTGTTTCTAACATTATGAGCACTTGTTGCTACAAAACACTGATATGATTCAAGCCCCCCTCTTCACCAATCAACCCCACACAATCCACTCCGCACGCACTCACGCACGCACGCACGATACAAACCCCCTCTCCAGCACTAAATACCTACTATTTACTCACACGCTCTCTTCTCCCCATATCCACATAAGACGCGTGCCGACACTCTTCTTATCACATAACGTCAACCATCTGCCAACCCACCACACAAAGCGCGTGCCGACACACGCCTTATCACATGCCGTCAACCCACATTCACTACATCAAACGCGTGCTGACACTGTTCCCAATACCATACTATACCCATATCACTCACATATCTTCCTTCTTGCGCTCCCAGTTTAATCCGCCCCTATACCACTTGTGAGTTAAATAAAATCTTAAATTGATTTAGCATTTAAAGTCTTTAAAATATAAAATACATTTATCGTACAAAAAAAGGAAATATGTTATGAAAAAATAAAAACCCACAGTAAATGAATTGTTCAAAAGAAGGCGGATTCATGGCATTACTTGGAACTATAAACTACACACACTTTGAGAGTCAATTCGGTCATCATTAATAATAACAAATCATTCTCGCAAACCCCGTCGCACTGCACAACCATAAAATGCATACGCGGAGAACAGTTATTGTACAAAATAGCACCACAAATTGTACCGAATTTGTTGAGAAATTAATTTTTGATGATTTTTGTTTTTGCCTTTTTGCATTTTCCCGTTTTTTTTTTTTTTCTTTCTTTCTTTAAGCACTTGCACACTCTAATATCACTTTCGCGAAAACAAAAGCAAAACACACGATGTGTGTATGTTAATATCAGTATACACACAAAAATACGTATTATATAGACAATTTTATATTCGTGCCGGTGTATACTGTTCCAAACGAAATCTAATCGCGAAATGAATAATATACAAAAGAATTTAAATTAAATAAACTTACCCACTTACTTAAGATAAATTAAAATAACATAAAGTTACTTACAAAGTAAGTTGACCCAGCTTCGGTCAACGATCAAAACAAACTATTTCGCTATTGCAAAACAAAGCAAATCACACAAATTTCTTCTCACTTTGTTGCCTGTATTGTTATGTCACTTACAGAAATATTTCATATAAAAAACTTACACGATCTTGTCCCATTTACATGTAGATAGTCAACACACTCGAACTGATACAACTATTATTTTAAATGATGTATACGACATACTCCAACTGGGTACAATAAGGTACGTCATCAAGGAAACATGCAGACCAAGATCGTTCACTGGGTGGGACGAATATTCATTTGATTTTTCAAGAACTAATATCTTTAAAGATATTGTAATAATTATTGTAACTAAGCTAGAAATAAATTCGAACAACAACTAAATTCTAATGTGAACAAATAGACGTAACGTAAGATTATGATTTGTAATACAAATGTATGACACCTTTAAAGTTAAAAATGGATGTAATTTCTGGAGAAAAAAGATAAAACTTTCCGTAAATCGCATTTTTCAACGTGTTTTTACCCTACAAATATCCTAACGCAAGTTTAAACCTAAGACGAATCTTTTCTACAGGATAAGGATCACCTCAACAGCGGGAGGGGACCTTTCGCCGCGTTAAAGCTAAACAAACATGCCACAGCAATACATTACCGAATTCTAACCAGACTTCCTAACAATAAAGAGATAGTAGCCGCTTTCAGATCCCTCAACAGAATTAAAGCGGCAAGATTGCCGCTGCCGAGCTTTGTCAAACGGCGTCAACTACATCCGACGAGTTACTCCAACCGGTTCCCGGAGGAATGCAAAAGAGTGATGATTATTAAGCTTCCAAAGAAAGGCAATTTGATGGAATGTGGAAACTGGAAAGGAATACGCGTTCTTCCAGCCGTAGCCAGGATAATAGTTTAGATATTTCTAGAGCGGATAGGAGAGCACATAGACTTAGTGCTCGATGCCGAATAGACAGGATATTTTTGCACAGATAAAATCAACCCCATGCAACTCATCATTGAGCAATGCGTCGAGTTCAGGTCTAGGCTACATCTACTGTTCATTAACTCTGAAAAGGCTTTTGACTGTTTGGACAGAATAGCTATCTGTATAGCCTTGCGAAGGAGAGCTATCCCAGTATATCTTATAAGTATTGTTGAGGCCACTAACAAGTGTGGAAAGTGTCACGTTTTGCACAATGGTAAGGTGTCAGATGACTTTGAGTTCATAGTAGAGTACGTCAGGGCTGTATAAGTTAACCGTTGTTATCTCTGAAAGTCATCAGCGATTCCTGTAGGCAGCACTAACTGAGAGGAACCAAGGATTGAAGTGGGCAATGACATCCCACCTTAAACACCTAGACTAAGCTGACCATTTTTGCCTTCTTTCACATATAATATTGGATATTATATCAAAATCAAAAAATCAAATTTTCAAAAAATGTGCAAACTAAGCCAGACAAAGTAGTGCTAAATAAAAATGGGAGAAAAACAAAGGCATTGAGTGTTTCAAACTCTAACTCTCAATTCAACATTGTCAAACAACAGGTTGAGAAAATCGAAAACTTCTTATATTTAGAAAGTATAGTCTCGGCCAACTGTGATACCGGACTCGATGTGGGCAACAAAATCGGAAAAGCTAAAGCTGCTTTTGAAATGCTATTAAAAATCTAGCAAAACAATGTCATCAGCATAAAACCAAGCTGAGACTGTTCAGTATTACTATACGGGTTTAGTACTTGAAAGGTTACCAACATTGTCACTCGATGACTGCAAACATAAAACGTCTATAAAATCTTAAAGGTTTTTTTGGGCGAACCACTTATCCAACAAACAACTTTATCTGAGAACGGGTCACCATACGGAGAAAGAAGTAACAATAGATTGGTCACACCTTAAGTTGCAAAAGCGGCTCATTTTTTTTTAAGCCTTGGTTTTCAGAAATGTATAGTGTTAATAAAACGAGAATTCACAAATAATGTCGGATTCAGGCAATACTTCAATAATAGAATTTGTTTCATTTTGGTGTTTATTGTTGCTGGCTTTCTGCGAGGAAATTAAAAGTCTAAGTCTGCAAATGAACTTGTTAGCATTATCCCAATAAACATAATCGTTTGTTTACGAAGTAAAGGTTCACAATTTTTCGTATATCTATAGCCCTTATTATTTTTCAAATGTATTTTTGTTTTGAACAATATTTTAAGTCATTTCTTATCATACAGAACTCTATTTGTCAACTTATGATAGATTAATTCATGAAGACAATTCAGTATTAGTTATGAAATTATTTTGCTCGTTACCTGTAAGACTTTCGAAATACGGACCATAGATTTTATCAAAATTCAGATCTACCCTTCAGAACCTTGTGACTTTTGTCTGAAACATTTTTCGCGATATCGCGTAATTTTCGAGTAATTTGGATGTATCAAGTTAAAAAACTTACCCGGTATATGTCTGTATTTATTATACATATTTTGCATATTTTTTGTATTCAGACCTGTTTATAAATTAAAAATATCATCTTCGAATATAAAACTAAACGTTTTTTTCATTTTTCATTTTTCATTTTCCGACAGTTACATGGACAAAAATAATTTTTTTCAAGAAATCTTGCATTTGGCCCCTGTTTGCGTCGTTTCCGTATACCATTGGTACCTTCATGTTTCCGTATTGCAGAAATGGTGACCCAAAGTCGACTGCTGGTCCATGTTCTCTCTTAATATGTATTTAACTGATGCATTCGTCACATATGTCAGCTACAAGAAGCTTATGAGATTAGGTTAATTCGCCCAGGTGCCTTTTTTATGCGGACTTAACCATAGCTTTTTGCAAGCTATAACTACTGATGTTATGCAACCAGGTGTTCTGCACGATATCCTTCCTGGTGATTGTGGCCACAGCACTTAAAACTTTTGTTACCATCCATTTTTCCTTATTGCTGTGCATTTATTACTACCATACTGTATATACAGTAATATGCAAAAAGAAAAAAATGTTATAGTAGCTAATTTCATATTTGTTGATTCTCTATTTTTTTATAAAATTTGCTTCCTCTATTGTCTCTAACATGATCATTACCTATGACCTGAACTCGTTAATTTTCGTAAATAAGTTTAAGTTCGTTATGTTTTTTTTTTTTTTTTTTTAAGATAACTGACTTGCCGTTGTTAAATCTACATACATCAGATTTGTCTTTATTATTGTGATAACCATTTGAATGTGAGCAGCGTCATATATGTTTCTATAGCAGCAGATTTCGATAGGATAAGCATCAACCATTGGTGAATGAAAAATGGAATCGAATTTTCTAGGGAAATGGAAAATTGTATGGACCCACAGATTGTTCTCGAAATACGTTATTGGAGTATAAATATAAGCATCCCCAAGGTATACAAGTCAGTTCATCAGTTGAATTTGAAGTGTGAATTAAGAGAAGAAATGAAGTGGCTTAAGGGAAAGATAAAGAAAAGTAAAAGCGGTTGATAAATTGGATTGTATTGTAACTGCATTGAATTAAGCGATTATGTTGAAAGAAATATAAGTTCTATCATTTGTACCCACACAAACATTTTACATTGGTGTCGGAATTGGAATAGGACTTATCATATCTAACAAAAAAAAAGTGTTTTCATACTGTTTAAAAAAGCTAAAATGGGTCGAAATCTATTGTAGTTTTACCTCGTTCAACTCAAATCCGAGTTGAACTAGAGAAACCTCAGCGACAGTGGAAGCAAAAGTGATATAGTGCTTGGACTTCAGGACGCCAAAATAAAACAAAACGGTAAACAAAAAAACAATTAGCAAGAGCAGAAGAACCGCATTGAACAAAAATTGGATGAACAGAAGAAAAGTCTCGAACAAAAAATGGACAAACAAAAGAATAGCCTCGAAGAACGAAAAAAAAAACTTGGAAGAACAAAAGAATAGTCTCCAGCAACTGTTCGAAGAAATCGATAACCAATTTAGTAAAATAGAGAAAAATGTAATGAAAAATTCGAACAATGGGATAGCAAAGTTGAACAACTGGTAAAAGCGCTCGACACATTGCAAAAACAAAACTTTGAGAATGTTCTTTAAGCAGTCTAAGGAGAAAAGAGTTTAAGCCTTCATAGTTCGATGGCCAGACCTCATGATCTACTTAAAAAAATCAATCAAAAAGAGCTGCCTGTGTGAACGACTGGAACAATGAAGAAAAGGAGTTTGTTATAACAATGGCCTTGAACCGTCTTGCAAAAGAATTGTTGCAAACAATAGACACCGAAAAACATAAAGATATGTGGCTTTAGTACAGGCTATCGAGAAACGGTTTGGGGATATTCACATGTAGGAGCTTTACAAGATCCATTTGCAAAGCCGAATAGAGCAACAAAAGATGTGAGTAAACTGGCACTTTTGTCATACCTCACCGCAGGCCAGGATAATATCGACGAAATGGAAAAGACGCAACCCTCAAGGAAACTGCAGAAACTTATAGTCATCAGTAAAGATTTCTAAGCAAAGAACCGTCCCTGAAGCTCTTGCCTTCGCTCTGGCGATGGAAGCAGCCATTCTAACACATTTCGTCAGGTAAGTAGAGTCTGTTGAATGCTCCTGCACAAAACTTAGGGCCGAGGAACGAAATACCATATTTCACGGGATAGAGGAAGAATGCGCTGCTGTAACTGCAATCAAATAGGAAAACTTCAAACGCAGCGTAAAGAACCGGTGCGACGAAAAGGCTGCCCTCACCGTGGTAGTAAGTAAATAGAGGAGGAAACCGGCAAAAACGACTATTAGGAAGCCGATCAACCTTCCCGAACAATCAGTCGGGAAATGCTAAAGCACCATCTTTGCGGGGCAGAAGTCGGTAGCAGGAGTCGACGGGCTTAAAACCATCATCAAAGTCTCGTTACCAAAACGATGCAATGAGAGCCTTCTAGTAGAAGTAGTCAGTGGAAATAACAATGGATGGTAACAATAGGCACCAGTGCCACGGCCTTAATCATCAGGAGAGATCTGGTGCAGAAGTCCTGGTTACATAGCACCAGCAGTAACACCATCAGCAGTAAAGTGATAAGGTATCCACCTGCCGGGAATAGTCTTCTCTAACATTTTTTTTGTGGCTTGCATATACGACGATTGTATCATTAAAAAAGATTTCATGAAACAACATAGACTAGTAGTGGACTTTGGGAGCAAACCCTAACATATGGAAACATGGAAATACCAATGATATATGGAAACACAAACAATTCAGTCTTAAAAGTCGTCATTTGTAGGAGTCAAATTCTAAAAACAAAAGCGGAATGTGGTCCCGATAGCCACCGATTGTATTTGATACAATATGATACAAGGAAATAATAGAGACTTTATGTGGGAAGGACCTTAGTGGAACCAAAGAACAATCGAAATACACTCAGTGTAAAAATGAAAAGGGGAAAGATAGTGGGAAAATGTGCACCTATTGAGAATATATAGACTACAATCAAAATATGTCGTACAACACCGGTCGCTAGTGTCCGGAGTATGAAGATCTAAATCAAAATCCAGAGCCTCTGTAATTTACATCAAGATTAGCGTGAGTACGCTTATAAATTTGCTACACAAGAAAGAGAATATGGCCGTACGCATGTTGTTCAACACTATATTGACACCGGAGACGTCTGGCCAATCCGTCAATCTTCAATGCGTCTTCCATTGACAAAGCAAACTGAAGCTGCCGAGATGGTCTCAAAGATGAAACTTGAAGTGCTGATTGAAGAATCAGAGAAAAAGTATAAAGCTAATGAAACGAACATTGGGACAACCTGTATAGTATATTTAGAAAACATCATTGCCATAGGCAAGATCTGAAAGAAGTGTTTGAGAGTCTGCGAAGTACTCATTTGAAGCTGAACCGAAAAGTATGCCATCCAGAATTAGAATATCTGGGTCGCATTATATCAGCGATCAGGACGGATCCTGATAACATCGTAAGACGTAAAAAGTTGGCTTGCTCCAAAAGAAAAACACCAACTGAGAAGCTTTTTGGGATTTATCCCGTACTACAGTAAGTTCGTAAAGGATTTTGCTGGTATTACGAAGAGCCTTCACCAACTTACGGAAAAAGACAGACAGTTTGGGTGGTCTGGAGAGTGTACAAAAGCATTCCAAGAACTCCAAGAGGCTACTGAGCAATGCCTCCACCTTGCACTACTTCAGACCCAGAAAAAAGTTCACCATGGACCATCATCAAAGTCTCGTTACCAAAACGATGCAATGAGAGCCTTCTAGTAGAAGTAGTCAGTGGAAATAACAATGGATGGTAACAATAGGCACCAGTGCCACGGCCTTAATCATCAGGAGAGATCTGGTGCAGAAGTCCTGGTTACATAGCACCAGCAGTAACACCATCAGCAGTAAAGTGATAAGGTATCCACCTGCCGGGAATAGTCTTCTCTAACATTTTTTTTGTGGCTTGCATATACGACGATTGTATCATTAAAAAAGATTTCATGAAACAACATAGACTAGTAGTGGACTTTGGGAGCAAACCCTAACATATGGAAACATGGAAATACCAATGATATATGGAAACACAAACAATTCAGTCTTAAAAGTCGTCATTTGTAGGAGTCAAATTCTAAAAACAAAAGCGGAATGTGGTCCCGATAGCCACCGATTGTATTTGATACAATATGATACAAGGAAATAATAGAGACTTTATGTGGGAAGGACCTTAGTGGAACCAAAGAACAATCGAAATACACTCAGTGTAAAGGTGAAAAGGGGAAAGATAGTGGGAAAATGTGCACCTATTGAGAATATATAGACTACAATCAAAATATGTCGTACAACACCGGTCGCTAGTGTCCGGAGTATGAAGATCTAAATCAAAATCCAGAGCCTCTGTAATTTACATCAAGATTAGCGTGAGTACGCTTATAAATTTGCTACACAAGAAAGAGAATATGGCCGTACGCATGTTGTTCAACACTATATTGACACCGGAGACGTCTGGCCAATCCGTCAATCTTCAATGCGTCTTCCATTGACAAAGCAAACTGAAGCTGCCGAGATGGTCTCAAAGATGAAACTTGAAGTGCTGATTGAAGAATCAGAGAAAAAGTATAAAGCTAATGAAACGAACATTGGGACAACCTGTATAGTATATTTAGAAAACATCATTGCCATAGGCAAGATCTGAAAGAAGTGTTTGAGAGTCTGCGAAGTACTCATTTGAAGCTGAACCGAAAAGTATGCCATCCAGAATTAGAATATCTGGGTCGCATTATATCAGCGATCAGGACGGATCCTGATAACATCGTAAGACGTAAAAAGTTGGCTTGCTCCAAAAGAAAAACACCAACTGAGAAGCTTTTTGGGATTTATCCCGTACTACAGTAAGTTCGTAAAGGATTTTGCTGGTATTACGAAGAGCCTTCACCAACTTACGGAAAAAGACAGACAGTTTGGGTGGTCTGGAGAGTGTACAAAAGCATTCCAAGAACTCCAAGAGGCTACTGAGCAATGCCTCCACCTTGCACTACTTCAGACCCAGAAAAAAGTTCACCATGGACGCAGACTCTAGCAATGTTGGAGTCGGAGCTGTGATTTCTCAAGTTTATGATGGTCAAGAAAAAGTGATTGCATATTAAAGCAGGGTAAGGACAAGCAAGGACCGTAAAGTAACTACTGGGTAGCTCTGCGCGACCTTCTGGTTGTAATTCTGGCTACGTAGTATTTCCATTAGTACCTCTGTAGAAAAAAGTATATTATTCGGATAGAAATGAAATGGCTACTTTAATTTAAAAAAAAATAAAAAATTAAGAACCATGAAGGACAAGTTGCGAGATGGATCGAGCAGTTGCAGGGCTACAACTTTGAGCTACAACCGCAAAGGAAAGCTCCACTCAAATGCTGATGCTCTCTCTCGTCGACCGTGCAGAGTTAAAGTAAAGAGTAAAGAAGTGAAAGAACAGGCCACAATCAAAATTATCAGGATCGAGCCAACAGAAAGTCGGAGAAAAGCTGACATCTGTTCCTCCCAACACCGAACAAATATTTGCCCGGAAGCAAAATGAAGAAAGACCAAGCTGGCAGCAGATATCAAACCGAAGCCAAACTCTGAAGGCAGACTGAACACAATGACACTCACTTTGTATGCAAGATGGGTTGCTGAGGAGAGAATGAGAAAGTGCAGCTGAAACAATATCTCACATGCAGATGACACTGTTCAGAGTCAGCCAAGTACTCCATGAAATACATGAGGGATTCTCAGGAGGCCATTTGGAAATAAACAAGACATTGGACAAGGTAATGGAACATTTCTATTGGCTAAGCACTAAAAAATATGTCGATAATAGGGGCAAAAAGTGCATAAGGTGCGCGGTTACCAAGGGCCCAAAAGTAAAGCCACAGGAACGAATGCAACAATACAATGTTGGAGCACCATTCAAAAGAATAGCCATCAACATCGGTGTGTCGTTATTTGAAATCTTTAATGACAACGGATACACCCTCGTGGATTACTTCAGTAAGTAAGTAACTTTATTCGAAAGTTTTATCGTATAATTTTAGGGTAATCTTGGTTAGTTAAGGTTCCATTTATAAAGTCTATGGGTCTTTCTTTTGTTGTAGAATATTTTTTTTTTTTTTTTTTGTTAATAGTTACAGCTTTTATGACTTTATACCATAAGGTATCGTTGGTACTATCATCCTGTGCAAGTATTCATATGATCGTTAAAAGCTAAGTGGAATCTTTCGATATCCGAACTTCCAGTATCGTGATATTTTCATTTCGTTTTGGTGGAGGCGAGGCCACCAAGCTTAATCTAAAAAAATGTGCCAAGGGAATAGTGGAATAGATTAAGTTTGGATTGAGGAGTACTGAGATTGCATTCCGAAAAGGTTGGAGTTAACCTTTCAAAGCATAGGGGAGATTGATTCGTTGGAATGATAAGAGGTGCGATTGGTTAGAACATATAGAAGAAACAAGGATATCGTAATTAAAGAGGAAAAGTGTTCAAGGAGGAAATTGATTGCACTTACTTGACAAAATTATAGATAGACTTTTGCATACATTAAGCTCTAAGCAATTTTTTAGATGTCAATTGAAAAACCAATGAAAGTCTTATTGAAGGAGACAAGACTTTATTGCTTGAGGTGAAGAAATAATTTTGGAGAACTTCGTGTTGTCGGCGTAAATGGATAGTGGGCAATATTTATTAATCCTGTCTAGATCGTTTATAGCTAAGGTGATAAGAAGGGGACCTAGATGGCTATATTGTGGGAAACTAAAAGTGGGTAAAAGCAGGGGTTGAGATGGCTGGCCTAAAGTGAACGTTGGTTTTCCAGATAATCAGGTATCCATTGTAATAACAATAATATCAATATGTTAGATATAAGAGACTTGCATCGAAGGCTTAACATTTCATACTTCATACTTTGATCCCTTTTCGTGAACAGGAATCATAAAGGAGCTCTTTCAAACCTGGGGAAATTTGAATTTGTGTGAGGGACAGATAAAATAGGGAAGAAAGTGAGAGAGAAAGATTTAATGCACACTTTTTTGGGAATATTGTGGTAAAAATTCATCATCCAGTTTTGGCAACTTTTCTTCGAGAGAGAAAGCGGCCAACGAAAGGTAATTAAAATATAAGAGGTTCGGTACAAAGAAGAAGAGGTTTGGGAGGGAGTAACCATAAAATTTTCTTTTGTAATTGACGAACTGATGAAAAGACTTAGGATCGTTGATAAGGCTGGAAAAAAGGCTGGTAGGAGCAGTTGTAGTGCTGGGTAGTAGTGGTAGGTCAAATAGTAAGAAAAAGACTTAGTGCAAAAAATTTTATTTTGTTTGTTTCGTTAAGGGCGAAGTTTTCTGTTTTACCAGAGACGGGATGTAGATTATTTTTTAGTTTAGGGACAAAATATTACTGTGGTGTAATCACTGGTAAAAATAAAATCTAGTTGCCTACCGATGGAGTTACAGACGCCACCGACTTGTTTTTTTGTTGTATTGGCGTTGACGCGGTAAAAAAAAAAAAAAAATAATTCATCCGTTGGAATCCACTTCAACAGAGGCAGATGAGAGTCACCAAAGATAAGGACATCGCCAAAGGAATCACTTAGGTCAATTAATATCGCTTTAAACCAAGGATGTAAGATCCGACAGGTTTAGTTGGGAAATTGTAGCAACACGTAACATTTTGTCAAGTTAAGCAGAAGAAGAGATAACGATGAGAGATGACTTAAGGTTACTGCGAATGGCGAGTAGGAAGCCTTGACATGGAGAATCAAATATAGAAAGGGTATGACCATCAACGTTGGGAAGGGAATGGTCGTCATCTCAGAAATTATTATAAGGAAGTAGGAATAGCTCCAGGCTCTTTATATCGGGGACCAAATTGGTATCTGTAAGAGATTACAAGAACATGTGATTTAGACAAAACAGCACGAGTCTTATATCACAAGCCTCTAACGTTTTGGTAACAAAATGTAATAGAAGGCTTTTGTGCGGAGGAGTAGGAGAAGGTGATTGAGATACAAACAAAGAAAGCAAGTAACAAACCAAAAATATTATCATGGTCAGCTTATTTACGCTAAATGTGAGAGAATCTTTTAAAGAGCACATAGTTTCGGAAAGAAGCAAGATCACAATTTTTGGGGAGGCGTGTTGAAAATGTTGGTACCGGTTGTAAAGATTCATGAGACTTGTTATATCGGTAGGAAACCCTTGCTGTTGGATAGAGACCATAACGTTTTTATAGTTTGACGCTTAAAGCAAACAGAATCGGAATTGTCGTGAATATGGCAGCGAAAGAAACGTATGTTTTCACATATATCTTTTACTCTTACCCTAAAGAAGATAAGGAGGCAAAAATCGAAAATAGGAGCGGTGGATCGTGAAATTGTGGAATTTGTGGTGCATATGGGGAAAGTTGTGAAGGGGTTAGGTTAGGGATATAAGTAGATAGGTGAAGAGAGATATGGGGTTGTCACGTGAAGATTGGCATTACTTTCCTTTAGAAATTCCCGTGCTAGTGTTGATGAAAAGCCTATTTTACCGTCACTTACTACATTTTCTGGTACACTTAGGGTTGCTAATCTGCACATTATTGTATTTACCAATGTCATCCATTTTATGTGTTTTATCTGCTTCATAGTAATATGTTTAGTAAACTTATCAGTCATTGCTACATACATTACGGTAACATTTGCGTACTATATATAGTTGTGATTTGGCTTGGTTGAGGTTTTGGTTAGTTTTAGTGAAATTTTATAGGGCTAATCCTTTAATTTTATCTTTGGATTTCGTTCATAATACACGTTTGTTTATTTCCACGTAAGATTCGTTGACTCCCCTATGGTTTAGTAATTTATGTGTTTATATTTAGTCTAAAGCCTCTTTTTCCTCATCTATTATATGTCCTAAAAATTCACTTTCTAAAGTTTGTTTTTTTCCAGAATATTTTATGTAAACGTCCTGAAATTGAGGAAATAAGTGGCAATCTTTAGAAAAATCACTAAAACTCCTTTAAGAGGTTTAAATTGCTTCTAATTTTGAAGATATATTTTCCACAAAAAACTTTAAATTTAATAACCATTTTTCTTTTTCCGAAATCATAATATATTTCTTTTTGATTGCTAGCATGTTCTAGATGAACAAAAGAATGATCTCGAAAAAAAACAGGAATACTAAGAACATTCTACAGCAAAAGTTGGAACAAATCTATGACAAATTTGAAAGAAAAGACAACAGTATTGGCGAAAAATTCAAAAAATAGACAGCAAGGTTAAGCAATCGGCAAAAGAGCTTAACACATTACGAAAACAGAAATTGCGAGAATGCTCGGTCAAAGGAAAAAAGAGTTAAAATCTCCTTCAATCGATGACCAGAACTCATCGTTCTGGTGCTACGAGATCTTGCACCAGAATTGTTACAAACAAAAGGCATCAAAAAGAGACTTTATGGCTTTGGAGGAAGCTAGTGAGAAACGTTTTTAGGATAGCCACATGCGGTAGGCTTACAAGGTTCAATTGTTGAGTACAGCAACGAGGAGGAACGCTGCAACAGCTCCAAGCAGACATCAGTAGACTGGCACATTTGTCACACACCACCGCAGGACAAGAAATAATCGACAAATGGCAAGGATGCATTCATAAGTGAAATTACAAATTTGAAGCTACATTCAGCTGTAAGGATGTCCAGGTAAAGAGATCTTGCTGAAGAGCTTGCTTCATTCTCGCGATGGAAGCAGTCAATCAGACTTCCAAGGAAACATATTTTTGTCGGGGAAGTAGCATCTGTAGAGCATTTCTCTTTCCCGAGGAAGAAAATATTTTACAGCAGAGACTAAGAATGCCCTGCTGAAACTGCTATAAATTAGGAACCGGTGCGGCAAAAAGTCTAGCTCTACTGTCGTGATAAGCAAATAGACGAGGAAGCCGGCAGAAATGGCTATATAACGTATAAACCGGTCAATCTTCCAATCCCAAACCCTTCAGTCAACCGCGATAGGACCATCATCCAAGTCTCAGTAGCAAAACGATGCAATGAAAGTAGAAGCAGTCAGCGACAAGGAAAAATGAATGGCAATAACAGACACCGCTGCTACGACGCTTTGGGAGAAACGATAAAGGCATTTGTTGAAGTCCGCATAAAAACCACCGGAATACTCTTCTCTCATGTGTTTCTGGTGGCTGACATAATATATGTGATGAGTTTCTCATTGGTACATTTTTCATGAAAGAAAATGGACCAATAGCCTACTTTGGGGCACAAACTTTAAAATACGGGACATGGGAACCTATGGTATACGGAAACGGTAACACTTCAGTCATAAAAGTTGTCTTTCGCAGAAATAAGGCTCTAGAGTTTTCGCCGAACAAAAGTGGAAGGTAGTTCTTGTAGCCACTGATTTAATTCGATAAAGCCAGAAAATAAGAGAGGCTTTGTGGTGAAAAAGACCTTAGTGGAACCAAAGAACAACATGGTCTCTGTAAGAATTCTATATCTATAGAAATTCAGTGTGAAGGTGAAAAAGGGAACGTGATTGGCAAATGTACACCTGTTGAGTTCATTTCGTGTTCATGTGATCTAGATGGTTTGAAAAGTAATTCCAAGGACTCAGGCGATAGTTATGTAATGCCACACACCCGGAAGAATTTTTATCCTTCACGCAGGCATTACCAATGTTGGGGTCGGAGCTGTGATTTCTCAAGTTTATGATGGTCAAGAGAAAGTGGTTGCATAAGGTACTCTCCAGGCCTATGCGAAGCTTATGCGTAACTCGGCGTGAGCTTCTAGGTTTAATTCGCGCAAGGAAGCATTTCCATAAAAAGCTTTATTGATAAAAGTTCATTCTTCGGAAAGACCGCGCAGCTCCGAAATGGCTACTACAATCCAGAAACCCTAAAAGTCAAGTTGCACGATTGATTAAACAGTTGCAGGGCTTCAATTTGAAATGCAACACCGAAAAGAAAGCTGCAAATGCTTATGCTCTTTCTCGTCGATGCAAGGAGTCAAATGTTAACACTGTAATGGTATAAACGTGAAAGAACACGCCACTATCCAAATAATCAGGACTGAGTTATAGAGCTCTTTCAGACAGGCAGAAAAAGACTAAACGGGCAAAAGATATCAAAATGAAGCCAATTTTTTAAGGTATATTGGGAGCAGTGGGACGCGCTTTGGGTGTATGACGGTTTTTTGAATAGAGAAAGGGACTATTCAGATGGAACAACATCTCGTATACAGCGAATCATGACACGGTCCAGGATCAGCAAAGTGCTCAATGATGGCACCTCAGGAAGGTAAATGTGTTTCAGATGGCTAGGCGCAAAACTCGTTTCACGAAACCGTCAATGACAGCCAATACACTCACCTTATCACAATAAGCTGTAAACGTCATATTATATCGATCGAGTACAAAAAGTTGGTTTCATTGGCAAATGATACAATCATTATTCTCGGTGAATTGACATTGAGCTGTTATTGTTATTGTCTAAAGTGGTTTACAAAGTCGTTTGTCCAATTTAAGGAAATGTGCATGCAATAAATTAGAATAAATACTACCCATATGAGAACTTAAAATCGAAAAAAATATGTTCTGCTAGGCTGTATCAAAAAAT
Organism: Volucella inanis; assembly: GCA_907269105.1. Classification (NCBI taxonomy): domain Eukaryota; kingdom Metazoa; phylum Arthropoda; class Insecta; order Diptera; family Syrphidae; genus Volucella; species Volucella inanis. The sequence continues at coordinate 100,990,922 of OU026153.1, read as the reverse complement.
TTATGAACGGTGTCCCAGTAAGGCCACCTATTTACAAATTTGAATAAAACACAGGGCTTATTTGCAAAGTTCTGACGTTTTTACTTAAATAAAGAGTGTAAAAATGGGGGTTACGTATGTAATATAATATCCAATAAGTGGCCGAAATATTCGATGACATTTTGATATTTGGGTGTCCCAATAGGACCGCCTATTTTGCTTTTCGTACAGCATTGTTGTTTGACAGCTGTCATGTGTGAATATTAAGGTTCAGTCATGGAGGATTACATGGACGCGCAACATGCAGAAACTGAGTCAAAACTATGGCCAAATGTCACCATTGCCAAAATTGTATTCCATACTTAAACTAGACGTTTTCACTCTTTATTAAAATAAAAACATCAGAACTTTTTGAATAAACACTAGCTGTTTTCAAAATTTTCAAACAGACGGTCTTAATGAGACAGTCGTAATATGACATTGATGTGAAAGAGAATCAAATATTTGAAAATTATATCCCGCGCAGAATACCATACGCCAAAACGATTTCAAGAAAAAGATCGATAAAATGATTCGAATGGGTGTTATAGAAAACAGAGAATGTTCTATTCGAATTTGTTCGTAGGATAGTGTTTGTTTATATGCATCGATCCTATCGATGTAAACAAAATCATTTTAAGAAGATTTCATGGTTTTTAGCATATTAGAGTAACTGACTGAACTAAAGGATACGTAACTATGGCTAAACCTTCCTGCAAGTTCCACCCCAGAAATCTATCAAAAATTTATGAGGAGGTATCGATGGATGACATGTTAATTCATGCACCTGATCTAAAAACACTAAATGTTCTCCCTAAGAAGGTATGTACCTTAAAATCTGGAGCAAGCGGGAATAAAGCCGAAAAAGCAAAAGTACATATTTGCTCCCAAGCCAGCTCCATTCTTGGGGCATATCAACACTTCGGACGGAATTAAAACAGATCCCTAAAAGACTGAGGCGATGAAAAACTTAAAGCAAACATCTCTTTAAAAAAGAGCTACAAAAATTGCTCGGAATAGCAACTAACGTCAGTTTATAGACGAATTATCTGAAATTACAGATCCCATTCGACAACTTCCAAAAAAAGATACTCAATGGCGTTGGCGCGACAAACAGAAACAATCTTTTTACTGAGCTTAAAACGATTTTATGAGAGACATAGCTATTAAAGTATTATGATCCGAGTCGACCCGTAAAGCTTCAAGTAGGTGCCAATCAATCTAGCGCAGGTACCGCATTCCTGCATGGCAACCAGTGGCATATATGTATGTACTTCGAAAGCGTTTATAATAACACAGCCTTTGTAAGTAAATTTGGATATGAAAAATTTCGTGATCATATATTCGGAAAATCACTTATCAAAAACGACCACAAACCACCACATAGCACCAAATTGTTTACAGTATCAACTAAAGTTCATGTATTTTTTTTTAAAATACCTCTGCCGTGACTGTCAAAATTAAAAAAAAAAAAAAACAGGATAAGATAACGATCTACAGGTACACGAAATTTTATAACCAACAGATATAACAAAACATCCTCTTATTGTGCACACACACACTGCTGTGCCCACACAAGTCACCAATAACTAATATTGACGTATTGCGTCGATAATCTAATTCGACTACATGTGCAAACTTGTAACTGCCCCACTGCGGCAAATACAAAAGTGCCTTAACACTTACCTACTTAAGTGCCCGCAATAAATAAACATCAATACCAAGTGTGAAATACTCTTGCCATTATTTGTGTAAGCAAACGAGTGTAAGAATACATCGGATGGATCTAATTAATTTGCTGACCTACAGCGCTTACAATTGATAAGGAGAAGACAACAATATATAAAAGGAAGAATAAGTGCCAACGAAAGGCAGTCTAGTCTAGTTGCAACATACCACCGCAAGCGACAGATCGCCCAAAATAAAAAAACCTAACAAAAAAAAAAAAATAAATAAATAAATAAGTGGAGCGACAGTCCGGTGTGGGCCAAGGCCTAGCTTCTCGCACTCGTTTCTGTATCTTACTTTGTGAATTCTTACACTCCTGAGCAGGGCCTACTGTTAATTGCTGGTTCCAAACGGCTCTCCTGAGAAATTTTTCATAGGCAGAATTTGACTTTCGGAGGTTTACCAATAAGCCCGCCGAAAGGGTGATGACGATTTTTGAAGAATTTGTTGTTGTGCTTCTACCGGTAATCGAACCCGGGTAGATGGCGTGACAGCCAGTGAGCCAACCATCATGCCATCGCCTCCACTTAAACCTAACAAGGTTCGCAAATTTCCTCCAAGTAATTCCAAGTGTTTGCAAAAAATGGAACTTTGCTCATCAGACATCAAGAACGAAGTACCAAAAATCCAACAGCCTTGCGGAGAGTAGTTGCAAATATCCAAATTTTTACTGGAAAGTGTTACCAAGATCAGTCGGACGTTTATATTTAGTATCGGGTCAAACCCCATTTCAGCATGCTCGGTCACCACGTACATGCCGAAACATCCCACTGTAAGCGGAAATGTTCAAAACTGGCCAGGCTCCTCAATTCATCGGCGAAGTAAGCAATTGTGCCTCACTTATGGCAATTTAAGGCAAATTTTAAAAGTTGATCTTCATTTGCACGCCTTACACAACAAATGAAGACTGTAGACCATTTACGATGCGACGTCGCCTATTTATTACCTCTATGTTGGATCGCCAGAACAATTTGTCATTTAATCTTTTCCGATGAAGCTCATTTTTGAATGGATGCTTTTGTGGTGTTTACCATATATGAGAGATACAGTAACAAAGAAAGCAATAGAAAAAGAACGTGATATTGAAATCGGGATCATGGGAGCGGACCAGGAACACTATATTTACCCTTAACTACACTCGCTATTTAAACTTACGTAGGTTACCTCGTGGGGCAGTGTTCTACCCCAAAATTAAAATTTGCTTTAAATATACTTACCCTTTTGTTTATTTTTGTTATGTTGTTTACTGTTAACAAGAAAAAGGCTCAGATTTATTTATTTTCTTTTAATGAAACAGCCATTTAAATTTTTCTCATTAACAGAGAAAATGAACTTAAATGATAATTAAATAAATGTTTTTTGACTTAGCAAAGATCATTAAAATAATCTATTAAGAAAAAATTAAACTCATACTTCCTATAAAAATAATGACAAAAAAAGCAACACTTTTTTTTACAAAAAAAAAGAACAGCTAAAATAATAAAAGTATATTTATCCTAATTATGGAACGTATTTCTGGTCAACACAAGTAAGACAGACTTTTTGTCAATAAAATGCTTTCTGCATGCATATTTTTTACATTCATGGAATGTTTTGGAGGTTTTTGTGTCCTTACTGCTCGGACATATGTGGCATATGGCCCTAGTACTACAGACTCTTCGCTCCTGGTTTCATTATCAGAATTTTTCCCTATAACTTCATCCATCGCAGCTTGCAAATTTCTTGAAAAATTTTTGGAACCCGTTTTCCTCTTTTTGATGTTCAAAACTAGCCAGGCTCCTCAATTCATCGGCGAGGATGAATTCAATTCATTTGAGGAATTCCATACCAAGTTCCTTTATGAAATCTCGACGAACCATCTTGCTATCAACATTTGATGCTTTCCATATGACAAAACTGTTTACTGTAGATATGTTTAACAGTTCTCCAAAACTTGTAGTTGCCCAGCGTCGGGATCGTCTCAGCACTCAATAATTTGCACATTTCTGGTCAATAGCATCCACACCACCTTTAGTCGAATTATAGAATTCAAAGATTTCTGGTTTTAAAGACTGTGGATTCACTTCTGGCGAATGGTGCGTAGATGATACCAAAATCACGGCTCTACTCTTTTTTGGTACAAAAGATACCAAAGTTTTATCACGAAGAAATCCAAATGACGAATAGTTAACAGGTCTGGATTTCTTTGGTTGAAACTCTTTAGGGACTTCCCGTTTATTTTTTCGCATAGTTCCAACATAAGTTAGACCGCATTGTTTCAAAGCATCTACTAGCTCAATTGATGAAAACCAATTGTCGGCAGTAATATTTCTCATGGAATTAAATATGGGTTCTGCTAATTTGACGACGCTTCTCCTGGGGACTGAATGAAAATTATTTCTTGATAAATTTGTCTCTTTGCCGGAATATAGTTAATAAAAGCTGATAACAAATATGGTATTGTCTTTTCGAAACGCACAGACACATGATTTTTAAGCCATACGTTGCGGGCCTTGACTTCAAATATACTCATTAGAAACAGCGTCCTCTGAAAGGTACTAACATTTCGTCAACCGTCACGTTTTCTGAACAAATATAATTATATTAACAGTTTTCCATAAACTTATCAAAGACATGAAATTAGGGCTAGACAATCAGTTTCTCTTCGAATTTCTCGTGTCTTTATGTCATCAAATCTTAATCCGGATAAAATATAAAATAAATAAAAATCTATTGTAACTCATTGCAGCTCCGAACATATGTTCCATCAGTATATTTATTTAGATTTAAATATTCCAATAAGAAATAAAGTCCCTATGAAAGCCCTCATTTCTATTTGATCAATGTGGTTCATGTAAGTAGGAAAGTCTAAGCTCGTACTTTTTTCCAAAAATTCTGTTATGTTTTCGTTAGTGTGCTCTATTATAGAACAAAATATATCCTAAATAAATTAGGTTCTTTCATAGCAGGACCTCTTTTACCTAGTAAATGCGTTATAATATTATGGCACCTTGTTCCTGAAGACGCTGGGGCAGTTTTGGACAATTTAAGTTGATTTTTTCCATAAAAAAATAGCCGATTGTCTGACTATATCTTGGCTTTCTTCGTTCGAAACCGCGTCTTCCGCTTCTTATTCGCTATCAACATCTTCTATTTCACTGGCAGTGAAGTGATCTGAAGACTTTATTATCACTAAACTCATGAACGTCTTCAAATAAATCTGATTCGTTTACTGAATCTGAGTCACTACTCTCTAAAAACATAAAATGAATAAAAACAACATACGAGTACACTGACAAATAAAAAAATAACATTTATTCCTTCGTGGGGTAGATTTCAATCCCCTGCTATACATACGTATGAAAATATTGATCCAAGCTGCGCGCGCATCCACACACTACGAAAGTACAACCGGTACTGAGATTAGTGAGAATGTTGTTATTAGCAAAAAAGTGAAGGGTGGGGTAGGAATTTACCCCACGAATGTAGTTAATGCCAAATATTTTGATAGTTTTGAAAAATTACGGGTGGTCGTAAATTGGAAATTTGGATTTTGAAATTTTAAAATATGTTATTTAAGAAAAAATAATAATTATAATAACTATAATAAATTTGTAAATTTGTAATCATGCATACTAAGAAGATACGTTATACTACATTGAATTTATTCGATCAATAAGGAAATCTTATAAATTTTCGTAAATAGTTCGCCTACATTTAAAACCTCAAGAATGATTATACGAGTATATAACACCTCAACTGCTTATTAAAGCATTGATCATACTATTTGTTGAGGCATCTTAAAGTTTTTAATCTATAATCGCCATTTTAAAAATTCTTGAAACTATAGCAACTTTTTCAATAAAAGCGCTATAAACAGCTGTTTTCAAGCATTCTTAATTCGAAACAACGAGGGTTATTTTTCTTTCATTGAAACTTGCTGTTAAAATGTTTTATTTGTGTATAACTGGCTTTTTATAGTTAACTCGTCGTCGCTTGTTCGAAAATTTATGACACCGACAATCCCTTTATTGGGGAGAATTAGCAAAGTTTTTTTTAGGGAAAAATTAAAAGTTTTTCACCGAATGATAATAATACATTTTAGCGCCCAACATTTTGATTAAGCTACTTAGAGCCAATTATTTGGAATAAAATTAAACAATTACAATTTTATATGTTAAATTCATAAATAAAGAAAATTATATGCTGAAGCGACGAAAACAATAAAATTTTAAGTAAGTCATATACGTACATATTATATTCAATCATTTACATATATTGCCGATGAACAACTTAGTGGGAGTGGACGTGGTATAGTGGTATATGCATAGAATCCTCAAGCAGAGGGTCGCGGGTTCGTATCCCGGTCGAGGCAAATCTCTGAAAAAGTATTTTCATAGAATTTGTATGAAATTATATGAAAATCCCGTCGGCGTCATCTCTGACATGAAGGCAAAACACTGATGTTGGAGTAGTTGCTGGCTGGGTTAAATGTAACGAACTAACAACTAGCACGTACAAAGACCCACTAGTTGAGGATGCACTGGCTCCAGTTTGACAACCACCTCTCGAAAAATATCGAAACCTAACACCTGAGTTTCGAAACTACTACACCACGTGCCTGCGCCCTGGTGAAAAGCCAGTAAAAGGGTATTCATATCCCCTTGGTGCGCGCGCGGAATTATAAAAAAAAGATCACCCGCACATAAACATATGTTCCTCACAATTTTCATATTTGCTATCTCAGGCTTGGAAAACTTTCGCTTACAAAGTAAAAAGTTTCATATAATCCTTTTAATTCTACCGTCCACTCTTTCACTCGATTGTTTCTTAAAGTTTACTAGTCATTCTCGCTTGCTTGATTATAAAAAGCTTTCACTCAGGCTTGGAAAACATTCGCTTACAAAGTAAAAAGTTTCATATAATCCTTTTAATTCTACCGTCATCTCTTTCACTCGATTGTTTCTTAAAGCTTACTAGTCATTCTCGCTTGCTTGGAACAAGTTTCGCATTCTTTGGCAACAAGTTCCACAAATTCTAGTATTGGATATTCTCGTCAGTTTCAACATACATATATCATTCTTCATAATAATTTAATCATCGTTAGATACTAATCAATTCTTAATAAGCATATCATTGGTTGTACGTTCACTTACGAGTATTTTTGAATACATTCTTCATCATCTTGAAAACTCGATAGTAGTTTCATTAACTTTTTTTTTTTGTAAACTTGGACCAGCTCTCATCATTTTAATTTGCCGCTGAAGTTTCTATGTGGATACGAATCTTCGCTATCAACATTGTAGTTGTGCAACATTCACTAAAAAAATAAGCGCATTGCTCATCACAATACGAGTACTGCCCTCGTTAGTAAACCATAAAGTTGATTGTTTCAGAGAAATTCACATCAATTGTTCATGTTCGTGTTTGTTTATTATACAATTTTGGTAGAAAACGTGAATTACAATTTTACTAGGATGTTAAATTGTGCTACTCAAGCTTATTCTACATGACAGAACATTCGTTGAATAAATTAAAGCAAATGCGTTCCTCTTAAAAGGGAAGAATAAGAAGAATGAATAATAAAATGAAGAACGAACTTTCTCTTCCCATATTGTTACTAAGGGAATATAGAGCTGTAAGATTCTGTAAGAGGTGATCTCGAGGAACTTTCTGTTCCGATAAAAACGAAAATTTTAAGTGCGTTGAGGGTCAGATGGGAAGTTTTTCCGAAACACAATTTTTCTAAATTCAATGGAAAATATTCTGAGTACAAAAACCCTAGTAATTCATTGAAAAATCTCATCGGTAACTATTCTAGCCTCTCGGTTATTGAAAAGTTTAGCTATCTCCTCACATGTTTAAAGCACTATTCTAAGATACTTGTACGTCTCAAAGAAAGTTATGACAACGATTGTTTAATACTTTCGGAAAAAAGGATATCCCAGTTGCATAACTTAGTAGACAGCGTGTCAGTTCTGTATAGCTCATTAAAGTATCTCCGCAGAGATGTAGATATATGCAATGCCGTAGTAATACACATTACCACGTCTAAGGTCGACGCAGAAACTCAAGCTAAATGGGATGAGCATTGCCAAGTTGGTATGATTATGCTAGCGTTTTGAATAAACGTTATCAATACCTGGAAGTACGAAATAGCAAGCAACTTCAGCGGGAGCAGAACCCAAAATTGTCATCTGAAACAAAGTCATTTAGTGACCAGCATCTACATACATCATTTACATTATCGCAAAAATGATTCAATCTGTGTAAGGAAAATACTTATTCCATAAGTATTTGTCCCACTTTTCTAAGACTCTCCGTGTCAGATCGCTTTAATAATTTAATACAAAAAAGCTAAGCCTTTGATTATGTAAATATATCTTATCTGTCTAGGTATCTAGGTATATTAGGTATCGGTGCAAGACATCTAAGCAAACGCATCATGCCTTATTACATCGAACCTAAAAACAACAACCTGTGAATTCCCATGAGGATGATCAACCGTCTACAAGTTCCACTGCGGTTTATCGCGCCTTATAAAAAAAAGCTTTCTGCTAGGACAGCACAAATCATCGTGGCTACCGTTATGGTTCCAGCCAGGACATCTTTGGTACTTTTCAGGTAGGAAGAGTGTTATTTGACTCCAGCTCACAAGTCAATTTCATAAATGAGCGCTTTGCAAAATCGTTTAATTTACAGAATCGATGAAAGCAATGATGGAATTGAATCAGACGAATCAAAATCACATTTCGATCAGATTTAACAATGAAGTCTTTGGAATTTCTCGTCACTCCAACCATAACTGGCTATCAACCAGATTCGAGGCTGAACGTTGGAAAGTTGAACCTTCCCAACGATGTTGAGTTTGCGGATGAGGCGTTTCATCAACCGTCGCCAATTGATTTGCTATTAGGTAGCGATAAAATTAGGAGCGGAACAGCTCTCATTAAAACACACTCATTTAGGATGGATTGTATCTGAAAAGTACAGAACCAAAACCAAAAAATCAGGGAGGAAAGAAGGAGAGGTACTATTGAACGTTTGTTTTGAATGACTGACGCATAAGCGAGTTCTACGCCTTAGGGACGAATAATAATATTTTAGAGCACATCTGAGGGTAAAGTGATGAGCATTTATAGCGAGACGGGTGTCTATCGTAAGAGTTATATTAATAGGACCTATGAGTTTTATTGCACGGTTTTGAATTCTATCTAGCAAGTGTAGAAATATTATGGGCACACCGGACCAAATGTCGTTGTACTCCAATTTCAAAATTTTTATTGTTTCATGAAATAACATTATGTGGTCGCTCAATTTACATTGTACAATTTTCATAGATTCGACATATTTTTGTCTTTCAACTGTATCGTTATGTATAAACTTATTTAATATATAAAGGAAAATCATGAAAAAAAACCTCAAATCAGAACAAAAAATAAATAAATAAATAAAAGAATAATACCAATAATAAATATATATAAAATGTAAAAACTAACAAAATAAATAGATAAATAAATAAATAAGTAAATGAAAACTATATAAATAAATAAATAAACAAAATAGCAAAGGAACAAAATAAATAGGACATTATATGTCAATAAATAAATAGTATACAGTGGATAAATAAATAAATTATAAATTACGGTATAGACATAGATTTATACAGATATATAATCATAAGCAAATAAATGTAATAATCAGTTAAATATATTTAATAAGCAAAATACAAAAATGTACAGTGGGGAGCGCAAATGAGTACATGTTTGTATTTCGTGCACTTAATACTGCATAAGAATAGAAATAACAAAGCAAATTAAAAAAATTTCTTGACCTTTATTTCATGTTCAATTCTCAGCAAAATGGTTTATAAATAAAACGGAAATAACAAATTCGAAGAAAAAAACAAATAAAACAAAAACAACTCCAATGTACTCAATTTTGCGCCTATCAAATACTTTAAGGATACAGTTTATTTTTAGTATTTCGTCCATAGCCCTTTATTACGTTAAACATTTTCTACACGATTAGGCATGCTTTCCACCAAATACTCTATGATTTCGTTTGGAATTTTCTGCCATTCCCGCTATACTCGCTGCCAAAGCTCTTCCAGGTTCGTTGGGGCTGATTGGTATTGTCCCAATCGTCTTTTCACGATTGACCACAAATTCTTAATTGGATTGAAGTCGGTACTTTGTGCAGGCCACTGCATCAATAGAAAATTTTGTTCGGCAAGCCATTCCTTCACGATTTTGGACGTGTGCTTTGGGTCGCCATCGTTTTGAAATATGACTTTCTCCTCAGCATAGCCGCTTCTATCGACAAAATCGGAAAGATGAGTCTGCAAAATGTTCAAATAATCTTCTTTCTTCATTATTCCATCGATTTTGTGCAGTGGTCCAACGTGCCACTATGTGAAGCACTCCCTCCACTATGCTTCACCGTTTCTTTGACATGGTGCCTTTGGATGGTCTCCGCAGAGCGGCGCCAGCAGTGTTTTCCATCCGACTGAAACCGATTTAATTTTGATTCATCTGACCGCACTACACGTTTCCAGTCATCTGCTGTCCAATTTCTGTGTTCTCTGGCGAACTTCAACCGTGCCTTAACATTTTTTGGCGACAATGCAGGTTTTTGCTTTTTTACCGCTGATATGTAGCCAATGTCGTGGAGGGCTCTGCTTGCAGTCCATCGACTAACGGGTTTGTTTATTGCTATAGAAGCATCTTTTGGTGTTAAAAACTTGTTTCTTTTCATCTCCGTTATATAAAGACGTGTGTCTGCTTCCGTTAACATTTTTTTACGACGTCTGACTTGTGGTTTAGGTACAGTTCCTCGCCTTTCCTGGACTCTTATGACCACTGATTGGCTTATTTTAAGCTGCTTTGCTATCGGTCGCGTCGAGAAGCCACTCACTGACAAATCTACAATACGATCTTCAATATCTCGTGATAGTTTCTTCATTATTTTAAAGGGCTATGAAATTATATTTATTTACTTATTTTATTAATTAAAATGTTCTTGAAAAAATTCTTACCACATGGAATAAAACACATCTCAAACTAAAATATTTAAAACAAGTCATAAACAAATTGAGTACATTGGAGTTGTTTTTGTTTTATTTGTTTTTCGCTTTGTGTTCTATACAGTTTTGCTTAAAATTGAACATGAAAGAAAGGGCAAAAAAACTTTTAAATTTACTTTACTATTTCTATTCTTATACAGTAATAAGTACACTTAGCACAAACATGTGTGCTCCTCACTGTATATGAATGGGAAGTCGTAATAAACATGTATAGAAATCAAATACTTAGCTGTGTAATCATCTCTAGTACGAGCGAATTCAATTCGTCCTCTAATTTCGGGCGTATAAATGGCTTATACATTGAAGCTTGATCAGAGAGGATAAGGTATTGCTAATATTGCTTGAGAAAACCTAAACATTTCGCAGCATTTTTGTCAAATTTGTACAAATTTTACAAGAGTATGTACAGGGATTTAATCCCTATACAGGTAGTCGACAATGCTCATTAAAAAGACTCACATTACTACCACTCGGTTCAACCCATCAAGCGGTTCTGAAGCGAGGTAGCGTTTCAACTAAATTAAAAGTTGTTTAAGATGAGTCCTGCCGTACGTCATCACAATTATTATTGAACTTAATTCTTACAGCTGGACCCATTGTAGCATAATTTAATTATAATTTCTTCTATATTATCATTCACCAAGTTGCTTACGATTTTATTTAGTAGCAGGTTGGAAAGATTCTGTTACCTTCAACAGTACTAAAAGCTGTAGCAAAGCCTGCTTCAAAATTTATCGCGTTTACAATTTAGATACAATATTTAGAGATTATATTGGATCATAAGCTCAGTTGGAAGGATCATACTTTACATTTGAAGCAGTATCTTCAAGAATTATGTGTAAAGTTGATCGTCGAACTCCTAGTTTTGAATTGTTCCAAAATCTTGGAATTCTTCCTTTAAGGCATTTATATTGTTACAAAGTCCTTAAAATATTTACAATTTACGAGTCAACACTCATGTAAATGTGCCAAAAATCGATAAAACACAATTTTTACGATCTTATTTTGTTACTGCGCCTCGTCTATTTAACTTACTACCAGGGATCCTTAGATGTGAGAGATTGAAATCCGTATTTCTAAATAATATTAATATAATATTAATTCTAAAAATTCTGCAATTAATATTCTTAACACCTTTTCTCTAATTCAAATTCTGTTTAGATTTTCTTTCCTTATGCACCAACATTTTGTATTTAAACTTTATGAATATTTTGTATTATGTATTTTCCCCATCAATAGTTTTATTCTTTTTATAACTACAATTTTATGGGTACATTCGCCTCTTGTCTTTGACAATTGATTGTATCTCACTATTGCACTTAGAAATGTAAAAGCTTTGGGAATTAAGTAATTATGCAATATTTTTGTATATTTTAACTTTAAGTTTTTGATATAAAGCAAAGTTATGAAAAAAAAAAGTAATAATCTACTTCTAGTTTTGCTTCGCTTCCGTCTACATACGTCGATATGCTCTGACTGCTGATATTGTCAAGATGTATGGGCAGATTGCCGGTTCCCATATATTTTGCGAAGAAGATGCAAACAATCACCTATACAAACGTTCGAACTTAACACAATTACCTATGGCACAAAATCTGCACCACTTTTACCAATTCATCTTGCTGACATATTCGTCGACCGATCAGGATCCAGGACAATTCGATCAGGTTTCTAGATGGAGAATATGCTCAGTGGAGCTGATGATCTAGATGAACTTAAATAAATTCAACACGGGGTAATTACTTTACTGAAGTCAGCTGAACTCGAACTCTCAAAATGATATAGCAAACATAAAAATATTTTTAAATGTGATGATGAGTAGATTGCATTACGACATTGGTTAATCCTTAAGACGACATGACTTCTAGATAGATAGATTTTTAAATTTGCAAAATACATAAAACATTTATATCTATATTCATGTCATCATTAATGATTATTTATTTTTTATTTTTAATATTTCTGTCAATTTCTTCAATAAATTGTGGTATATTCAACTTCGGTGATCTGTATGCTGCATTTTTTACAAATTTTGCAGTCTGTTCTGATTCTTTTAAATTGTATATTTGACAAAACAAACTATTGTCAAATTTTTGTGTTGGTACAAATGATATAACTTTTTGCTCCTTAATACAAATACTTTATTCAGTACAATTACAATTCACAATTTAAAAGCTTACAATTTCAACCCTTATACTATAGTTTATTTTTTACTTAAACCTCTTTATCACTGTCTTAATTCACACTTCAAATTCAACTGATGAACTGAACATGCAAACCTTGGGGATGCTATTATTTACACTCCAATGACATATTTCGAGAACACTCTGCGCCCTCCAGCATTCCATACAAATTTCCATTTTGCTAGAATATTCGATTCTACTCTCCGCTCGCAGAGTAGAAGTCTTCTGCTAGGAAACATAGATGACGCTGCTACTAGGGCGAATAAAAGATTTCGGCCTAATTATATTGTCTTTATTTCGTAATCTTAATTATATGTAGAATATATGTCGTGTCGTGCCTAGGACTAAAGAACAGTTGATTTCATAGAAGAAAAATAAGAAAAAGTAACAATTCAAGAAAAAAATTAATTTATAATTCAATTGTTGTTTCTGCTAGGCCAGTCTTGCATTTTTGCACAATTCCAACACATCCCCTCAAATTTGAAAGACTTAAAAAAAATGTGACAAAAAATGTATAGGGTGACTTGTAATTCGACCTATTCCTTGTAAGGAGCTATTTTATAGCTTATCTACAATGTTCTTAGCTATGATAACCAGGGGTCGAATTAGTAGTTTTCGAGTTATTCGAGTTTTAAGGTTTTTTCGAAAAAACACCGCCTTCCGACCTTAAGGTGGGGATTGTAAAAAAATTACATGCATTAAGATGCACTGATAGCCAGTGAACAAAAGATTACTTTAAAAAAAATCATGTCAAAAAATTATCAACGCTTTAGAAATAAAAGGTTAATAAATCTTAAGACAGCATAAATTTTTTTTACATTTCTTTTTAAGTGAAAGACGATTACTCAAAAAAAAAGTGTAAGAAATTTCTTAATTCATAACCTTTCCAAAAAGGTATAAATGTTGATATCTTTTAATAAATTATTGAAAATAATACCGATAATAATAGAGCAGGTAGCGGGTGTGCTGGAAGCGTGCCTGTCCCGAAATTGATTTGTTTGTGTGAATCCTAAATAAATAATCATAAAAAAATCTTAATAATAACAATCACAACTTTAGTCTTCAATTAAACAGTCAAACACAAATATTAGTTATAACAATTACCAATCCTGTTCGAATTGCTTGCCCTCGTTCCGTATGCATGCACGAAGCCTTTTCAGTACATTAGTGATTGTTACTCGCGTCGAAGTGTCTTCTTTCAGTTTTTCTGGAACTGTTAAATTGTTTTCTCTCAAGTCTTCTTTAGATTAACCGAGGCTTCATTAGCATTATTTATCAAATATGCAATCAGTTACTTTCAACTGTCCTTCCAATTCGGACATCTTTCTTGACTTATATCTTTATCAAATGGAAACTTATCACTTTGAAAAATACGCAAATATCTTGTACTATTACGGAGTTGCTGATGGTGATGCCGCTGCAGCACGGAGAAATTATCAACGACATTTCTCACATTGACATTTACCTGATGTTAGCACGTTTCCGACTCTATGTGCATTTGAACGTTCTGTGTCGTGCTTTATCACCTTTGGTGTAATCGATTCTACCTGCTTTTCTTTTGATGTTTTCTCCAGATCTTTGTTCCCATAGTCAGCATCCAATAGTTCGATTTCAACGTACTTGTTACCGACAAAACTTTCAATGTTCTCACTGGAAATCACAACTAAATTCCAATTCGTCCAGAAATTTGACGGCTCTGCTTATTATAATTTTTTCGAGCTTGGTGACCATAGCCTGCACGCCTTTTCTTCGTCTGAGTGGCCTACGAGAATACATTTTTCAGATCTCGAATCAAATTTTTCTCTAGCTTAACCCTTTCTTAGAGCATAAGCTTTCGCCCTAAGCACTTCCATATGCATTATGAAATGCAGTAGGTGACTTACCTGTCCAAATATTATAGGGAATTCCGCTCCCGAGTGGTTTTATAACGCAACTGTTGGGAATATAACTGTATGAATCACTTTTGCCCAGAATATTGGAGGTGTACTGGCAAATTTCATCATATTTTGGCCATTTCAATTAGTATCCTGTTCTTTCTTTCGGCTAACCCATTTTTTTGGGGAGTACAAGGTACTGTTAATCTTCGATGAATTCCGTATTTTGAAAGGTATTTGTCAAATTAGTAATTGCAAAACTCACTTTTTCCAGTAAACGTCTCTATAAGTGCTCTATTTTTACAATACAATACAATACAAAATATACTTCACACCAACGGGATTATCCATTAATGAAGGTCACAAAATATTTTGTGGTAAAACTCGAGCGAAATTGATTTTAACTAAGACAGGTTTCGTATTTTAGTAATTTTGTGATTGCCTTACGATTTATGTTGGGAATAGTGTTTTTCTTTACCACTAATATCAAATTACGTTCTTTCAAATGTCCTAATCGCCGATGCCAAGCATCCAGTTGTATAGACTTTATCTTCATTTCGACCACATTCGCACAATCCATGTTCATTTTGACGTAATACAAATTGTCCGCATCACAACTTCATAATGTTTATATATCATAATAGCATCCTTATTTTTCTAAAAGAAACCATCCAACCTTTGTCGCTTAATTGCGACACAGGCAGCAGATTTGTTCTTAAATCAGATACGTATAACACGTTTGAAAGATTAATTTCTTCTTTCCATTTACGGCTAAACAAACGTTTCCTGCACCCTCTATTTTTGTTGCGTTATTGTTTGCTAATTTCACCTGTTTCTGCATAAACGTCAAATCGTCAATTAATCTTCTTTCCCATGTCATATGAGCGGTGCAGCTGCTGTCCAGACACCATGCATTTTTGTCATTTCTCTTTTCGGCAAATAGATTAGTTTCCGCTATATTCCAAGCTGAGAATTCTGAATTCCTATCATTTTAGAAAAACTGTTTCTAACGAAATATCCAGTCCTTCCGCATCGGTAGCATCCCCCTTGCCGTCCCTTCCCATCTATTGGTTCTCTATGGTTCTCGTCCTTATGAAATCTTTTACCGCTTTAACTTTTTATCTATTTTTTGTCATACAATATTTTTGAGTAGAGAGTGAACAAAAAAAATTGTAAAAGTTGGAAAAATTTATGAAAAACAAAATGAACACGGTACCACTGAGTGGCTGTAAAGATATCAAATTTGTCTTCTATGTGTAAAGAAATTCAATTTCGACAAACCATCATTCTACATAAATTCAAAGAACTAGACTCCCTTGTATTCAGACCGGAATGTCCTAAACTCTATCCTGGTTGGGATGTGGACAATGTAACAACCGAACATCTAACGAATTCCTCCATACTTTCTCTCAGCGAAAGAAGGTGTTGATGTTATCTGAAAAATAGACGAAATCATCTGGCAAGCGGAGCTGCCGTAGAAAACAGAACTTTGGAACAAAGACTAATTTCAAGACGAAGAAAATGCAGTATGGAGATTTTGATGGTTTTGCGGCGTTCTCTCGCTTCATCCAGGAAAGGTTCGAGAAAGTTGCTTAGTTAAATGGCTTTCAGACCATTGAACAATGTACACTGGAATATAATCCATATAAAATTGCTTCATAGATCCACATATCGACGATTGTTAGGTTTGAGATGAACGAGTAGTGACAGTGAATTGCGTGAGCGACTCTGTGCTTACCCTGTCGCCGTATGATATGGTAGAGGAGAAAAAATACAATTGCTACTTAGTCAATAGGTATAGAGAGAGTTTAATTGCCGATTTGATGACAAAAAAAGTATCTTGGAAGATTTGCCAAAACAGTTATTCGGATTCAAATGCCACAATCGTTAATTGCTGTGTGGACCACCAAGGTATCAATTCGAGCATTCAGTGCTTCGGAAGTATGTAAAAAAGTCGTGCGACCTTTTTGCATACATTGCCGCATATGATCCTTTATGATACATATAATTCGCCATCTCTCCTTTCGCTCTTCTCGACACATATTCTTCAAGAATTTTCACACGAAGATTTTTTGGAGTTGGAAGTTCATCTTTAATCTCAAGAGCGCCACGAAATGTTTCGTATGATTCTGGCAAAATACATATGTAGCTAAAGAATTGCAAGAAGCTCGTCGCCAACAGTGAGTCCAATCTCTTTTAGTCTGTTTACAAAATCTAAAAATTAGTTTAAATGGTTTCGTACCCTTTCGCTCTCCTTCATCCTCGACACTGCCACTTTCTTTTATAGTGCAGCTTTTCTTACTGGCCCCTTGGATTTATATGTGCTTTTTAATAGCTCCTTTTTCTCGCTGTTTGTTCCACCTTAACGAATCTCTACTCCGACGGACTCATTGCCAGTATAATATCTGCGCACGCTTTACGTCGTTTAATTTCAATGTCGTAAATTCGCCAAAGTTTTCTGTCCTTGAACATCCAATAGACATAACTCAACGAATCATGTTTAAAAAGTATTGCTTGCATTTGGAGCTTCTACGTATTATTTTAACAATTCAGTCCTCAATTCAAAACGTTTATAAAAAAAAAAAAATAACTTTAAATTTGCACGACCGAATTAAAAAATCAAGTTTTACTTTCCTTTTACTGCGCCCTGGGACCATAACCACGGAAATAAAAGATTTCGGCTTTATTACATTTCCTTTATTTCGAAATCAAATATGCGTCGCGTCGTGCTTAGGACTGAAAAAAAATTGATTTCATAGAAGAAAAAAAAAAAGAAAGGTATCTATTCAAAAAAAGTTGTTCATAATTCAATTACTGTCTTTGTCTAAGCCAGTCCTGCCAATTTGAACAATTCCAAGACATATTCATATGGATATCACACTGCCATTCCCTTAAGTTGTTTGTCCCTCACACAGCACAATTCGTCATTCATTATTCCGTTGAAATAACACATTCTATCGAAATGGACAAACTTCAATTTTCCTCTATCCCCTGGATAGAGCTGGATACGTCATTAATACTAGTTATCACCTTGTATGATCCTTTTTACTGCTGATGAAATTATGGTGATTTTACTTTCTTACAAAGGAAAATATCAGATCTCCTTCGCTGTAGCCGTAGTCGTTCACCACCCTGGACTCCGTAGGTGAAGATCAGAACTTTGCTTCACTTGGCAACCAAACTGTTTTACCAAACGAGAACACCGATGGTCTTTGTCCTGTTGAACCGCCTTTCGGTAGAGGAGTATATATCGATCCCAGATGCGCAATCAAGGTCCAATTGAATCGCTCGACCATTCCATCAGATTTAAAATGTAGTGGCGTTGTCCTTATCTTCCTTATTCCCATTTATTGCTACACTTTATGAAAGATTTTTGATTCAAAACTTCGCCCTTGGTCGGATTGTAGCTTCATTGAGACCCTAATTTCAGCCAGTTGTTGACTATCACTTCTGCTACGGTCTACGTCCCTTGATTTGGGATGGCACTTCTGGCCCCTTACTGAAGTAATCCATGACCACATAGTATTGTTGCATTCGTGGCTGTGGATTTACTTTGGGGCCCTTCGTAGCCGCACAACTTATTCACATTTTGCACCAATTTTCGACATCTTGTTTAGCGCTTAGCCAATAAAAACGTTCCCTTACATTTTCCAACGTCTTGTTTATTCCTAAATGGCCTCCTGAGATTCCGTCTTGTATTTCATGGAGTATAGGAGATATTCTTTTATCTGCACATTCCCATTTTCTTTTCAGCAAACCATCTTGCACACAAAGCGAGTCTCACTGTGCCCAGTATGCCGTAAGAGTTTGGCTACAGCCCGATATCTCCTGCCAGCTTGGTCTTTCTTCGTGTTCCTTCCACGCCAATATTGGTCGGATGTCACTGTTTGCCTGTTGGGAAGAACGAATTTCGCCTTTACTCAAATCCTCTACTGTCATGTTCATTTGAATTGCCGCCTTCACTTTCACTTCCTTACCGCTGACTACTTCTGTGGAGAGACTTTCGTTGCGTTGCTTTTCCTTCGAGACTGGGATAATTGTCCTGGAGTCGCCGATTCCTGCTACTGACTTCTGCCTGATAGCTTCGAAATGATTGATCGGCTTCTTGGAAGCCGTTTCTACCAGTTTTTCTCTTGCCTACCTTGCATATTCTTTTCTTCATTTACAGTTTTCTTTTGTTCGTCCATCTTAAGCAAGAGGAATTGCATCATCGCTGCCATGTAGTTGCTGGTTCTTATCTGTTCTTCCTGATCAACGTCAAAGGAGAATGTACCGGGTCATGTCCCTCGTTCTTCAAAGCGTCCTGAAATCATAGTCAAGTCAAGTCAAGTCAAGTCACTTTTTCCGCCACAGGTGCTTAGGTTTTTCTTGTTCAACTCGGATTTGAATTGGACGAGGGTAAACTGCAATAGTTTTCGACCCATTACACCTTCTTGAAACAATCAGAAAACACGTTTTTTACACACAATAAGTACTATCCCACCTCTGACACCAATGTAAAATGTTCGTGTAGGTACAAATGATGGAACTTTTTCCTTTTCAATACAATAGCTTTATTCAATATAATTTAAAAGGCACAATTTAATCGTTTGTCTCAACCCTTTTACTGTTCTTTATATTTTACTTAATCCTGTTGATCACTGTCTTAATTCACACTTTACGATAGCGGTCATTGTATTGTATTGAAAGATATGCATTTTATAAAGCATATGTTTCAAGTTTGAAAGCGCCATGTTGTTTAGTATTTGTTTGGCAGCCATCAATATTTAACGTTGTCAGTGAATTTGTGAAAATGGAGAAAATTGGTCATCGTTATGTGATATATTACTTATATTTGAAAGGCCTCAGCCCAACCAATATAAAAGCTGGACTTTATTCTACTCTGGGTGAGTCTGCTCCTTCGTTTACAACAGTAAAATTTTGGGTTGCTGAGTTTAAACGAGGCCCTACGAGCTACCAAGACGAGCATCGCAGTGGTCGACCAAATGAGATGACGACTCCAGAAGTGGTGAAAAAAGTGCGGTAGATCGCATATTATTTGAAAATTTGGAAAAGAGGAAGCTGTGTGCAAGGTGGGTGCCGTGCTTGTTCACACTCGAACAAAAACAGTTTCGTGAAGATGTTTTTATTGAGTGTTTAGCAAAGTTTTATAGCAACAAAGCAGAATTTTTGCGCCGGTTAATAACAATGGATGAAACATGGGTCCATCACTTTACACCCGAGACAAAAGAACAATCAAAACAATGGATTCAAAATGGAGAACCGGCTTCAAAGAAGGTGAAGACCGTTTCATCTGCAGGCAAGGTCATGGCGTCGATTTTTTGGGAAAAAGGAAAAACTATCAACGGCCAGTATTATGCGAACTTATTGAAACGTATGAGCGGATAAATCAAGCAAAAACGGGCGCATTTGGCTAAGAAGAAAGTGTTGTTTCATCAAGACAATGCACCAGCTCACAAACTCGTTGGCCAAAATTATTGAATTAGAGTTTGAATTGCTACCTCCTGCACCCTTTTCGCCAGATTTAACCCCCTTGGATTATTTTCTGTTCCCAAACTTGAAAAAATGGTTCAGTGATGTCGGCAGTTTGTGGCTATTTAGAGGAGCAAGACATTTCTTATTATAAAAAGGGTATCGTACTTTTTGAACATCGCTGTTGAAAAATAAATAAACTTTTTTCCAAAATTTTTGTGTTTTCTTTGTTGGGTCGGGTACTTTTTTGACCGCCCTCGTAAATTCAACTAACTTCCATAATTTGGGGATGCTGATATTAATACTATAAGGACATATGTCGAGAGCAGTCTGCACCATCCAGCATTCCATACAATTTTCCATTTTGCTGGAAAATTCGATTCTAGGCTCCACTCACCAATGGTTGATGCTTCTGCTATCGAAATATTCTGCAATGGAAACGTATTTGGTGCTGCTCACTTCCAAATTATAGGTACTTCTTTCTGTTGCCCACAAAAAGGAATGTGTCCTGAATTACGTTTAACAGAATATTTATTCTATAAAACTTTTTAAATTACAAATTATACACTTGAAAGAAAATGCAAAGCGCGTGGCTAGTCAACCTATGACGGAGAGAAGAAAAATCAGGAGTGAGAGCATAAGAAATCGAATTACTTAAGATATATGCGTTAGTTGGCGCTGCTGTTCTTGGCAGAGGTTCGTGCCTGTGATATAAAAGCCGTCACATCCACTCCCCCTCGAGTAACATACTTCGAAGAGGAGGGGAATACTGGCTTTCTTGAATAGGTTTTGAGCGGTCTGTCCATTGTTGTCTACGTGCTTTCTTTAGTGAATGCAGCGGTAATGGAGTTGGGCGATTTGTTTGTGAAACTGAGTCCGTTTCGGCGATAAATGCTGGCTTTATACCATCTGTGGAGATAGCTCAGTGTCATTGATGCGAATGATAAATACTAGAACCTCGATACGTTTGATCACCTCGTGCGGGCCAGAGTACAGATGGTCAAGTGGCTGTCTGACGGCATCCACTCGGAGGAAAACGTACGTGCATGAGAAAAAATCCTTTAGGATAGAGAAACGTGACCTTATAACGAAGCAGTGAATAATGTGTGCAAAGAGGAAATGCAAAATCAATTTCAACACATACGTGATGATTGATGGTGTTGGCAACAGCAAAAGTAGCATCAGAAGGAGCAGCGTCGGTGGCAACAGAAAATTGAATTTTCATTAATGATTCTCTCACGAAGTATACGCTTACCGTTTTCATGAAGGCAAAAGAGTCAATGAAGCAGAAAGGCGCAAAATATGTATGGTACCAAAACAATCAAATTCTTGTGAGACAGACTGAGGGGCGAAAAGTCACTTCTATAAAATTTTTTGATGATCTTGCACTTAATTAGTGCATTAATTTACATCAAGCAATAAGTGAATTCTGATATTGATTCTATCAATGACTTTTCCACCTCTTTTCCTAGTAGTACAAATTGTGAAAATGTTTTTATGATATTGTAGTAATAAAATTGTTATATAGGGCTTTCTTATAACGACTTGACAAATTTTTTTTTAAATAAAAAGCAAATAATTTGAGATATTTCAAAAACTTTATTATTGGCATGAAGTACAATCAAAACATTTATGAATGGAACTCGACTTCGTTCATATGGTCACTGCGGGCGCGTTTGCAGCGGTCGATTCGTTGGACCCAATTTTCAACGAATCGGCCACAGATTTCGGCCGAAACGGCATCTATTTCGCGTTCAATGTTGGCTATGAGCTCTTTCAACGTCGTCGACGTGTTGGCATAAACCAATGACTTAATGTAGTCAAGCGGCGTTAAGTCGCACGAACGACTGGCCCATGTCTTGAGATAACACGCTCACCATACTTACTCTTCAATAAATCGATTGTAGCGTGTGCTGTGTGGCTTGTGGCACCATCCTGTTGAAACCACATGTCGTCCAAATCCATATTTTCCAATTCGGGCCAAAAATAATCGGTGATCATGTCGCGATAACGCTGACCATTCACAGTAACGTGACGATCGTTATCGTCGACGAAAAAATATATCCCAATAACGCCACCGGCATGCAAACCGCACCAAACAGTTATTTTTTGTACATGAAGTGGTGATTCATAAAGCACATGTGGGTTTTCACCCGACTATTAACGTATATTTTGCTTATTGACGAAACCATTGAGCCAAAAATAAGCTTCGTCACTGAAGATGATTTTGCGACTCCGAATATCTGTAGAAAATTTTTATAATTTGCAGACGTTGCTCGTTAGTGTACTTTACCATGATAAAAATGTTGAGTTTACTGAATAAATTGACAGTGACAGTTTGATGATTAGTGAAAGAGTGCGTTCACAAATTAAATTCAAAGTTGTCAAGTCCCTATTATAAAACCCTATAGTTCACCAGAATATCAGGAGCTTGAGAGAAAAGTTTTCAATTCTTGTCACACATCTTGTTTTTTTTTTTGCGTGCACTCCGAATATAGCCCTTGTGTCTGCAATTTGGATATATGACTTTGGAAAAAAACCGTTATTCTATTCTCGGGCTTAACTTCTTTGCTAATCCAAAGAAAAACTATGGTGCTAGTGGTGTTGGGTGTCTTATTAAAGAAAACGGTAACTAGTTACTTGGCATTACTAGCTTCGTATGGCCTAGACGCTTTATCAATAAGCTTACTCGGACTGTTTCGGGTAGTTGTCCAGGACATATTTTCGTACGTTTTAGAAATGTTGCGGTCAGTGGGTGCATATACGATTTAAGGATTACTGACCACTCTTGGACTCGACTCTCAATAAATATATCAAATAGAAAAGATTATGAAATTTCCGAATTCATTCAGTCCTTTGGACCTGGTTTCTGACATCAATTGTGAAGTGAGATAGGAAACAACACCTAAATGCACTGCCTTTAAAACAAAACAGACAAAAACAGAAATGTAGGTCTTGTAAGGCTGTTTCTCACGAATTTTCCATGAAGTCAGAATTGGCCCACAGGAATCTACTCCGTAAATTGAAAAGGGCCGGTTGGGAGTTAATCGATCCATATGTAAGTTCGCCATGATTTGCTCCAGTAGCTTCGGCTTATATCTTCTACTATGGATGCAATAATTTACGACCTGCCTTACTAGTTTTCTACCCCCAATACTCCAGAACCGATCTCTCACGAAGTTGAAAAAGCCTCTTGCCCGGCGGGAAAGTTGATGAGGTGCAAATGCCGAACATAATTCATAACGAAGGCATCATTCTTGGGAAGCAACATTAAAAACTTTCTATCATATTCGATGTCAGCATTAACAATTCGACCACCAACTTTTAGGATGTTCCAACCTGAACTCTCCTCGATGAATGGACAAAAATTGCGAAGCTTTGCATTTGAAGTGGTTCCTTTTGCCTTTAATTCTGAAATATCCGCTGAAAAGGATTTTTGTTGTATGCAACGTACACTCGCCATCAACGCCTGGTTAAGATTTTCGGCTGAAAGACCCATGTTTGGCTTCCGATTTTTGAGAATGAGCAGACACGTTAAGAGATCTGCGACTATTCGTATAGTTTTTCTAAACGAGCTATGCCTGTAGAATATTTGTAAGAAGTTCTCTTATACCTTTTTAAGAGATATGCGACTATTCGTATAGTTTTTCTAAACGAGCTATGCCTGTAGAATATTTGTAAGAAGTTCTCTTTTACCTTTTTTGTATATGAATACACTTATTCTCTTCTTCCGTTTAAATAACGGATTTTCTGCGTCGATTTCTTCCAGTTGTTCGTAAGTTGTCCAGAAGATGAAACTCTTCCTTAGGAAATCAGGCCCCGCAATCGAAGATGAGTGTTGTTAATCCTCGACGTTGCATCCTCTCGAAATAAGATCTGCAGGATTGTTCTCGGACCTCACGTGTCTGCAACAGATACCTGCACTTACAATTGTATGTCGTTTACTGGGTTTGCGACGAAAGTTTCTCAAGCACATGGAAATGCACTCAGCTAGAACAGAACTATCGTAGAATTTACCCAAAAATAGATTTGATCGAACGTAAATTTAAACGTCCCCTTTATCTTGTTCCAAAGCTTAGCTAACATACGAGCTGCACATAGCTCTAACCTTGACAGTGATTGGATTTTGGCAGATGCAACCTTTGATTTTGCAGCAATTAGATTAACCGAGACAACTGAATCGAAGAAAAACCATGTTTATTTCTTCCTGAATGGTTGGTCCTACCATCAAAATGTTGTTAAGCGACAGATTAGATGTAGTCTGACATGATGAGTCGAGTACTACTCTAAGTTTGGTAGACTAACTTTTTGGTCGGAGAACGCACTGATGTGGCATGAAATAGTGGGGCTTTCCGAAATCGATTTTAGTTACCCTTGTCATGTGCCCCAAGTTCAAATACTCTCGAATGAGTTTGGAGTATTCAATTTTTAGCTCCTCGTTCTTACTTAATCTCCTTTCCAGGGAGAGAAATCTTTTTCTGGCTATTTCCAGAGAGCTCCCAAGTTGTGTTTTCTATAAATGCTGTTCGCAAATGGTTTGCTCGGGAGTGCGAATGATTTTGCTTTCGATCTCTTCTATTTGCCAAAACCTTTCTACCAGTCTGTACAACCCGGCAGTATGGATTTTGGCGTCGTCTCCAAGAAATTGCACTAGTTGCGCAGTAAGCTCGCAATACTATCCATCTAAATACTGTGTTTTGAAGAATTGGTAGATTTTGACCCAGCTTGATGTGGCGCTCTTGCATGAGATTGAAGAATACATCTACTCCCAGCAACATATCAATGCATTGAGGCTTATGGAATAACGGATCTGTTAAACTAATATTGAGGGGAATTTTCCAATCCTTCTTCGGTAGCTAATGTTGCGGTTGAAACTCCGTAATTGAGCGTGCTATCCAGAATTCGATACTTCTGTTGAAGCCTTCAAACCTTGACTCTACTGTCGTTTTATTTTTGGAATGAATCTTTGTGTTGATGTCTCCTACCCCTTTATATCGATCGGACTGTTAATCGAATGGAGACAAAGACCCTTCGACAGTGACTCAGTCATTAAATTTATTTGGAAATCTGAATCAAGAGAGGCTCTAGTCGAAACGAAGCCTCCTGCCTGATTCCTAACATTCAATACTACTGTCGCTAAGATGACTTGTGGATCAGCACAATTACTGACAGCACTATGTAGAGCCATTCTAGGATTCCTTGCTTACAGCGATGTAGATGGTTCATCTGGCTCTTTGGGCGCATTGTACCTGTGCAACAATAAATGATGAGGATCCACGCAGACGTCACACCTCTTTGAAGAGCTGGACCCCTGCTCTCTAAGAATTGGCAACGCCTACCCAATACTTCTTCACATTCCGACCACTTCGGTAATTTCGATATTCTAACGATTCGTCCCATTTAATTTGAGTCTCATTATCGACCTTCGACATTACTAAATATATTATGTTTGCATTAGAAATGTCTTCGTGATTGCCTAAGGACGTTAAGGAATCAAAAAGTGCTGACATATTGTCGACGAGCCCTCTAAGCTGAACCGGAAACGCACTCTTCATCTTCGGAAGGTTAAAAAGTAGCGAAATATACTCTAAGAATCACTCAAGCACGAGACCAAATGATTAAATTTTTCAATGCCTGTGAGCGGCGAATGATTATAAAGTAGTGTAAATGTAAATCTTCCAATGAAATTTTTATAATCGCTATATTTGCCCGAAAATCTGGGCAACCTAAGTTAAGGAAGCCGCGAAATCAGCTGCTGAACAAGAGTTTCTGTCATACTTACTTTCCTCTGCTTTCTCATCAACGATACTATTTTTGTTTTTGTTGCGCAATATAGCTCTTCTATCTCATCACGCCAATTATCTGCTGATGTTAACTCCTCTATTCGAGTTTAATAGGTTAGCGCTTGCTTGAAATAGAATTCTGCGATCCCTAGCCGACATTGTAGATCTGCATACTCCATAGTAGCCCCTTCGAGTCTATTATGTTTTTAATCCGAGATATATTACCTTTTAAAGAAGCCCTTCTGGTTTTTAATGCGTCCAACGATTTTTCTGCTTCCACCGACATAGTGGCTGCGTTGTTTGCATTTTTTTTTACGAACAGATGATTGCCAATACAACAAAAGCTCTCCCTTCCTCCACAGGCGGCGGCGACAAATAGTTTTAGCAGCAAAAATTCTCCCGATTGGCGAATCGACGAATAATTAAAAATCGAGTAAAGAGAAAGCAAATAATTGGAAATGCATCAAACCACATCCAACAGCACGAATCACGACGAAACCGATGAGCTTGTCATTGTTATGAAGGAATTAACTAAACACTTTGTCATTCAATGTTAAATGCTTATTGTTCAACCAAAAATCCTGTCAAAGTCGCCATGAAAAAATTCTAAGATTAGGGAATCGCAGAATCCGAGAGCAACTCGAGTGGTCCTCGTGAGAAAGAAAGACGGCAGCACGAGGTTTTGTGTAGAGCAATGTAACTTAAATGGTCAGTTACCCACTTCCGAGAATCGATGACACTTTCAATACACTTTCAACTCTTGACTTCAAGAGCGGTTACAGCCAGGTAGAGATTAATTCTATGGATCGTAAGAAAACGGCCTTTACTACAGGCAGTGATCTCTGGCAGTTTACAGTAATGCACATTGGACTGCGTAACGCTGCGGCCACCTTCAAGCGACTCGTGGAACGAACAGTATAAGGCCTCACGTGGAAAATTTTCCAAGTGTATCTGAAAGACGTTATTATCATAGGTAACACGTTCGAGGAAAACCAAAATAAATATTTGAGGGGCTTATTTGAAGCTGAACCCAGAAAAGTGTTCCTTGTTCCATCCGAAAGTTAAATATTTGATTCACATTACTACGTGGAGTGAAAAGTAACCTCCTTGACCGCCAGAATGCGCTGCTACTGCAAAGGAGCCTATAGTGCCTTGAAATCCGTTCATATTGCCCAACATGCCAAATTTCAGTGCGATACTGTCTTTAGTTTTGTTTTGACAGCTGATTGTTGTTGACGTGTTTGGCATCATGTTGAGTATGGACAAAAACGATTTTCGTTCTCTTATAAAACATTATTTTTTGAGAGGCAAAACGGCGAAGGAAACAAAAGAAAAGTCGGATAAATATTATGGGGCTAATGCTCCGTCATATTACACCGTCAAATAATGGTTTCGAGAGTTTCGTGGTGGCCGCAACTCCACTATCGATCAAGTCCGCAGCGGCAGGCCCCTTAATGTCAAAAAAAATACATGAAATGGTGTTGGCTGACCGGAAAGTGAAGGTTCGCGAGCTAGCAGATTACAAGGACTAGTACTGAGCGCGCACGCTATATTTTGGGTAATATTCTGCAAATGAAAAAGTTATCCTGCCGCTGAGTGCCGCGCATACTTACTCCTGACCAAAAACAAGAACGCGAGAGCACTTCTAAAGTGTTTGGACTTGCTGATGCGGACTTTTGGCGTCGATTGGTAGCTATTGAACACCAAAGAACAGAATGAGTGCCCGGACTGAAGCCGGTACGAGTGCTCCGAAGCGGCCGAGGGAGGCTCGATGGGTCGGTAAGGTTATGGCGTCGGTTTTCTGGGGTTGTCGTGGCATACTCTTCGTGGACTACCTCGAAAAAGGTAGGTTATTTGTATTTAATTAATTAAAAAATCGTTCCTAAAAGAATAGAAACGATTTTGCTTGTTTATATGATTTAATTTAAATTGTGTTTCTTGTACATTTTTGTGTCGTGTCATTTAAATGTCTTGTTTTTCGCTAGCGATGTTTGATAGCAAGTAGCAAATTTTCCTCTGTGACCATTTAGGTTCCCCGGTTTTGGTTCGTACCGTTACCACTCACAAGTCCGTCTTTTCCGGGATGTATGCAAATGATCTCATCCTTGATGAGAGGTAGTTGGTCACCGATTGAACTCTTCCATCGCTCAAGGTAACTTACTTTCTTCACGACAGTGTCTCATTGAGGAATATCGGATATTGTTTCTACGATTAGATCTACGAGTGACCTCTGCCACTTTAGCTAACTTGCTCCCAGCAGGCTCGTACAAACTGTTTTCAGTACGCAAGTACTGCGACAAAGCATCGTAGTTCTGATTGACTCATTAAATACCGCATGGTAAGGAAATGGTCTGGTGTATCCAATACAGTATTCTTTTCATCAACTTTTGCCATCTGACTAAGATTCCTTGCATTCCTTTAAATACTTAGAATGACCTTGTGATGTGTGGAGTTTTCCTGGAATCTTCCTTCCAGTTGAGGAAACCTACGTAAGGCACCAAGACCAGGCTTACATCTGGTTTTATATGGTAACGATACCTTATATCGACCATCAGCCTAACATCTTGTTGTGTTGATATCAGGGTAATTCAACGATAAATCGCCGACGCTATATGGGGAGCTCTGAACGACCTCCCTCCGATTTGGCTGAAAAGTGGTAGAAATACTCATTGGAGTGGTACGAATCACAAGGCAAAAAAGTTTTGCGGAATTTGATATAGTTTGCGTGTAACGGAACACCAAAAATTGGCAAAAAAACAAAATTTATGTTTTCTTTTATATTTAAAAAAATCATAACTTTGACTGTGCTCATCATAATTTGATAAAATATACCTTGTTGAATTCAGGAAAAGGTGATCTTTCAAAGTCTTGGAATAATTTTTATTTTCAAGGACAAAGGATATTCCAAAACCAGAAAAGTGTTCCTTGTTCCATCCGAAAGTTAAATATTTGATTCACATTACTACGTGGAGTGAAAAGTAACCTCCTTGACCGCCAGAATGCGCTGCTACTGCAAAGGAGCCTATAGTGCCTTGAAATCCGTTCATATTGCCCAACATGCCAAATTTCAGTGCGATACTGTCTTTAGTTTTGTTTTGACAGCTGATTGTTGTTGACGTGTTTGGCATCATGTTGAGTATGGACAAAAACGATTTTCGTTCTCTTATAAAACATTATTTTTTGAGAGGCAAAACGGCGAAGGAAACAAAAGAAAAGTCGGATAAATATTATGGGGCTAATGCTCCGTCATATTACACCGTCAAATAATGGTTTCGAGAGTTTCGTGGTGGCCGCAACTCCACTATCGATCAAGTCCGCAGCGGCAGGCCCCTTAATGTCAAAAAAAATACATGAAATGGTTTTGGCTGACCGGAAAGTGAAGGTTCGCGAGCTAGCAGATTACAAGGACTAGTACTGAGCGCGCACGCTATATTTTGGGTAATATTCTGCAAATGAAAAAGTTATCCTGCCGCTGAGTGCCGCGCATACTTACTCCTGACCAAAAACAAGAACGCGAGAGCACTTCTAAAGTGTTTGGACTTGCTGATGCGGACTTTTGGCGTCGATTGGTAGCTATTGAACACCAAAGAACAGAATGAGTGCCCGGACTGAAGCCGGTACGAGTGCTCCGAAGCGGCCGAGGGAGGCTCGATGGGTCGGTAAGGTTATGGCGTCGGTTTTCTGGGGTTGTCGTGGCATACTCTTCGTGGACTACCTCGAAAAAGGTAGGTTATTTGTATTTAATTAATTAACAAATCGTTCCTAAAAGAATAGAAACGATTTTGCTTGTTTATATGATTT
The DNA here is from genome assembly GCA_907269105.1 of Volucella inanis. Lineage (NCBI taxonomy): Eukaryota > Metazoa > Arthropoda > Insecta > Diptera > Syrphidae > Volucella > Volucella inanis. The sequence goes on along the minus strand of OU026153.1, from coordinate 100,960,999 downwards.
AATTTAAATTGTGTTTCTTGTACATTTTTGTGTCGTGTCATTTAAATGTCTTGTTTTTCGCTAGCGATGTTTGATAGCAAGTAGCAAATTTTCCTCTGTGACCATTTAGGTTCCCCGGTTTTGGTTCGTACCGTTACCACTCACAAGTCCGTCTTTTCCGGGATGTATGCAAATGATCTCATCCTTGATGAGAGGTAGTTGGTCACCGATTGAACTCTTCCATCGCTCAAGGTAACTTACTTTCTTCACGACAGTGTCTCATTGAGGAATATCGGATATTGTTTCTACGATTAGATCTACGAGTGACCTCTGCCACTTTAGCTAACTTGCTCCCAGCAGGCTCGTACAAACTGTTTTCAGTACGCAAGTACTGCGACAAAGCATCGTAGTTCTGATTGACTCATTAAATACCGCATGGTAAGGAAATGGTCTGGTATATCCAATACAGTATTCTTTTCATCAACTTTTGCCATCTGACTAAGATTCCTTGCATTCCTTTAAATACTTAGAATGACCTTGTGATGTGTGGAGTTTTCCTGGAATCTTCCTTCCAGTTGAGGAAACCTACGTAAGGCACCAAGACCAGGCTTACATCTGGTTTTATATGGTAACGATACCTTATATCGACCATCAGCCTAACATCTTGTTGTGTTGATATCAGGGTAATTCAACGATAAATCGCCGACGCTATATGGGGAGCTCTGAACGACCTCCCTCCGATTTGGCTGAAAAGTGGTAGAAATACTCATTGGAGTGGTACGAATCACAAGGCAAAAAAGTTTTGCGGAATTTGATATAGTTTGCGTGTAACGGAACACCAAAAATTGGCAAAAAAACAAAATTTATGTTTTCTTTTATATTTAAAAAAATCATAACTTTGACTGTGCTTATCATAATTTGATAAAATATACCTTGTTGAATTCAGGAAAAGGTGATCTTTCAAAGTCTTGGAATAATTTTTATTTTCAAGGACAAAGGATATTCCAAAACCAGAAAAGTGTTCCTTGTTCCATCCGAAAGTTAAATATTTGATTCACATTACTACGTGGAGTGAAAAGTAACCTCCTTGACCGCCAGAATGCGCTGCTACTGCAAAGGAGCCTATAGTGCCTTGAAATCCGTTCATATTGCCCAACATGCCAAATTTCAGTGCGATACTGTCTTTAGTTTTGTTTTGACAGCTGATTGTTGTTGACGTGTTTGGCATCATGTTGAGTATGGACAAAAACGATTTTCGTTCTCTTATAAAACATTATTTTTTGAGAGGCAAAACGGCGAAGGAAACAAAAGAAAAGTCGGATAAATATTATGGGGCTAATGCTCCGTCATATTACACCGTCAAATAATGGTTTCGAGAGTTTCGTGGTGGCCGCAACTCCACTATCGATCAAGTCCGCAGCGGCAGGCCCCTTAATGTCAAAAAAAATACATGAAATGGTGTTGGCTGACCGGAAAGTGAAGGTTCGCGAGCTAGCAGATTACAAGGACTAGTACTGAGCGCGCACGCTATATTTTGGGTAATATTCTGCAAATGAAAAAGTTATCCTGCCGCTGAGTGCCGCGCATACTTACTCCTGACCAAAAACAAGAACGCGAGAGCACTTCTAAAGTGTTTGGACTTGCTGATGCGGACTTTTGGCGTCGATTGGTAGCTATTGAACACCAAAGAACAGAATGAGTGCCCGGACTGAAGCCGGTACGAGTGCTCCGAAGCGGCCGAGGGAGGCTCGATGGGTCGGTAAGGTTATGGCGTCGGTTTTCTGGGGTTGTCGTGGCATACTCTTCGTGGACTACCTCGAAAAAGGTAGGTTATTTGTATTTAATTAATTAACAAATCGTTCCTAAAAGAATAGAAACGATTTTGCTTGTTTATATGATTTAATTTAAATTGTGTTTCTTGTACATTTTTGTGTCGTGTCATTTAAATGTCTTGTTTTTCGCTAGCGATGTTTGATAGCAAGTAGCAAATTTTCCTCTGTGACCATTTAGGTTCCCCGGTTTTGGTTCGTACCGTTACCACTCACAAGTCCGTCTTTTCCGGGATGTATGCAAATGATCTCATCCTTGATGAGAGGTAGTTGGTCACCGATTGAACTCTTCCATCGCTCAAGGTAACTTACTTTCTTCACGACAGTGTCTCATTGAGGAATATCGGATATTGTTTCTTCGATTAGATCTACGAGTGACCTCTGCCACTTTAGCTAACTTGCTCCCAGCAGGCTCGTACAAACTGTTTTCAGTACGCAAGTACTGCGACAAAGCATCGTAGTTCTGATTGACTCATTAAATACCGCATGGTAAGGAAATGGTCTGGTGTATCCAATACAGTATTCTTTTCATCAACTTTTGCCATCTGACTAAGATTCCTTGCATTCCTTTAAATACTTAGAATGACCTTGTGATGTGTGGAGTTTTCCTGGAATCTTCCTTCCAGTTGAGGAAACCTACGTAAGGCACCAAGACCAGGCTTACATCTGGTTTTATATGGTAACGATACCTTATATCGACCATCAGCCTAACATCTTGTTGTGTTGATATCAGGGTAATTCAACGATAAATCGCCGACGCTATATGGGGAGCTCTGAACGACCTCCCTCCGATTTGGCTGAAAAGTGGTAGAAATACTCATTGGAGTGGTACGAATCACAAGGCAAAAAAGTTTTGCGGAATTTGATATAGTTTGCGTGTAACGGAACACCAAAAATTGGCAAAAAAACAAAATTTATGTTTTCTTTTATATTTAAAAAAATCATAACTTTGACTGTGCTCATCATAATTTGATAAAATATACCTTGTTGAATTCAGGAAAAGGTGATCTTTCAAAGTCTTGGAATAATTTTTATTTTCAAGGACAAAGGATATTCCAAAATAACTCAAAAAATTATATTTTGTTTTGTTTTTTTTTTTTGTTGAGTTGTAGAAATACTCGTTGGAGTGGTACGAATCATAAGGCAGAAATAGTTTTGCAGAATTCGATATAGTTTGCGCGTAACGGAACTTCAAAAATTGGCAAAAAATCAAAATTTATGCTTTCTCTTATATTTAAAAATATCATAATTTTAGCTCTGCTCATCAGAATTTGGTATAATATTGTTGAATTCAGGAAAAGGTGAAATTTCGAAGATTTGGAATAATTTTAATTTTCAACGACGAAGGATACTCCAGAATATCCTTTTTACATATATCGTTGAAAAACTCAAAAACAGTTTTTTTTTTTTTTTTGAATATATTATAGAGAGATTCGTCCTCCATTTCCATTTCAAATTTCAAGTTGGGATCTCTATGGGTTCGGCCAAAATAATTTTTTATAGGTGGCTAAATCATATTTATTACGTTACTCCTCTTATCATCCTCACATATAACCCGAGTGCACATACAAAAGAACAGAACTGTTTTTTTTTTTTAGAAAAAAACGTCACTGTGCTTGTTTTATTTCTTCAATGATTAGTAACTGCACATTTCCCGTTTTCGATAATTTTAGAAGTAAGGCTTAATTTATTTGCACTCACTTGATGTCAATCTGTCGTGAGCTCGGGATTTATCTTAGATTGTATCGTAATAAGAATTGTGAGTAAAAAAAAATTATAATGGGGGCTTTTGTGTGGAAAACGTGCTGCAATCCTCTGAAAAAAATCAGAAAAAAACGCCTTTATAAGTTCAAAGAAGTTCATAATAATGTTAATATTAGACCAAAGAACTGCATTTTGGCTGGGGCATCAAGAACTCATGCCGTGTGTGTATGCACCATCTATCAAAATATCAAACTCATGTTTGAGGGTAGAAATATATCAAGGCTGATAGAAAGCGAAGATAAGCATCTCAATGACAGTAGAGCCTGTTTAGCTTTGGTAATTTGCAACCCTCCTGATATAAATTGTTATTTGGGCAAGTGCCTTAATTGCCCAAACTATTCTAAATTAAGGAGAATCCTTGACACTGCTTTTAGAAATCACTACATAGAAGACGTAACATACAATCAGTGGACCCACACAGACCGATCAAAATTGGAAGTGAGAATTGAAAACTCTGAGGATTTCATTCAAAACTTTTTGAAACGGCTTGGTGTTTTCATTCGTCATGTTTTTATAACTGATCAACAAAACGGACATACTTGTTTTATTGGACTTTTCCGAAAATTATGGTTTTGTTGTGCAAGATGCAGTGCAGGGATACCACTGGACTAACGAACAGGCGAAGATTCACCCTTTCGCAATATATTACCGGAACCAGATGGGTGATATTAAAAATGAAAGTTTTGTTGTAATCAGTGACTGCTTAAAGCATGACACTATTGCAGTACACTTATTTCAGCGCCATCTCTTAAAGTTCCTGCATAAGAAATGCCAACATTTTAAGAAAATTATTTATTTTTCCGAAAAGTATTTTTTTAATTTAACATTGCATGAACAGGATTTTGGAGTGAATGCTGAATGGAACTTTTTTCCGACCTCTCATGGTGAAAGCGCATGCGATGGACTTGGTGGTACAATAAAAAGACTGGAGAGCTAGCCTACAAGGACCATATAGGGAACACATAACGACTCCCTTACAGTTATATAACTGTGAAACCGAAAGTAAAAAGAATATGGATTTCTCCTACGTAACCACACAGGAGTATAATGAAGAAAAATCATTGATGGAATCGAGATTTTCTAATTTAAAAATTGCGTCGGAAAAAGAAAACGTCATCATATTTCATCTCTTTCACAAGGAGTAATTAAAGGAAAATATTTTTCCTTTTCATCGGAAGAATATGTACAATATATACTCTTAAAAGATAATAAATAATGACTTTTTTAGTTTTTAAGGCCTTGGGATACAAAGGTCCCATTGTGACTTTTTTTTTTAAATGAAAATATTTATTACAGAATATCTAGTTGACTATAAAATATTATTTTGAGCGAACCCATAGAGATCCCAACTTGAAATTTGATGTGGAAATTGAGGACGAATCTCTATATATATAAAAAAAATACCATTTTTTGAGTTATTCAAGGATATATGTAAAAAGGATATTCTGGAATATCCTTCGTCCTTGAAAATAAAAATTATTCAAAGTCTTTGAAAGTTCACCTTTACCTGAATCCAACAAGGTATATTTTATCAAATTCTGTTGAGCAGAGCCAAAGTTATGATTTTTTTTAAATATAAAAGAAAGCATACATTTTATTTTTTTTGCCAATTTTTGAAGTTCCGTTACATGCAAGCTATATCGAATTCTGCAAAACTTATTACGCCTTATGATTCGTACCTTTCCAGTGAGTATTTCTTCCACTTTTTAGCCAAATCGGTGGGATGTCGTTCAGGATGTCATTCCATCATGGAATGACCCATTATGCTTTTCACATGTTTTATCTTCCACAGTTTCCTTAGTGTTGAAAGGCAACTCCTCCAATTCCCATGACCTTCGCAACTGAGTGTCGTTATCGAGAACCTGTAAGAAGCTCATGACAGGTTGTTAAGTTTGCGAAATTGCCTTCCCACGGAGGGCCATCCTATCTCTGATATCTTTGCAATTGGCAATCTTTTATCATCACCGCGTATAGCGGTTTTTTAAATAAATTCAGAGTAAACGTCGGCTCCGAGGAGAATATCAATAGTCGTAAGCCTATCGAATTGTGGATCCATTAACTTTAAACCTTGAATGTGTTCCCAATTTTGAAGAGCTAAAGGCTTGGATAGCAAAAGACCAGTCAGGAACTTGAGCACAGAGGCTGTGGTATCTGTCTCGAAAGGTGTTATCAGCGGTCCAGAGGTAAGACTTACATACCGCCGACATGAACCACTGCTAATTTTTCCCAATCCAGATATCTTAATGAGTGTTCGCCACTGATAAAGCTCTAGCAATTGTACAGCTGAATCAGTAGTAAAAGATCCAGGATTGACTCTTCAATGCCTCAGTTGAAGATAGTTACCATTTGAAAACTATAGCAACTGCTGTTGCTGCTATTATTGTTATTATTAATGCAGCATAGAAGGGTAGCAGCGTACACTGTTTTGACATTGGTTTGCCTTGTGACTGTATGCCAAACAGTATCGACAAACACCTATTCTCTCACTGCCTTGGATCGTTCGCAGACCCATTTCAATAAACTTTTGACCAGTCCGAAAGGAGTGTTGACCCTTACAACATAACTGGCATGTAAACTGTTTCTTTCTTTCTTCTCTACAGCAAAAGCTCTGTGTGAAGAAGAACCGCTACCCTTTAGGGCACTCGTTCCAACTTCTGCTTCGAGCTACCTAACTTCTCCTCCCACAAACGGTGATTAAAACCAGGTGACTTTTATACCAATATATAAATCAGTATGCTATCTCAAGATCTAACCGACATTGGAAACTTTTTCAATTGCCGCTGTTAAAAAAAAAAAAATTGGAAGTGAGCGTTTCCCAACACTTGCTTGTGGTCGTATCTGGCAACAATGAGTTCTCATGTTTTGTTATAATTGCCAGAAAAGAACTCTTTATGCTGGAATACTGCTACAATGAGCAGCTTCACAAGTAAGAACGTTTCTTGTGTTTAACGTGAACTCCTGCCTTATAGGCCTAATTACACGGGATGCCCATAGATCCATGGCAGCAAGGAAATCGTGTTGGAGGCAAAAAGTTCCACCCTTGGTAAAGGTCGAGGCCGACCTAAAACCTCTTACTGCTCTTAGGGTCACAGCACCCAGTATCTTATCATTCTACATTGGGTAAAGATTATTCCCGCGACTTTGGGTTTAAACCACAGCCACCATGATGCTCCTACAAGGGGGCCTATCTCAAAAAATCAAGGCCGGACTAAAATCCGGGGGGCTCCTGACGCCCACAGTACTGTGTTTTAAGTCCTGGTATGAATTACCGGTGTTCTTGCCACCCAACAGGACCTCTGCGCAGCCGCTTGTAACTGGTCAAATCGTAGCAGCATTCGGAGGCGTTAACTACTGAAAACCTTTACAACAGCACCATTTCATTTGCTCTGCCTCTGCTTTTTATTAGACAACGTCATTGCTGTAGCTGTTTATTTTTGCACGAATTCGGTACTAATCGCATTGAAACCTTCTTAGGTAATTCCTTTGTAGATCACAAAAAAAAAGTTAATAGAAAATGGAATTGATGGAACGTTTTATAGATACAGTAGTTCTTTTAGACAAACAGAAACAAACATTTTTGGGTCATATTGAAAAGCCAGATTCTAATAATCGTGGCAATTATATTGAAACAATTGTATACTTATCTAAGTATGACACATTAATAGACTCCCATTTAGATCAGTGTTCAAGTGCACATAATCCAGTTTTTACGGGTCTTTAAAATGACACTCAAAATGATTTGATACATAGTATCGCTGGAATGATTAAAATGAAATTAAAGTAGAAATAAGTGAAACGCATTTTGTGTCCATTATAATCGATGAAACATCAGACGTGAGCCATAAGAAACAACTAAGTGCCGTATTGCGTTACTTATCGGAGGAAGGAATAGAAAAAAATTTTCTTGGTTTTTTTGACGTAAGTGAGTGTCGAAATGCACTTTTAATATATTTGACGTATACGATTGCAAGGAAAAGTTAATTGGGCAATCTTACGATGGTGAAGCGGTCATGTCCGGGGAAGTCGGTGGTGTTAAAAAAAATCCTCGATGCATGTCCAATGGCAAATTTTATTCCTTGCTACGGACATGTTTTAAATTTTGTGTTATCCCGAACAGAATGGGATATTGACGTACTTTCAATCGCCGAAAGTTTATTGTTTAAATTTGAAGGCAAAGATTTTTTTTCTACTGAATACCGTTTCCGAGAGTTTTGCTAAAACGGATGTATTATTTAATTTAATACAAAACAAACAAACGGATGTTGAAGTTGCTAAGCGAGAAATCAAGTGCTTTAAGTCTTGGCTTTTTACTGAATTCTTAAACAAATTTAATTCCATTTTTAAAAGCATAAACGATTGTGCTGAACCACCACGAAAACGCCGATTACTCGATATTGATTTCAAGACTCACTATAAGCGCCTTTTTGAAGAAATAAAGGACAATATTATATCTCAACATAATACATGATACAAAACTTCCACGGATTTATTTTTTTGGATTTACTTAATAATTTAAAATACAGTAATTTTACGCTATCAAGCCCAGATGATAAAATATCTTCTCTAATTAATTATTTTCCTGGAATTTTCGATTTTACAGCCTTAGAAAACGAGCTAAAAGTTCTCTATACTACATCTTCATTTCAACAACTTGACGATCTATCACTGTATAAACATTTGAGAAGTGAAATGTTGCGTGAGACATTTCCCCAAATTTTAAGATTAAGTGCACTATTTTTAACACTACCGATAACTGTTGCCTCCGTGAAGAGATCTTTTTCAGCTCTGAAACGAATACATACATATTTCAAAAATACTTAAGGCGAAAACAAGTTTTCTGACTTAGCTTTTTTAACGATAGAAAAGCGACTCTTTTAAAACTAAAAAGTTGACCAAACTCTTATGAACAAGTTCTTACAGAATACGTTAAAAAAGATCGAAGAATAGACTAAGAGTACAAATAAAAAAATCAGCTTAACAAAAGTTTTCACAATTCTTTTCAACTTTTACTGTGTTTAATTTAAATTCGTACTTATCTTTAATATTTTCTTTTTCTAACTTTGTAAAATAATTATTTTTAAAATCTTTTTTTACATACCTTACTTGTAAATATTATGATATACGTAGAGTTTTTTAATCGAAGTTTTTATTTATGTATTTATTTATTTAATTATTATAATTAAATAATATAAATTTTATTATATATTATAAATTTACCCTTAAATGACTTGAAGTATAAAAATTTGGCTTGAATTGCTTTACTTAAATGCGATGTAAAATACACAATATAGTATAACGTCAGGAAGCGTTTGCAGGTGCATATTTTTTCCGACTTACCATATAACATTTTCCACGCCACGCCCTGCTAACTGTATTCACTAACAGAGAGTATTCCAAATGCACATTTGACATACCTCCTGGCACGAGCCAACCTGTAGTTAAATATCCTCTTTTTGTCCGGAAAACTTTAAGCCTGAAAGGTCGTATTATGTTTTGTGAAAGTGCAAATGCCTCATCACCAATAAACTCGTAGAACATATTTAAACTTACAGTATCTTGAAGATTCTTTCTCAAGCGCACCAACATCGATGTAAATGAAGTTATATTTTGCATTGCGAGCAATATTATCGAAAAATATTTGTATAATTGTAAAATAGGGACCTTAGGATGCCTGGTTTTCGTAATCGCTTATGTTTGCCGTCAATGGCACCTGGACAATTGCAAAACGGGACATATCTATAAAAACTTTCAATTTACTTCCAACGCTCTTCAGTTCACTCTGGAAAAAAATCATCTAACAAACATTCCCAAATATCCAATATGCAAACTTTTCTTTATATATCTATCTATATAATAGATCAAAATGCAACAAAATTATGTTGTTATTATTTCTATTTTAAACGAAAAATTTATACAGAAGTGGAATACAAGAATAACTACTTATAACAAAAGTGGAAAAAAAGAAGATCAGGGCAGGCTGCTAACACTGTACGACGGTGTGTGTTTGTACGGCAGTGATTTACAAGAGGATCTGGAAGAATCTGTGCAGCATCCGAAGTCACACAATAATACTCCACAATTGGAGGAATCAGCATGCCCTCCTCGCTACAACCAGAACTGTACATAGAAACGCCTGGATTGCACTTCTAATTGGGCAAGTGTGTCTTCCATCTGTCTGATGCATTCTTTATGGGATATTTTGCCCTATCTTCCACTATTTTTTTTTTTTTTTTTTTGCAGATGATATTAGATAAATTTGACACAACGGCCCCGGCGATTACTGCTCTTGCGGAGACTTGAATCCAGAAATCTTTTATGAGGTGTTAATCGCGGGTAATGTCTGAACGCTGTTGTCTCCTGGTTGAATTTCTGTCGTGAACTGTTCCAATCTTGTCATTGGGGAAGCGAAAAATTTGCTAACTAACGTGCGATATAGTGCATGATATTTGAATTTCGCGCGATGTCGAATAGTTGCCCGTAAAAGTTTATCCATGTACTAAACGGCGATATTGAATTAAGGGCCGCTTTGCTCACAGTTGGTTAAAAATCTAGTTAGGTAACCAGAGAGTTTGGTTGACCCATAGTTATAAATCTGCGTTAACCAAAGAGTGTTTGTTAACTATTTTTTAACTCTGGATACTTAAATAGGTAACCGATAATTCGCTCCAGTTTTCTAGTTTAACTGTCAACTTGTTTGTCAAGCACAACTGGTGGTTGCTCTTATTTTTGCTTATCTTTTTTCCGATTCTCAAAAACTTTGAAACTTATGTCATTATCTATTAGCTATTACTGTTTGTTACGGAGTGTTCTGTTCCGGAATTATGGGTTTAATTTTTTGTTATTTATACAAATTCTACGTTATTTTAAAACTTACAATATTATCTGAATTTTTTATCGCACAATAAATGCACAGAATTTTGTTGTGTAGCTAAATACTGTATTACTCCATAAATAATCCGCGATTTAAAAACCAAGCATGAACAAACAAAATTAGAGCACATCAATTTTTAAATAACGTTAACCAAAGAAAATCGACTGGTTAGCTATTTCCCTGATTAACTAAACAAACCATGGATTCGCTAGTTAAAATTCTGGTGAACTAACTCGATGGTTACCAAATAATAAACTGGTTAAAGTTAACCGAAAGTAAATAAAACCGCGACGCAAAATTACACATATCAGCTCTCGATGTCTGTGGTTTATCCGTACGTTGTCACTACCTGGCATATTAAAAAATTGAGAATATACCTTGAATAACCCATTATATTGTATTTTGATTACTTTATGTATCTCTGATTGTGAAATTCAAATTTCAGATTCACATTTTTCTAAATGTGGTGTCTTGCTCAATCAGGTTTATATGGTACTCATACCATATCGAAAACCGAGTTTTCGCGAAAGCTCTCATAATCTCAAATGAAGTCTTTACATACATTTTTGAGTTTTGGAAACTTCTCAGCAGAACTAGTTTTTGATGAAACCTGCTCAAAATCTACTCGTAAATGTGAGATTTTTGAAGCAGACAGATCTCTTGTAACACTCAGCATGTTAACAAAACTGCTGACAGAGTAGTTGTACTAACAAAATTGCAAAACCCAAAAATTCCACCGCTAATTGTTAAATAGTGTTAAATATTCCTTTATACGTACTCCAATTTTTGCGATTATTTTTTTAATAAAGAAAAGTTGATTGGTTTAAATGATTTGAAAGAGATTTGTTTCTTATTTATAAAAAAAAAATACACTTCCGCTCCGGAAATTGCATTTTTATCACTTTATTGACTTAAGTTATACTAATAATCAACCAACCAACCAACAACCACGGGTGGCCGTGGTGTAGTGGTGTATGCATAGACTTCTCAAGCAGAGGGTCGCGGGTTCGAATCCCTTGCGAGGCAATTCTCTGAAAAAGTCCTTTCATAGAATTTATATGTATTTATATAAAAATCCCGTCGGCGTCAACTAAATGTAGCGAACTAACAACTAGGACGTGCTAAGACCCACTGGTTGAGGATGCACTGGCTCCAGTTTGACAACATCCAAACTACTACACCACCCGCCCGCGTCCTGGAAAAAAGCCAGTAAAAGGGTGGGGGATTATAAAAAAAAATATAAGAATTAAGATTTAAGATATATAATTTACCACTGTACAACTGTCAAAAAGAACATACCGGGTTTTCGCTGTAAGCCAATGAAGAGCTTTTTGATATGGCCATAATTGCTATGTTTTCCTGTTTCCAAACAAGTTATCGCTATTCTGGACTGGAAGCCTTGTTAGTATCGGCGTTAACTCTGGTATGTATTTTGCAAAAATTAACCTGTTAGTGTAATTGACACTGTTGCGGTAAGATTTACCACAACAAACTGGACTCTTTTTCCTTGAAACCTTCGCTTCACTCCTTCGAACCTTTTATCTTTTAATAGTTGTTCTTCCAAAATATGAGGTTATGAGGCAGCCATGGGCACATCAGCCATCGTCGCACTTTCTCAGCATCTTTTAAGGACTTCATAGATAGGATCGACGGACGGTCAAAAATTTGAAGAAGAACACAGCAGAGCAGGCGGGCGGCCTGCTACCAGAGCGCAAAGAAAGCACTATAGGTTTTGGTTGTTCTGCAAGGGTCCAACACGAAAAAGCCGATCTTTATCCCAAATGTTGTTTTGTCTCCCCTCATGGGTAGTCTCCAGCTTTAAGTAGAGCTTAGACATCCGCTCCATACTTCCATCTCCTAACCCCTTCACAAGGGGGGTCTTTGTCCGTTGTTTTTCTTTTAATCCCGAGCTTCTACCTTTACGCCCCTCGGAATTGACTACCAGTAGTTCCACCCGGGAAAGACAGAACCAGGCGGACGGCTTGAAACACTCTCAACATATGTCGGATGGTCATATTATTTGGACTAAATATTTAGAGCCAGATGGACGGTCTGAAACCCCCTGTGTAAATGAAACATCTACAAACTGCACTAGAGCCAGAAGGGCTGTATGCAACTCTCTGCGACACACAACGCATCCATAAAAGCACAGGAGCAAAAGAAACAAAAGACAGAAACAAGAAAAAAAAACAAATAACAAACTGTACTATGAAAAATATAATATAATCAGTATAAAGAGTGGGATGCTATCCGATATTTCTTAAAATCTGCACGGAAGTACACCGGGTCTATCTTTCATAAATGAACTTCTTCCTTCCTCAGAAGGGCTAAACACACTTTTCAAAAGTTTTAACCTGAGATTCCTAGATCCTGACTTGGTTCCCCTTTCTTAGACTCAAACGAATAGGAAACGAACTTTCTCTGTCACTTCGACTCACTTAAAAGATCAAATTCAGAGAAAGAAGGGGTTATTTGAAGACATTGTTGCGATGTCTTGCAAAAACAAAATTTTTTTCTCTTCATATGAGGCCGTTTTGCAGCGATTTCGGCCTTCAATCGCTCCAATAATGCACAGTTATACTCGTTGTTGATTATTTTTCCTTTTTCGACTTAGTCCACAAAGAGTGTGTCATAATAATCCCAGAAAACCGAAAACCATGACTTTTCACACCCATCGAGCCTCGCTCGGCCGCTTCGGATCACTCGTGACGGCTTCAGTTCATTGCCGGGCACTCATTCTGTTCTCTGGTGTGTAATAGTGGATCTAAGTTTCATCAACAGTTACCAATCGACGCCAAAAGTCCGCCCAATTCCGCATCAGCAAGTCCAAACACTCTTTCGAAGTGCTCTCGCGTTTGTGTTTTTGGTCAGGAGTGAGTATGCGTAGCACCCAGCAGCAGGATAACTTTTTCATATGCAGAATACCATATACCACTAATATCTGTTGTATCTGCTAGCTTGCGCACCTTCACTTTCCGGTCAGCCAACACCATTTCGTGTAGAGACATTCGCTCCTCCTCCACACAGTAGCAGTGGCAACTTAATAACTAGAACCAGACTTAGCATACCTGACAGTAGAAGAGCCCCCTAGAGTCGCGACAATTAGTAAGACTGTGCCACCAGTGCCGCGCATTTGGATAGTTAAGGACAATCTGAATCGTTGTCTCTCAAGAATAGTCTCGGATCTAAGGAGTTTTTCGGGCCAAAAAGAGGTAGTAACACTAGCATTGATACGAGATACGAGGATGTGCCCGGTCCAAACCGACACGTCAGATTATGGGATTGGAGGTGTTCTCTCTTAGAGTTTTGAGGAAGGAGAAAAGGTCGTTTTTTACAGTAGTAGATCTTTACAAAGGTGTGAGAGAAACTACTCTACAACAGAAAAGGAGTGTTAATCCTTGCTTTGGTTGATTTACGGTCGTGATTGATCATTATTCGCTAGTATGGTTAAGCAATCTGAAGGATACGCACGGGAGATAAGAACGTTGCGCGGTTTGGCAACAATAATTTGACTTTGAGATCGTTCACCGAAAGGGGAGGGAGCATGTGGTTTCAGACATGCTTTCGTGGGGAGTTCCGGTAGTGGCCGAAATCTCAGATACGGATTTGGACCCATGGATGGCGAAGATGATCTTACTAGGTAAGACAAATCCCCTTGCGTATCCAGCGTAGAGAGTATAAAATGGTCGACTGTTCAAGTTCGTGAAAGCCCATAGGGTTATAGTACACGAGAACAACGATGAATGGAAACTTTTAGTAGGGAAAACAGATAGGTTAGATATATTAAGGCAATGCCATGATAGCCCATAAGCAAGATACATGGGAGTTAGAAAAACCTAAAACTTAAATTGGTCTAAAATGAGGGGGGTATATCTAAATATGTTAGGAGTTGTAAAGTTTGCCAAGAAGTGAAGCCGGCTAATGAGAAACTAGCTGGTCTAATGATGGAGAGAGTATTGATAAGGTCATCGTGGGAAATAGTTTGTGTAGATTTGGCCGATCCGCTTCCAAGTTCGCTTAGGGCTTTAACTTATATCATAAAAATCGTTAATTACTTTACGAAATTCATTCTTCTTACACATTGCGGTCTGCTACGGCAAAAGCGGTTTGCCAAGAACTTGAGGACAATGTGTCCCTCTTTCTCTGCGTTCCATAGATAACAGTATGTGACAATGACCCATAGTTTCGTAGCAAGGAACTGATGGCGCTTTGTCAAACTTATGGCTCGCATCTCCAATACATTGTGCACTATCACCCACAGGCCAACCCGGCCAAGCGCATTAACCAAATAATTAAAACTACGCTTACGGCCTATCTTCCTGAAAACCATAGGGAGTGGGACACAATAATCAATATTGGAATAGAGAATTTTTATTTAGGAGGTTGAGAAAAGAGATAGGGAAAAGCTTTATGCGGTAACCAAGAAATCCGTGGAGACCTACAGTCTCCGACGGAAACATACCCAGTATCTCCCGGACGAGCTCGTATGGCGAATAAATTTCATTTTATCGCACGCTGCGAAATATTATGCCGCTAAGCTGTCTCCTAAATTTGTCGGTTCTTAGTAGTTTGTAGGATATCAAATGTATCCAAATATATTAGAACACAGAACGAGGGACAGACGAATATCACACGTTTAGTTTCAACGAAGGTTTGTCGTAAGATTAAACTGTGTGTTAACTTTTGACTCTCTATCGTTATTTAAAACGAAATTACTTTACCGAAAGTTATCCAGACTTGAGTTCCAGAAACCCACTGTAACCAACAACGAGATTCATATTCATCATCTGTATGTAAATCTTACCATTTGGTATTTAAATCATTGTACCCTTTGTTTCCACTCAAAGTCAAATGCTCAAGAACAAATTAAATAGTAATAAGACTCAGAATCCTTATGATTCACCCTGTAAAAGAGAATAACTGAATCATATTTAGATAGCCGTTTAAACATGATTAAAATGAATGTTCAAAGTTATACTTCAAATCAATCATTTAATGCCACTTAAGCTACTAGCATCAATAATTTAAAAACCGTAAAAATTAATAATATCTTTAACAGCATATGCGTATTAAAAAATTGTACCACTTAGAAGGTAATCTTAGATCCTTGTATAATTTTTTCAGTACCCAATGTAAAAAAATATTAAGGTAATACTACATATACTACGTATCCTGTAGTAATATTGAGAGCCATACGAACAGAATCGTAAGCTTGGGTAATGATGTACATATTAAGTATGTATGCGACTCCTACAAAATGGGAGCAAAATTGAGACAGAGGCATGATAAGGTGGAAACATTTTATTAATATAAACGATAAAATGATAGACCGAATATCACTTAGATGCTGGACAAATTGAGAAAATGCCTATACATTACTACTTCGAATCTGGTCTCATCATCAGATTGAAGTTGATCCTTCCACCTTCCAAAAAATAATGGATAAGGTTTTGCGAGATTTCCAAAGCGAAATATGCCTGGTATATACAAACGTCATTATCGTGTTCTCAACCCCTCCACAGGAACACATAGAGTATTTAAGTGTTTAAGTATTTCAAAAAAATCTTTTCAAGATTACGTGAGGCAAATAATATAATTAAAATGCAATAAGTTAAAAAAAGCTATCGACTTAAATATAAGAAAACACACTTAAATCTAAAATGTACAAATAATTTTTTAATAGTCATCTTTTAATCAAGTTTGACGTTTTCAAAGAATATTCTGTATTATATACTATATACTATAAACGCGAACGTCAGCCCATAAGCCCAACCCAACAGCTCAACTTACAGAAATGAACAAAATTTTTTACATGTTAATAACACACAATTTATTAATATTAAACAATGTTGCCGTCACAACTACAACTACCTGCCCAATCCACTCTCATCTAACTCCAAAACTTTGCCGCTATCCAAATGTTTCAATGAATATCTCCTGAATTTTCACTTTTGATAATTCGCATGCATCCCATCCGGTATTTTTTTTTTTTTTTTTTTTTTAAATCTAATGCTCGTAAAACCTTTAATGACCTGCAGGTCAGGCCATTGCTTGGGGTAGGTTGGGGAATGAAATTTTTTGAATGTTGAGTCTTGCGTGTATTTTCCGTCAAATTATGAGAACAATGGGTGCCACACATACGAAGATTGCCATCTCAGTAAACATAGAAATTTTGAATTCTTCTGAATACTAAGTCCATGCACGTATCCCAAATCGATCACATGGTTGGGGTTCGTGATGTCCATCAAAGCCAGGGGAAGGGCTTGCATAACTGTGGCTGCCGTGGAACCCGTAAATATTCTTCCCTTTCACTGGACCGTCTCGTTGTATATCTGGATTGTTTAGGTACCCGTAAGAGGCCTTGAAATGTGTTAGAAGTTGAATCGCATTTAAAATTAGTGGCAAAAATGGTGTCGTCCATAATGAGATCCAGTATTTCTTCGGTATTTGTTTTTAGGGTGCAGCATGTGGGTCCCACTTTAAGCGGCCTCGCCACGCAGCTTTCTTCAGTAATTTTTTCTAGTGATTTGTTCCCACAGATCGTCGAGTTTTTAATTGATAGGCAATTAGATCTGGCAGTATATGTTACCCTATGGTTGATCAGAACTTTCTTGAATTATTGACGGTTTTGTTATCAGTAAATTATAGTCTTCTTTTCCCACATTTGGCATTGAAATAGCGTATATACTTCAGTGAAAATTGATGATGTGTCATACCTGATGGCATCTATTTCTTCAGTGTACGGTAGGGTTTCCAGTTCATTGATAAACTTGTGGATTTTCTCTGTTTCCAGGAGACTTGTATTAAATAAACCACTTTTCGCCATTTGACAAACTCGATTAATCTTAATTATTCCTCCTTTAATAACCAGTATTTCATCCAAAATATTCTGCTCATATCTTTCAGAAATTGAGTCTTTGATACCTTCCCTTTGGCATCGGAGTTGCTAGCTACACACTTCCAAGCAGTTACCAACCAATGGATGGGTCCTGCCTTCCTCGTCGGTTTGCCGTTCAGCGAATAAAGACGTCCTTTTACCTGTAGTAAATGAAATTCGATAATGCGTTTTATGTCTCCGTCCTTAATAAGATTGCTTGTGGCGCTGTTCTTTCCAGCCAACAGATGTTTAAATTGTGCTAGGTCAATGGCATGAACCAGCTTAAAACTCCCATCAACAATTCAATCCTTACTCTCTTTCAGGGAAACTAAACGTATTTTGCTATTTATTTATTTAGTAAAAAACAGCGTTTATAATAAACTAACTATAAATACAATAGCAATAAATGTAATGTAGTACAGTAGATGGATAGATTTCACAATGTCTGGATTTTGCAATATGTTGAATAAGTGTATAAAAGTGAATTCTATTAAAAAGTGATCCTACTAAAGCTGTAATCAAGTAAAATGATTTCCAATTGATTGTTATATGTTGAAAAAATATAATTCTAGAGGGGAGTGGAAAATCTTTGTAAAGTAAATAATGCATTCGAAAAAGTGCACCACTAACACTACTCGCACAAAAACCGTCTTATGTTAAGAGGAAGTGAATTCCAGAGACGAACAACAGGAACAAAAAATGTCCGATTAGCAACTTGATATGGAGTACGCAGTACAATTAAACTCAGCAAACGATTAGATCGCGAGAAACTTAGCCTGTATAGATATTTAGGCTGTTTGCTGGTTACTATGTGCAGTAGTTCAAATATATATCAAGTATACATCCAAGGATATTTCTGATTACGCCGACACATGAGCGTAGCGTTTCAGGTCATATACGTAGCGTACAATATTATTAGAGCTTTGAGATTGAAACAAATTTCTAAGGCAGCCATATATTTTTCGGATAACTGAACGGAAATGGTCGTCCCATTTTAATGATGAGCTTAATTAGACGCCGAGTTACTAAGCTTTGCTAACAAATTCAAGTGAGACGTTTTCAAGCTAAACAAGAGGGAGATTAATTGGGATATAACCATTTCAATTTATAAATAAGCATTTCGTTTTTATCGTTTTATATTTATAGATTTCCTGTGCCCAGCATTGAATTCGCTTATGGTTGTTACTAAGTTGTAAAGTGGCATGATAAATAAGTTCATTTTTAAAGCTTCAATAAAGCTGAACATCGTCCGCAAAAATGAGAAAATTGCAGGTCTAAATAACATTAGGGATATCGTTGATGAAAATTGTAACGGTAATTTTAGTGTTTCTTTGGGTGTAAAATTGGTCAGCACTAAGCCACGACCCTGGGAGTAAAAACGCAAACGAATGTTCTCATCAGCAGGACCCTTCCTTCTGCCCATGCGGCCAGTCTTCGCAAATAGCAGAAGGGGTTTCGACCCCTTAAGCAGCGACAGGCACGCTAGTTGTGCTCAGTCCTGAGCTCGTCGGAATGGGGGGACCTTGCTGTTCGGTAGTCAACTCATGCCTTTCTTCATGCTGTTCTACGCAGAAGAGATTTACCTAGAAAAAGAAGGAGACCCGAATTTACCCTTGCTTCGTTTGCTCAACTAATAATCATCGACCCCATAGATAAAAAAAGAACGGCAGAGAGGAGGGCTCGGTGTCCTGCTCTCTCTTAGATTAACCCACCCCTTCGTGCCTAGCAGAAAAAAGCTTAAACACGACTATGTTAGCTACATTCTCCAATGCACGATTGCGTAGCTACCCCTTCATTGATATGTATGTATGTATGTATGTATGTATGTAATTAAACATTAATTAATCGCGCTTACCCACATACCCCATTAATCCTTTCACACCTACCCCCGGACCACAAATTTTAGAGCGAAATACTAAAATTTACTGCAAAACGAAATCACGGTTCCCAAAAAGATCAATATTTATACGTGTTTACCGTGTTAAATAATGCGAGGGCTCATCCGAATCTACATAGAAAACATCGATTGTACCATACCTAAACTTCGGTTTGACAAAGACTTTTATGCGAGCTTCAACTCTAGATCCTCCATGGAGAACAAGTCTATCCACTTCTACGTAGATGGATGTAGGACCGAAAGCGGGGTTGGTGGTGGTGTTTTCTCAGATAAGCTAAGTCTAAGCCTCTCCTTCTGTATTCCAAATAACCGTAGTATGTTTCAGGCGCAAATTTTGGTAACTAAGGAAGCTCTGTCCTGGCAGAAGAAATACGTGATATGTGCGAAAGATATCCGCATCTTTTCGGATAGTCGGGGCGCTATCAAGTCCGTGAAAATGATCTCACAAAATTCTAAAATCGCCCTTGAATGCTGACTATTTCTTACGGAGATGAGAGCAGCCACAAGGGAATTCCAGGGAATTGTAGGGCCCACGAACTCGCCAAAAGTGGAACTACTCTACCTATTCTACCGGAAAGAGTAGCATAGGTATACCAATCGATACGTGCAAACTATTATTTAACCTGGATGCTAGAGGTTACAATCCTCTACCTTCTCTGCACTTGTCCAGGTCTCTCCCAGAGAAGAAAAATCCTAAGCGCTTTCTTCTGTAATGACTTAAACGGTCTAAAGAATACAGATATTAAAAGTCTCCTGCGATTCATCATAAGCTCAAAATGGTTCTATGAGGAAGATGATCATAGATCTACGTGGCAGTACAAGGGATAATTGGCCTAACTGGATTGGTTTTCCAACCGCCACTCTCACCTAACCCTAACCTAACCTTGCCAGTCAATTTAGTTTTTTCGATCCCTTTTTAAAAACTTTTTCGAAATTTGTCTATGAGCTTTCTTTAGAAATTTCGCTTAATTTTTTTCACAGCGAGATTCATTAACACCTTTTTGGTTTCACCACTTATTTAATTATGAGTTATACTATATATATATATATATATATTTAATCTTCCTTGCTTGGAATCTTATAAAAAGTTTCACTAACAGGAACAGAAACCACATATTTCCGTTCAGTTATAAAGTGAGATCCACCTGTGATTTTAAAAAGAATATTAATATTAAATCTAATTACGGGATTTTTATTTGAGGCAGGTTTAGCGGAAGAATCCTGGTTTCCCTGCTTAGACGCTATAGTTGATATTCGAAAGCGACCTACTAATGGCACGATTACTTCACTTGTATATCCTTAAATTTTAATTAAGACCAGAAAGGCCGTTGTGTTCCAATAACAACAACTGCATTCACAAGTACTAATCTATACCTATTCAAGGATATACTTCTTCCAAGTCTATACCTGTTAGGGCGTCAGTTAAGGAAATCATTTAAGAGGATTCCAAAAAAACGCGAACGTCAGCCCATACAGCCAACACAGCTGTTCGAGTTACAGAAATGAAACTATTTTCTACATTTTAATAACGAAAACAAATTATTAATTTCAAACAATGATCACGATTGCCGTCGCGATTACAACTATCTGCCCAGTCCACTCTCACGTAACTCCAAAGCTTTGCCTCTATTAAATTGTTTCCATGGATATCTCCTAACTCGTCACTTTTGGTATTTCGAATGCATAAAGTTCTGTTAATATGCTGTCTCAGCTATATACCTGGATTGCATAATGCATTGTGATAACTGTGATAATTTGCTTATGTTGCATGCAGTTCAATTATGATCACTGATCTTCGTTGTATTTTGCTTCCTAGATTTCTTTGTTAACAGTTGGGGTGGCCGTAGTGTAGTCGTATATGCATAGACTCCTCAAGCAGAGGGTCGTGGGTTCGAGTCCCGTGCGAGGCAATTCTGTGAAAAAGTCTTTTCATAGAATTTGTATGTAGTTATATGAAAATCCCGTCGGCGTCAACTCTGACATGAAGGCATAACACTAATGTTGGAGTGGTTGCTTGCTGATCTAAATGTAACGAACTAACAACTAGCACGAACTTAAGACCAACTGGTTGAGGATGAATTAGCTCGTCCCGTCCAGTTTGACAACCACCTCTGGAAAAAATATCGAAACCTAATACACCTGAGTTTCAAACTACTACACCACCCGCCCGCGCCCTGGAAAAAATCCAGTAAAGGGGTATTCATTTCCCCTTGGTGCGCGCGCGGTATTATAAAAAAGAAAAAAAAAAGTTTATGATGTGGGTCTTGGGTGTGTGAAGTTTGTAACTCTCCCATCCAGAAACTGACAAAATTTGAAGAAATGGGTTACTCGATGTGTACGAGGTGTGGAATTTTATATTTTTATGAATAAATATTTACCTGTTCATCAATATTAATGTTGTCGCCTTCAAAGTAATAATACACTTGTGCAATGCTTTTTCCAGTCCTCGAAGCAATTCTCATAAGCAATCTTTGGTATAGCCTTGAGCTCTCCAGCGATGCCGTTTTCTTTCGGTCTTGGCTCTACGAAGCCATTGCATTGGAACCATTGGCTTATTACCATATACCCATCATTCGTCACCAGTTATGATCCTTTGAGGTCAGGATCATCAATGACGTCATATAAGAGCTCTTGAGGGATATTCATGCGACGGTTCTTCTGATAAAAATTTAGAAGTTTCGAAACAAACTTCACTAACACACGTCTCATGCCTAAAACATCTAAAAAAGTTGCATGACACGAGCCCACCGATATGCCAACAGCCTCACCAACTTCTCTTAAGGTAATTCGATGATTTTTCAAAACAATTTTATTCACAGCTCCAACGTTATCATCTTTTGTCGATGTGTTTGGACGACCATAGCGAGGCATCTTCTCGGCCACCTTAGAGGAACTTTTACCACTTATAAACATTTTTTTATTAAAAGCAAATTCACCATATGTCACTGTCAACATTTCAAGTGCTTTAAAGCATTTTTATATTATACAAAATTTAATGTAAATATAATAATTAAAAATCGCTTTTCTATCTTTCAATAATAAACACAGCAAAAAAAAACGATAAAAAAGTGTACGCTGACCGCGAAATTTCAAAAATAGCCTTACTTTTTGAACACACCTCATACAAGTTTGGTTAGGCTTATTGTAATGCATTCGAATTTTAATTGGTATATAATAAGTCCTCAATATTCTCTTCAAAATTCAATTGTTTTAAATATAAATGCTCAAGTTTTAGGTATATCAGGTATAGAAGTGTTTCCATTCATTATGTTAATGTAATTTGGTAATTCGTATAATTTCGTATAATTTCATGTTAGGGTTAAAAAGGTGTTGCGAAACCTTTAAAAGATGAAAAAACACAACAAAAGTGGAAAGTCACTTTACAACAAGCGCTTTATTGATCGGAAATTTTAGAGTAAAAGAAATTGAGCGGTATAAAAAAAATTGTACGGACCAAGACGAGTGTCAGTTAAAACTACCGTAGTGGAAACCGCTTAAGAATGTGCAGTTATCTACCGTCTTCCCGTACGATAAAAAAAATTTTCTCAAGCGGGTCGAGTGTCTCGTTTGCCTTTCTTTTTACGAGAGTAATAATTTTTTTCTCTGCCTGGGAGCTCACTACAAACAAAATTAGCTGGTGTCCGTCTTTCCTCGTCTTCGTAGGTCTCCCCGTTGTTCATTGAACATGTCCTCTTTTAGTTCGACCTTCCACTTAAATTTTTTTTTGTTTTACTGTTTAAATTCTCCTGTTGTATATCAAATCGATTTTCTTTCTTTTGTTACTTTGATCTAGATCTCATTGTGGTCAACCAAGAAGTGGCCACTCAGACCTTTGGTCACCCACACACACATTTGTGCATTACATATACTAGGTCAGAGGGCCCAATGTCTGGTATATGTGTACAGCGCTCCGCTAGAACCTCTAGACCGCTTTTTCATACATTCAAGTGTGCCACTTTGACTATCCAGATCCTCGGGGAATTTTCCGAAGTCTGGAAATTTCCTTTAGCCCGAGTGAACATTTCCGCTGAATTGTCTTGGGTTCAATAAACCACTTCTCTCCCCGAATTTGATCCCTGAAGTAAGTCGAAGTTACAAAGAAGGTTAATTTAATATTCATTTGAGACTAAAAAAGGGGAACCAAGTCAGAATCAAGGGGTCTCAGGTTAAAACTTTTGAGAAGTGTGTTTAGCGCATGTAACGAAGGAAGAAGAAAGATTTTCTAAGTTCATTTATGAAAGGTGGACCCGGTGGACTTCCGTGCAAATTTTGGGCGGGAAAGGGAATATCGAATAGCGTTCCACTCTACAATTTGTTGTTTGTTTTTTTTTTCTTGTTTATGTCTTGTATTTCGTTTGCTCCTGTGCAGAGAGTTGCAGACAGTCCGCCTGGCTTTAGGCAACTGGTGCAGGCTGTAGATGTTTCATTTACACAGAGGGTTCCAGACCGTCCATCTGGCTGTAGGTGTGTAATCCAAATAATATGACCGTCCGCCTGTCTTTGTCTTCCCCGGGTGGTCCTTCTGGTTATCACTTCCGAGGAGCATAAAGGCAGAAGTCCGGGATTGAAAGAATCCACAGGTGCCTTCGGAAAAACGTTCCTCCAAAACGAAAACGGACACAACAGTCAAGGCGGGGGAAGGAGTTAGGAGCTAGAAGGACGAAGCGAATGCCTTAGCTCTACTTAAGGCTGGAGACTACCCAAGGGGAGACAAAACAACATTTGATTCAAGGGTCGGCTATTTTGTAATGGATCCTTGCAAAATAAACAAAACCTATAGCGCTTTCCTTACGCTCTTGTTGTAAGCCGCCCGCCTGCTCTGCTGGGTTCTTCTTAGAGTTTTGTACCGTCCGGCGTACCTATTTATGTTGTCCTTCCTAGATGCTGAGAAAGTGCACCGATGGCTGAGGTGCCCACATCTGCCCAACACTCTCTCAAAATTTTGGAAGAACAACTTTAAAGGGAAAAGGTTCGAGAAGTGAAGCGAAGGTTTTAAGGAAAAAGAAACCAGCTTGTTGTATATTTTACATTTGGTAAATTTTGGTAAATTTATTTTTGCCTATTCCTGAAAGGAATATACCATACAATGTAGATAGTAAAAATAAGATAATGGATTTGATTGTAATTTTATGTACGCATGTTTGCATATTACATCCACACGTTTTGTGAATAAGCTAGTCTGTTTATTTCCTTTTCTTTTATTTACTGCTGGGAAATCCTTTATCTTGAAACTTTTCCTTTGGTCTTTTAATAACCCCATAATATTTCAACCCGGTCTTTTTATTCTTAACATGGTCATCATCTGATTTTTCGGCTTTACTTTTTCCGTATTTGATGTGGTTTTTTTCACCTTCATAGTTCGGTCTTGATTTGAGTTGTTCATTGGTTCTTTTTCATTTTTTTTTATAATTCCGCGCGCGAGTTATGTATAAGTCAGCTTACTCAGATATTGAAAATATTTTGAAAGATATGAGAACTAAGTAGATATTAAGTTACAGATATGTTCCCAGACTTTTTCCGCTGATCACTTGCATTTGCAAACCTGTGGGAATGCAGAAAAAGCTGAGCAAACATTTCATAGAGTATAAGTAGACCTAAGATAGCATTCTAAGTGCGGTTCGTTGTTAACCTTGTAAGTAAAATTAAGTTCTTTTTCTTAAATAAAGTTTTTTTATTCGATACAAATCAAACATTATTTATTTGGCGCAGTCGGTATGATAGTTCTAAGAAGAATTATTCAGTGATAACGAACCGGTACACAGTGTGAAAATAGTGATTAAACGCTAGTGAAATAATATCGAAAAAAAAATAATAAAAAAAAACACAGTGTTCTAATTGGCATTTTACCGCTTATGGACAATCTCCAGCTAGGATAAAAGTGCAAAAGAATCTGTTTATGAAGAAAGACAAAACAAAATTTTACAACAATAACAGACGAGGATTAAACGAACCAACAATGGAAGAATTAGCAGCCGAATTGCAACAAAAGAACCAACAGTTGGGACAATTAGCCGCTGCATTCCAAACTTAACAAGCAAGAACAGCATCTCGAGAAAATACAGAGAAAGCATTAAGAGAGTAAAGCATATGTCAACGTTCACCGGACAAGGTGAAATTACCATCAATTTATTCATAAGTAGCGTAGAGTACTACTTATCAGGAGTCGAAGAAGAAAACTTGAAGAAATGTATGGTGAAGGCAATCTTTTACGAAAAAATACAAGGAGAAGCAAAAAACACAATCATAAATCTACCACAACAGGATAATTGGGAACTAATAAAGGGAACACTCAAACTTCGATATAGACCAGATGTGGAGCCATCCGAAATATATAAAAGGATCAAAGTTACAAATGTAAGTGAATTATCTAGTGAAATTCAAAATATTAAATATAAAACAGATGAGCTTAGGGTTTATTATAAAGAAGATAAAAGTATTGATTTAACAAGTGTAGAAAGTCTCCTAGTACATACGGTGAAAGAAATGACACAAGGTGTTCTTTTAGATAAAATATATGATAAGACAGATTAAGGTGAAATAATTTCAATTATGAGAAAAAGACGATTTGAGAATTCATGCATTAGGTATGAATTTAGGAAACAAAAACATAATAAATTCAATAACCCAAAACAAGAAAGTAGAAATAGTAGTCGAAGACATGACAATCAAGAACAGGATATTTAGGATATCATAAAAAAGATTATCAAGACCAGGGAAATTCAGGGCAAAACCGACAATACCATAATTCAGGACAATCTAGACAACACTATAATTCAGACCAGAGACGACAATACAATCAAAACTCACATAGACATGAACCCATGGAGATAGATCGCAAACTTATAACAAAAAAAGGCAATCACCAGAGTTAGACAATTTGAGCAACCATTCGGGCCAATATCGCCACCAACAGAATGATTCTCAACAAAGAACAGAACCACCGAGTCCCAGTGACTATAAACAAAGCAAAAATGATGAATACACTTCGGAAGTAAATAATGCTCATTTTTTTTGGAATTAGCCTCCGACGATCCACCACAAATTCATTTAACCATTAATAAAAACAAATATTTAGCTTTAGTAGATACCGGTTCAACTCTAAGTATAATTGACGATAGACTAGATGAATTTACTAAAATTCCTATTAAACCAATATATTTTACAACAGTTACTGGTAAAGATAGTATAGAATTTGAGGTACATACACCTGTACCTGAGGAATTAAGAGCCCCCTTTAATGCTCGAACAAGATGGGAAGTAAAAAGACTTTGTAATAGAACATACCAATTTATACGGATCTATTAAACAACTTAAACACTTTAATAAACCTGGATGAAAGAACCATCAACTTAAATAACCAAAGTTTAAAGTTTATTAATCATCCATATACAGTGAATGAAGTATGTTCACTTGAACCCCTTGATAACTATATAAAACACATCAATACTGATCATTTAAATGAAGAAGAACGACAAGAAGTCGAAAAACTGATGAAAAGATTTGAGAACTTATTCTTTAAAAAGGGAGATAAGCTTACTAGCACCCCAGAAATAGAACATGAAATAGTCACAATAACAGATCAACAAATCAACGCCAAACTATATAGGTATCCACCTCAACATGAGGCAGAGGTACGTAAACAAATTCAAGAAATGGAGGAACAAGGAATTATAAGGAAAAGTAATTCTAAATATTCCAGCCCCCTAATAGTTGTTCCTAAGAAAATGGACAACTCAGGTAAAAAAAATTCAGAATTGTGATTGACTACAGGAAACTGAATGCCGTTACCGTTGACGACAAGTTTCCATTACCTAACATTGATTCAATTTTGGATAAGTTAGGTAAGGCACAGTATTTTAAAACGTTGGATGTTGTAAGAACAAGACAGAAAAAAGACAGCTTTTGTCACCCCTCACGGTTTATATGAGTTCATCAGAATGCCATTCGGTTTGAAGAATGCCCCAGCGACATTCCAAAGACTCATGAATGATATTCTGAGAGATTACATAAATAAGACCTGTGAAGTATACCTTGATGATATACTAGTTTTTAGTACAACATTAAAAGAGCATATTAAATCATTAACCGATATATTCAATGTATTGAAATCAAAACAATTAAAAATTCAAATCGACAAGTGTAATTTTATGAAGAGAGAGACAGAATTCTTAGGACACGTCCTAACAAAGGAAGGTTTAAAACCAAATCCCGAAAAAATATCGGTAATCCAAAAGTTAAAGCTACCCACAACACAAAAAGAAATAAAAAGTTTTCTTGGTATCACAGGATACTACAGGAAATTTATTAAAAACTATGCTAAAATAGCACAGCCTATTACCAAATATTTAAAGAAAAATAGCAAAATTAACCTAAACGATCCTAATTATATTGAAGCCTTTGAAAATCTTAAAATTCTTATAACCAGTCATCCAATTTTAAAATATCCTAATTTTCAAAATAAATTTTGTCTAACAACAGACGCCTCTAATTATGCAATAGAAGCAGTTTTATCTCAGGAGGGACATCCTGTATGCTTCGTGTCGAGAACCCTGAATAATCACGAAAAAAATTATTCAGCCACGGACAAAGAATTTCTTGCAATTATGTGGTCTGTAAACTACTTTAGACCATATCTTTATGGGAATAAATTTAAGATTTGTACAGATCACCAATCGATTAAATTTTTGCATGCCAAATACAAAGGTAAGGATCTTTCTCCAAGACATCAGAGATGGCTCTTAAAGCTAGGAGAATATCAATTTGAAATCGAATATTTAAAAGGTTAAGAAAACAGAGTATCGGATTTTCTGAGTAGAATTAAGCCCAACGAGGACGTTACTCATAATAAGGAAGAAGAAGACCAATCCCATAGTACAGACATTTTTTTCACTTGAATGTAATGAAAATGACTCAATATCCGATTTTGTATTTAATATGGAAGACAATAATTCAGATGAGACGATCCATTCAGCAGACGAAGAACTCATGGACCACATACCAATCAAAGAAGAAATAGTGAATAAATATAAAACTCAAATAATTCTAACTAACAACAAAACCCAAGAAATTGAAACCATTCATGGAAAACGAATAATATACATAGCAGAATATGACTTTGATAGATTAACCGATATCTTTAAAGCTTTTATAAAAAAAGGAAAAATAGGTATTTTTTCAGAATTACCAGATCATCAATATAACGTAATTCAGGAAAAGTTAAGAGAAATGTTTTCAGACGATAGCCAAATTAAATTTGTTAAATGTTCTTTTAGAGCGCAAGATATTAAAACCGAAGTAGAAGTAGTAAAACAAGTATCACTCTATCATGTGAAGCAAAGTTTACATTCGGGAATTCAGGAAACTTACAGTGCTATTGAACACAAAATTTATTACCCTAAATTACAAGAAATAATTCAAATAGTTATAAACCAATTTGGGATATGCCAACAAGTTAAATATGATAGAAAACCAATAAAAACAAAATTTCAATTAACCGAAACAGCAACAGATTTTAATGAAATAATTCATGTAGATACGTTTGTCATAATGAAGTGTAGTTTTCTAACAATTATCGACAAGTTTTCGAAATTTGGGTTAGCGTACTATCTTTCATACAGGAATCATATAACAATAGTAGAGGAATTAGAGAATCACTTCGCTAAAGTAGGAAAACCTAAAAAGATTATAGCTGATAACGAGTTCAAATCAATCCACATCAAAGAATTCTTACAAGAGGAAGATGTAGAAATACATTTTACCAAACCAAATAGTCACACCGGAAATTCTGACATAGAACGATTTCATAACACCATATTAGAAAAATGTAGAATTTTAAAATTAAATAAACAAAACATATCAATCAAAAGATTAATAACAAAGGCCATACGAAACTATAATGAGAGAATACATTCCACAATAAAAACAACTCCAAGCGAAGTTCAATCTAAAAGAATAGATCTTGAAAAGGTAAGACAAAACTTAAGGTCAACAAAAGAAAAGAATATCAAAAAGTCCAACGAAAATCGCGAAGATTACATTGAAGAGAGGTCCACAGGATTTATAAAAAATTATAAGACAGTTAGGCATAAACATCAACCTAAATTTAAGCGTAGCAAATTAGCAAACGTTCATACCACTAATATTAAACGACAACCAAAATTTTCAGCTCTTCACGATGACATTGTTACTCGTACTAATAATGCCAACTAACGGACTCTTACATATATACGACATAAATTAACAAACGGGATTTACTCAAATCAAACTTAATGAAGTCGACATAGTCCTTAAGACAGACATTATCATTCACATGATCAAACCACAAGACATAATAAATTTATTAAATGACATAGCATTAAATATTGACAGTCTTGGGGTACAACACAAAGAACTATCTTAAAACAGAACTTATACATTTAACAAATATAGTAAAAACAATTATTCCGAGAGATAATAGAAAGAGAAGAGGTTTAACTAACATTGTAGGAAAAGGATCAAAGTGGCTTTTCGGTACATTAGACGAAGAAGATAGAATAGACATTGAAAACCACCTTAAAAATATAGAAATCAATAACCACAATTCAATTAGTAATTTAAACCAGCAAATTGTAATAAATAATAATTTCAACAGAACATTTAGACAGCTTAAAGATATTATTAAGAAAGACAGGGAAATAATTTTGCGACAACTAAACAATGTATCCAGTCGAACAATTGAACAGAATTTATTTTTTGATCAGCTTTTTAAAGTACAACTAATAAAAGAAAAAATAGAGCACATACAAGATAATGTAGCATCGGCAAGACAGGAAATAATTCATCCTAACATCTTAACAGATGAGGAGATACAAAGATACAAAATAGATTTGAATAAAATGGAAAATATTAAATTAGGCATTACTAAATATAAGAATGATACTCTTATATTTGCAATAAAAATCCCAAAAGAATTTAAACAGATTCCACTAAAAATAATAGTACTGATTACAAACAAAAATGGAAAAGAAATCAATTGTTCTAAAGAAAAGGTAGTAGAATACAATAAAATCAATTATAAGTATGAAGAATTTAAATATCTTAATGAATTAAGCATAAGTAAACATTGTATTTTTCAAGAAAATTGTAAATTAATTAGAAGTAACCAAACTGAAATCATATTAATAGATGAAGAAACCATTTTAATAAAGAATGCAAATAATTTAAACATAAGTCAAAATTGCGACAACAGAAATTTAAATGTAACTGGAAACGTGTTAATACATTTTAATAATTGTAAAATAGAAATTTTAGATCATTATTTGTCAAACATAAAAGAGAGCTTCCAAGAGCGATTTTACTATCCAATGTACAAAAATTTTACAAATTTTACTGATAAAATAACTTTAGATGAAATTATAATCGAAAATGAAAATAATCTCAATAAAATAAAAGAATTACAATAGCATAAAAATGTTTTATATACACTAAATGTTAGCTTTGTCATAATTTTAATTGTTTTAGTAACCATAGTTCTTTCAAAATACAGCAATCTGTTAATGTCAAAGTAAAAAAAAAAAATTCAGGAGAATTTTAAAATAAAGGACGGAGAAGTTATGTATAAGTCAGCTTACTCAGATATCGAAAATATTTTGAAAGATATGAGAACCAAGTAGATATTAAGTTACAGAAATGTTCCCAGACTTTTTCCGCTGATCACTTGCATTTGCAAACCTGTGGGAATGCAGAAAAAGCTGAGCAAACATTTCGTAGAGTATAAGTAGACCTAAGATAGATAAGTTCTTTTTCTTAAATAAAGTTTTTTTATTCGATACAAATCAAACATTATTTTTTCGCGCACCAAGGGGATATAAATACCCTTTTACTGGCTTTATTCCAAGGCGCGGGCGGGTGTTGTAGTAATTTGAAACTCAGGTGTGTTTGGTTTCGATATTATTCTCAGAGGTGGTTGTCAAACTGGACGGGATAAGTCAGTGCATCCTAAGCCATTGGGTCTTAGTACGTGCTAGTTGTTAGTTCATTACATTTAGCCCAGCCAGCAACCACTTCAACATCAGTGTTGACGCCGACGGGAGTTTCATATAACTACATACAAATTTTATGAAAAGACTTTTTTAGAGCATTGCCTCAAGCTACCCTCTGCTTGAGGAGTCTATGCATATACCACTACACCACCGCCACCCCCACGGTCATCTATGTATGACCAAAATTGAAAGAAATCCAATAAAGTTACCTTATAATGAACATTATCACATAGAGACATGGTTTCTAAGCAACAGCAAAAAACATCTTTCATGTATAGCTAAATTTAGTAATTTAGTAATTATTAAAACATTAAAAAATTTGTTAGAAAATAATGAAATCAATATTCATTCGTCATATAGGCAATTCTGTCATAGAACGCCTCCATAGCACACTCAACGAGCACATTCGAATTTTAAGTCAAATACAAGAAGAAAATGAGAAAGTTTAACCGATAGAACACACTATCAAAACAATGGACACTTATAATAATGTCATTCATTTAATAATAAAAGAATAGACGTATAGTATATTTCAATGAAATCAACAATGGATTAATAAAAAAAATAAAACTAAAATATTAAATAAATTAAACAGTTAAAGAAATAATAATGAAATATAGTAGACGAACGTTATTGCAAAAATAAAAGAAACCCGAGAAAATTAAAAACAAATTAGTCCCAAAACATAAAAAGGTAAAAGTTATTAACAAATATAACAAAAAATACACGCTAGAAGAAGGGAACAGAGTTAAGAAAATTCACAATCGCATTTTTCACAAATATTTAGGAAAAGAAAAAAAATACCAACAAATGAAATCATTAAATATCAGGCTTCCTGAAGATACGGCATTAAATATTGCAACCTATGGTGATAATGTGGTCAATAATTCTAATTTTGACGACTCTTTCGACTTTCAACCAGGTACAAGCAGGAGTTAGAAATAATAGACCTTAATATAGGTAATGGATTTGTCTTAATACAGTTAAAAGAGTACCAATTAATAAAACACTACGATAAAATACTTCATTTAATTAATTTGATAGAATATGAGAAAAATATCGAAAAAATGTAAAAAGAAATGTAAAAAGAATAAAAAAATAAATAAATAAATGGCACGACAGCTCGGTGTGGGCCAAGACCTAGCTTCACGCACTCATTTGTGTTTCTCACTTTGTGAATTTTTACACTCCTGAGCAGGGCCTTCTGTTTATTGCCGGTTCCGAACGGCTCTACTGAGAAGCTTTCTCATAGGCAGAATTTGACTTTCGGAGGTTTGCCATTGCAGGCCGAAGGGGCGATGACGATTTTGAAAAATTTGCTGTTGTGCTCCTACCGGGATACGAACCCAGGTAGGTTGTCTGATAGCCAATGAGTCAACCATTACATCATCACCACCAACCACCATGTAAAAAGAATGTCTGAAGAAAATAGTACAATAGTATATCTAGAAAAATGTTGGAATTACGTAAGGAATTTAACACCATCCTTAGCAAAATAGATACAGAAGTTTATTAGATATAGTGGAAACAAGTTTAAAATCTTTATTTGGAACTATGGAAATCAAAGAATATTTAAAAATAATTGAACTAAATAGCCATAACGAAATCAAAAATTTAAACAACCAGATAATAAATAATGACAAATTTAATAAACAGATACAAATACTGACTGATACTTTGAACAACGAAACTCAAAACACTATGCATAGACTTGAGGAATTTATAGGTAGTTAAGACTACGAAAAAGATATAGCAAAGATACATTATGAAATTTAATTTAGAGGGAATATTGATTATTTACATGAAGCCAGACAAAGTTAAAAAAAAAATTATGACTTCAAGACTAGGAATACTAAGTAGAGATATTTTAACCATAGAAGAAATAAACAAGTATGACATTAATAATAACAATTAAGAAGACCTAAATCTTAGTTTAGCTTTATATAAAACGAACATTATATTTATCATTAAAGTTCCAAGATTAACAGAAGAACTATGTAAAGAAATACAAATAATCCCTATTTAAAACAAAAACGATTATTTAGAAATACAAATTAATACAAATGCAATACAGAAATTAATACTTTTTGGTATTTCTACCTAACATTAATTAATCTATAATATCTACATAATTTACAAATAACTTCCAGTTATCTATTTATGCCAATGACATGAAATCTATGGAAAACTTTCTAATTTTGCTGACGATTTGACCTTAACAGATTCTCAATTTGATGCCAAAAAAAAAACTTTTTAAGCTCAACATAAGAAGTGCCAAGCCGTCTCATGCTCCTAGAAGCATTTAACACTTTATAACTGAACCTATATTATTATGTTATTAGACTTATTTGTAATACAAAACTCAATTTCCGAACATATTTTGATTCCATAATTAGCAAAGCTTACTCTCCACTCGGCTTTGTTAAACGATGATCTAAAGTATTCTCTAATACTTATGTAAACAATTTTACACCATCTATGCTGGCCAGATTGTTCTTATTATGAAAAACCATATTCTACATTTCGAATCTATACAACTCAGATTTCTGTGATCCATACTGCACTGGTTCTCAGGGGCTGAACAGTACATCCTGTCCCTTATTTTCTGTTTACCCATTACCTCTTAATCTGCTTTACTGACCATAACGCTTTTGTTTAATATGTACAAGTCAAAGCAATTTCAAGTCTGCCCGTATTTTGAGCATCAAAAAATACCGAACGACAATTGGTATTAACGATCCACTGATCCAGTTAGGAAAATATTTTTCTAACTGATTGTTTACACAAATATTCTAAAGACTTATTATAGCAACCAAATTATGTAAAGCTTTAACTAGTATACATATACATATATTACTATTTATGATTCATAGATGCAATAGTTCTAATGAAAAAATGTGAAAATATTGAGATTTACGTCAAAGAGTAACATACGAAAAACTTATTATGAGAACTGTTAGAACCATTTATAGTATATTTAAACATATGAGTCTCAGGTGACAAATAATTTTTTGTTATTCTTTACATATACGTAGTTTACGATAAAACTTCAATTTTCTGATTGGAAAGTTTGAAATTGTAAATCTGCCTTAGAAAATATTGCTGGTTGAGTAAATATGTGTAAGGTTTTTTTTTTCAGCTTAAAAACGATGTACTTACTAACTTTAAGATATAATTTATTCTTTTATTTTTATATACTTCTGTTTCCTTTAAACAAGGGTGTCTTTCGCGTTTGCCTTGTTTGACGATAGGTAGCATATTTTTGTTATCGGTCGTTTGAGTTTTCCGGTTTTTGTTTTTAAAGTGACTACGCGAATAAGATTATCGGTTGTATGCAGTTGTATGCAGTTGTAATAACTAGGTCACCGACTTTCGGGTTGACTTCGATTATTTGCCATTTTGGACTTTGTTGTAGACAAGATAGATATTCTCCTCTCCAATTCTTCCAAAACGTTTCCACAGTGCATTGAATTCTTTTCCAGCGGTCTATGCAGCTTTCTTTGCCGGTTGATGTGTCTCCTTGTGGTATAGTATGGATCACTTCGCCAATAAGGAAAAGTCCAGGAGTGATTATCTCGATATCGTCGGAATTATCCGAGGGTGGAGCTAAAGCCGAAAGTTTAAACATGCTTTTACTTGTGTTAGAAATGTGGAAAGTTCTTCAAATGTGAGCCTTTCGTCCTTAACCACACGCTTAAGGTGGTGTTTTACTGACGTCACTCCTGCTTTCCACAAAAGTGGGGAGAAGCAGGAGGAATTAAGTTCCATATTGTGCTTTGCCTTGAAAGTATCTCGGAAACTTCCTTCCAGTCGTGCTTAGCGTTGTCAATCGTCCGCTTGAGTTCATCATCCGCTGCGACGAAATTCGTCCCACATTCGTCGAGCCGGAAAGCGACGAAAAGCTGTTAGAAAAGCCTGGGTGGTTAGGTCGGAAACAACCTCTATGTGAATTTCCTTCGTTGATAGGCGAATAAAAATGGCGAAATATCTTTTTAAACTCTTCGCTTTTCGTCCTTTCCACGGTTTAACTTGTATGGGTCCTGCATAGTCAACGCCGGTGGTACTGAAGGGTCGCCCCATTGTAACTCAAGAAGCTGGTAAGCTCCCCATCAATTGTTGCATGTGTTGTGCCTTGTGTCGGAAGCATATAACACACTGGTGTATTTGCTTTTAACAGTCCTCTTGATGTTTGTTATCCAGTAGGCTATACGGATATACGATGTCATTTGCTGAATACCTCCATGAAGTAACTGTTGATGTGCATCGCGAATTATTAGGCTTGCAAAATGTTGGTTTAACTTTGAAATAGCAGGGTGTTGTTGGTTATAAAATGATTTTGGTATCGTGTTCCTCCTATTCTGCTCCTTTGGGCTGTTCGAATCGCTAGCTGTGTTGCGGATTGCAGCTCTTCTGATTTAAGAACTCCGGTTAGGTTTTATTTCGATTCCGATTTACAGTTTTGTAAAAATCGCAAGTAGTACTTCAGGACACGAAATACATTCGAAAGTGTCCAGAATTTTTGTATCACCTTTAGTATCTCGTTCGAGTCAAGTGTCGTGACATGGTGCGATTTTATTCTCTTTGCCTTCTCTTCAGTGTCGAAACCGCCTGGTTGCCTCAGTTCCGCAAACTGCCAGCGATTCCTTAAGAAGGCAGGGTCTCCCCACTACATATCCTGCGATCCTAACGCGGTTGGAGTCACACTTCGCGAAGCTAAGTCAGCGAGGTTGTGTCTTCAATCGTCGATGCTGGTGAGTCGCTGAATCTCTGCTACCCTGTTAGCAACAAAGGTGTTCCAATTGCAAAGTGATTGTGGAGTCTGACCACGCATAATCACCAATGGCATATCAAGAGCAGCTTTGACGTGTTCTTAAAGTGTCTTCAAAATCACGGCTCCACAAAGCTCCAAACGCGGAACATTTACCGTAGTTATGGGAGGTACTCTTCTTTTTGAGAGGAGTTAGCTATTGCGAATTTCGCCATCGCTATAGACCACTCGTAGGTATACCGCTCCTCCATAAGCTTTCAAAGAAGGATCACAAAAACCGTGCAATTCAACAGAGTAACAGTTAAAAGAAAAATTCATGGCATTTAATCTTAGGTAATGACGTTTGGCCACAACTACGTCTGAGGTGGTCTATTCGAAAAGTCGAATAGTATCTCTCGAATAACACGTGTAATATTGACTTAAAATGCGTCAATCATACCTGGCTTATTTCTAAAGAACTGAGACTTTACATATTCTCAGAAAAAATAGTTCAAAGGTGTGATATCGCACGATCTAGGCGGCCAATTTACCATACCAAAACGTGAAATTTTTAATGGATATAATGACTGAATACGGTAATTTTGTTTCTTAACGTATCGATTGAGTCAGAAAAGATAGTGATGAACAAAATTTCACTCACTGAAAATATGACGCGAATTCAAGTCACCTGGCTTCAATTCTTGCACAAGTTGAATTTTGTACTCATGCAAAATACGCCAAATTTTCGAATACGCCAAGCCAAGCTGCTGAGAGCGATGACGAATCGATTTCTCACAGTATTCGCGTACACTCTCAGCTACAGCTGCTATAGTCTCTTCACTACGTGCTTAATGTAGTCTAACCGGTCGAGTATCATACACTAATGTTAACTGGGACATAAATTTGGTAATGGTATTGCCAATAATGGTTTCAGTAGGTCGATTATGCGCAACGTAAGTTCCTCGAATCGCACAAAAAGCATTTCTCACAGAACGCAGATTTTCGTAACACAGCTTAACAAATTGGAGACGCTTTTGCAGTGTGAGTCCTTTTGTAATGGTTTGCCAAACGATACTGAATTAAAAGGACAAATCAAACCTCACGATGAATCACCCTACGAGTATATATTTTATGAGCGGAAGTTCAGATCGAAAATTCTTCCACTCGCGCTTCAATTCCTCTGGAATCGGTTGATCCCAATCTCTACCTCGTTTCCATAACTGTTGCATCAAGATTTTTCTTTGATGGTACACGGTGCTATCCATCCAAAAGGATCAAAAAGTTTCGCTATCGACGACAAAACTGATCCTTTTGTCATCTCTTCCCCATCTGTCGAAAAATTCTGAAAAGAGAATTAGTCTGTTGCCCAAGGTCTTGACATGTTCCGAAAAACCGAGATTGAGCTCAAAGTTACTTTCCCAATCCTGTTCAGGAATGTCGCTGATCAACTTCTTGTGATTCGATGTCCATTTTCGGAGTTTCAACCCAGCTGAATCGAGAATTTCCCGGCCTTCATTCCATTTCTGTCGCGCTCCTTCAACCGATCAGGCCCCATTTAATAAGTCGTCGATATACGTCTCCTCCTTGATAACCACTGCCCCAAGGTCTTGACATGTTCCGAAGAACCGAGATTGAGCTCAAAGTTACTTTCCTAATCCTGTTCAGGAATGTCGCTGATCAACTTCTTGTGATTCGATGTCCATTTTCGGAGTTTCAACCCAGCTGAATCAAGAATTTCCCGGACTTCATTCCATTTCTGTCGCGCTCCTTCAACCGATCAGGCCCCATTTAATAAGTCGTCGACATACATCTTCTTCTTGATAAAAACTACCCCTATTGAAAATTTGCCTGCTTCATCATCGGCGACTTTGTGTGTAGTGCGAATGGCCAGAAAGGGGGCAGACGCTGAACTGAACGTGCCGGTTTTAGATTAAACCCTTTGATCGGTTCACCTACTCCAAATTTCCAGAGAACTATTTGATAATTCTTATCCTCCTGGTTTATCCAAACTTGTCGGTACATCTTCTCAACGTCTGCGGTGAAGGTGTAGTAGTATTTTCTCCATCTCAAGATGACTTTGATGATGTTTATCTGAAGGTTAGGGCCCCCATGAGATGATCGTTTAAGGAGGTACCGTCGGTGCTTTTTGATGCTGTGTCGAAAACAACCCTTACTTTTCTCGTGGAGCTACTTTCCTTCATCACAGCATGATGTGGGAGAAACGAGTGGTAAGGTGAC
Source organism: Volucella inanis (assembly GCA_907269105.1). Taxonomy (NCBI): domain Eukaryota; kingdom Metazoa; phylum Arthropoda; class Insecta; order Diptera; family Syrphidae; genus Volucella; species Volucella inanis. The sequence continues at coordinate 100,922,777 of OU026153.1, read as the reverse complement.
TTCAAAATGGGGTCGTTCTCCAGATCAATCTCTTCCATATGATCCATGTTAAGATACTCCATAATACATCGAGACTGTATTCTGTTCGAAGCTTCTCATCTTTTTGCAAACGTCGTTCCAGATACGCAAATTTCCTGGGTATACCCTTTAAACGGTAGCGATACCTCATAACGGCCGTCGGATAGGCGTCTTGTGAGTGTGGCAAAATTTCGTTCGCATTCGATTTCTTCATCCGATGATTGAATTGGAAACGGAGCCTCTTCTATCTCCCAAAAGTTACGCATCTTCCCGTAAAAATCCACTAATTGTACAAAACTTTGAGGCCTTCGGGGAATTTCCGAAACTTTTTCCAGTAACAAACATCCAAGTTGGGTTTTCTTTGTGATGGTTGCTTCAGTGTCAGCACTCATGATGATCTCTGGAAGTATAACTTCTGAATAGACGTCGGTACCGAAAAGAAGGTCTATTGTTGCAGGAACATGAAAATATGGGTCTGCTAGTTGTAAATCGGAGATATGATTCCAATTATCTAGTAAATAGGGCCGGGCCGGAGGAAGCCCAAACAACGACTTAAAAACGTACCCTCTGACAGAGCTTTTGAACGCCGAATCCCTCGACATGTATGTTATGTCGACATAGCTCTGAGAAGTGTCGTTGCTCACTTTCCCCAGTCACGATATTTCAATATAAGTGCGCCCTTTTTTAACTATGAGCAGTTGTGCAGCTGATTGGGAGATAAGGGTATCATCTGATCCAGAGTCGATTAAGGCCCTCATTTGGAAATGAGGTAGCCAACAAAACGCTTGTGTTAACTCGTTGAGAAACATAAAAGGTGTTACGATTGTTTGGGTTTCGTTGTTCGCCCCTAGCTGGATGAAAAACAGGTACATTGGGGTTCACGGCCACTTGCTGCAGTGTATTCTCTGTGTTGTGTTGTATCTGTAGCACTAAATAATTGTGGGGTGCAGATGGGTGTGTATTTGTTACAAAATATAAAAGTGGTGTCGCTGTGGCAGAAGTAACAACCTTTGCTGCTAGGAAAATCACGCGAGAAATCGCTGTATGCGAGACAGTTTTCAAAGACTTTAATTTGGCGAACAGTCTAGCTCCTATGCGTCACGTCCATGCCCAAAAATCGATTGCATTTCCGAAGCGAAAGTTGCCTTTGATGACACAACTTGCATTTAAATTGCTTTGACTGTGTTTTTACATGAAACACCTTGGGCGATACCTCCGATTTCGACCATTTGGCGCACACCAAGGGGATATGAATACCCTTTTACTAGCTTTTCTACAGGGCGCGGGCGGGAGGTGTAGTAGTTTGAAACTCAGGTGTGTTTAGTTTCGATATTTTTTCCAGAGGTTTTTGTCAAACTGGACAGAACGAGCTAGTGTATCCTCAACCAGTGGGTTTTAGTACGTGCTAGTTGTTAGCTCGTTACATTGAGGCCAGACAACAACCACTCTAACATCAGTGTTATGCCTTTATATCAGAGTTGAGTCTGACGGGATTTTCATATAACTACATACAAATTCTATGAAACGACTTTTTCAGAGAATTGCCTCGCACGGGATTCGAACCTGCGACCATCTGTTACACCTTGCTCCGCTACAGCCTCCAATGTTCTAAAACGTGACTCTAAAAATTCTGTAAATTGTTTACTGATTGGTAATTCTTTGTTACTGCCAAGCTTTTCATCTCATAGTTGTTGAGTTATAACAATGACGATACTATCCCAATAGTTTACTGGTCATTCTAAGTTCTCTAACGCATGCAAACACTCAGAGGAAACATCTAACAAAGATTTAATACCTTGTGCCGCCTCTTTTACTAACACAGTTTGACCAAAAAATAGCTTGAGTTGAGTTTGAAATCTTTTGTGATCGAACCTGGCTGTTAGCATTTCCCAAGCCTTGTCGTAATTTCCTGCATCTATTGACATATGTTGAAGAAGTGTTGCTTCCTCGCGGTGAGAATTGACTTCAAATTATGCAGTTTTTGAATTTCACTATTTGACTTATTATCATGAATTAACGAAAAAATATGTTATGAAAAGATCGCCATTTTGAATATGATCCAGAAAAATTGGAAATATTGATTTTTAAAAGCTGAAGTTCAGTACTTTTCGCCACTGCGTCATCTCTCTGCTCTTGATCTCCTATCAATAGCATCCAAAAGATCACTGCGATAATCTAAGTAACTCTCTTGCATTTCAGAATTAAAGAGTCGAAGAAATGAGGACTTACGTTTTATGCCTTCCACTGATGAATAAAATTATTTGTTCCACGGCGCGGAAATCCCGATTATCACAATTGGATATAAGTAACGCATTTGCTTGGTAAGGCAACGAAGTTTGACCTTCATTCTACACAATGTCAAGGCTATGTATATGTATGTATGTACTTATATAAAAACTATTCTTTTAGCAATTACACACACTATCAGGCTCAGAAGGACCAATGTTAGCACCACGGGTAAAATTGTTTTAGTTCAGTTTAATTAGTAAAAATAAGATATAAGCTTCGCACTTATAGACTTGGTTTTCCTGTTATATATATATATTCAAAAAATAAAAACTGTATTATTCCGAATTCGTTATAAACGTTGTCCTCTATTTGGCGGTAAAAATGCGAATAAACATTTTACATAATTAATTTCCTTACATAGATTAATTGACAGATTAAGTTTTTTATACATATAAAATAACCCTACTTAATATTCACAATATATATTCACAATAACGTAATTTGAAAGATCTAGAATTAAATAAAATGGTATAAACTTTAAATATTGCATTTGAACTGCAAACAGGCTGGAACTCATTGGTGTTACGTACAATCCAAGCCAATGTCACCCAGAGCCACTGTTTTCGGCAGTTTTTGAGTTCACTGCTCTATATGACGATATTGTAATTTTTTTTTTTTTTTGCCTTTTTTATTCCATTATTTTATTTTACAACTATTTATCTACATATATCATTAAAGTTCCTCCATATGCAAATGCAATGCCATATTGAAGTCTTGAATTGAATATTCCGAAGTAAATTTTTTTAAGAAACTCGTTTGAGCAAATCTTTCTTAGATAAAAAGGCTTCGAGGAGTACTACGAAAAAAATTTCTTAAGTACTCAGTATGTGTAGAAAATGACATCTGTACGCCGATAATAAGCTCCAAATACTTAAATTCTTTTATTTCCTCAATTAAAAAACAATTGTCACTGCAGTTGAGCGCACTACTGAAAGTACCATATATGTTGACAAGCTTGTGGCACAAATGCGGCAAATTACTTTATACTTTAGACAGTCTGTTGATTTGTTAAGCTAAAGAACATTACCTAAGATCCGAATTAATATTTGAAATGAGTTCCAATGAACTTCTGAGTCCATACACGTAACCTACGTCATCAGCAAAAGCCTTGAAATTTATAGAAAAAGGGAATTTATATAAATAAGAAATAATATAGGTCCTAAATCTGATCCTTGCGGAATACCCTAATTAAAAATTCGTACTTCACTCCTTGCTTCCCCAATCTTCACTCTTTGAGATCTGTTTGGGAGATACGAACGGAGTCATTCAAGCATGAACCCTCAAAAACCAGTCTTTTGTAATTTCTCTAATAAAATCACATCGTTAACCATATCAAATGCTTTTGATATATCTATGAATAGCCCAGCAGTAAACATTTTAACATATAAGTTTAAAAAAACGTTTGAGCAAAAGTTTAGCAGGGCATCTTCAGTTGATTTGCGCTGCTGAAAACCAATTGTTTTTTCATAACCTTCTCAAAGACCTACTGAAGGACGAAAAACGAGATATATGTCTATAATCCTTCATGTCCTTTACAGAACACTTTTTATGTAACGGTAAAACATCCGCGCATTTTAGAGCTACCAGAAAAAGTCCAGTTAAAACACTAAGATTGAATATATGTTGTAAAACATCAAAAGCTTGACAAAGACGTAAAGTAAGTAAACGGTGATTAATCGTGAGGTTTGATTTATAATGTAAAATAAAACACATAAATCTGAAAGTGAAAAGTAACCTCCTTGGGAATGAAACAAAGTTTTTTTCTTTAATGTTTTTTTTATTTTATTCAATATAGTCCCCTCTAAGTTTGATACACTTTTTCCAGCGGTTTTCCAACTTCTTGATTGCATCCGAAAAGTAATTTTACGGAAGGTCTGCAAAATACTCCTCCGTGGCGTTGATGATTTCCTCGCGTGAGCTGAATTTTTTATTGATGAGCCATCTTTTGTGGTATGGGAAGAGATAATAGTCCGAGGGAGCCAAATCGGGCAAATACGGTGGATGCGACAGCAATTGGAGCCGTAAGTCATTGATTTTAGCCGTGGTTGCGATGCTCTCGTGCGCCGGTGCATTGTCTTGAAAAAAAAATATTTTTTCGCTTTATGTAAGACCGTTTTGCAGCGTTTTCGGATTTCAATCGCTCCAATAATGCACAGTAATACTCGCTGTTGATGGTTTTTCCTTCTCGAGGTAGTCTACAAAGAGTATGCCATGACAATTACAGAAAACCGACGCCATAAGCTTTCCGATCCATCAAGCTTCCCTCGGCCACTTCGGAACACTCGTGCCGGCTTCAGTCCATTGCCGAGCACTCATTCTGTTCTCTGGTGTGTAATAGTGGATTCAAGTTTCGTCAACAGTTACCAATCGACGGCAAAAGTCCGCCCGATTCCGCATCAGTAAGTCCAGACACTTTTTCGAAGTGCCCTCGCGTTCGTGTTTTTAGTGAGGAGTGAGTATGCGCGGTACCCAGCGGCAGGATAACATATGCAGAATATTGCGCAAAATATGGCGTGTGCGCTCAGTACTAATCTTTGTGGTATCTGCTAGCTCGCCCAACATCACTTTCCGGTTTTTTTTAATATTGTCCCCGGTAAGCGCATCAGAGGGCCTGCTGCTGCGGACTTGATTGGTAGTAGAGTTGCGGCCATCACGAAACTCTCAAAACCAATATTTGACGGCGTAATCTGACGGAGAATTAGCCCCATAATATTTATCCAACTTTTTTTCTGTTTCCTTCGCCGTTTTGCCTCTCAAAAAATAATGTTTTATGAGAGAACGAAAATCGTTTTTGCCCATGCTCAACATGATACCAAACACGTCAACAACAATCACCTGTCAGTTCGGACTTCAAGGCATTCTAGCGGTCAAGGAGGTTACTTTTCACCCCACCTATTATCGGTTAGAAGAACAATTCATGGCATATACTTTTTGAAAATGATGTCATGTAAAGGTTGGCCACGACTACGTCTGAGGTGATCCTTTCAGAAGGTCCAATTTTGGGCGACTAGTTCGAGCATAGCGACTGGTATCTCGCGAATAACACAAGTATTGTTGGCTTCCAAATAGTAAATCGTAGCTGCCTTATTCCCGGAAGACTTGAGACTTTACCTATAACCAGAGAAAATAAGCGGCCAATTTACTCTTATGGCTTACTACTTACTTAGACGGCTCGTAGGGACGTGTTTTTGAAACCAAAGCTCACCGAGACCATGTGCTTGAATTTTGGGAAGTACATAGTCCGTTAACATGGCGTGATAACATTTACCATTGACGGTAACATTCTGATTTGCCACATTTTTGAAGAAATATGGATCAATGATTCCACCCACAAACCACACTATACCGTTGTTTTTAATGGATATAATGGTAGCTCTTAGTACTCTTCGGGTTGCCCATCAGCCCAAATACGGCAATTTTGTTTATTAACGTATCCATTGAGCCAAAAGTGGGTTTCATCACTGAACAAAATTTGACGACAAAACACCGGATTTTCATTGAGTTTTTCCAGAATCCATTCACATAAAATATGATGCAAATCCAAGTCGCCTGGCTTTAGTTCTTGGAAAAGTTGAATTTTGTACGCTTTTAGGTCGATATCATCACATAAAATAAGCCAAGTTGTCGAATACACCAAGCCAAGCTACTGAGAACGACGACAATTCGATCCGTCACGGTCTTCGCGTACACTTTCAGCTACAGCTGCTATAGTCTCTTCGCTTCGTGCTGGATGTGGTCTAATCGGTCGAGAATCATCCACTAATGTAAACTAGGGCTCAAATTTGCGAATGGTATTAGCAATAGTGGTTTCAGTAGGTCGATTATGAGCACCGTAAGTTCCTCAAATCGCACGAAAAAAATATCTCACAGAACGCTGATTTTCGTAATACAGCTGAACAATTTGGAGGCACTATTGTGGTGTAAGTCCTTCCGTGGTTATTTGCTAAACGATACTGAACAAAAATAATAAAGCTGCTTGATAGAAGTCATGCATAATCTGTCAAAAAGATCCTATTGAATATCAAACCTTACGATGAATCACCCCTTATTAAACTCATTATCAACATCTTTATCACCAGAAACTTTACAATTATCCGCAGTAAGGTTTGTTTAATATGTTATTAACTATTTGTTATTAACTATTTTGAAGTAATAAACTTTCTACAGTAGTATCACGACAAACAGGAATTTCCTTCTTTAGCTGACTACACATCATATTATAGTCGTTTTTTAAATAAGTATTAGATGGATTCTTAAGCATTTGATACGTAACCTAGATTTTCTTTTTTTTTTGGATTCTTTTTGACGAGATGTTCTGAAATCCATGGCTTCAGCCTTTTTCTAAAAGTAAAAATATCAGAGGCCAAAGAAGCATTATCTTACAAAAAAAACGTTATTCCATGATTCATTAAGAAGATAGCTTTAGCTTTGAAATATCAATTTCAGATCGTATACTATATTTCATTTATTAATATATTTATTTCATCTATTTTAACCCCCAAAGCAAATTGCTTATCTGCAGGTGGTTTATAACATTGGATTAGTCTTTTAAAGTAATAAAATTTCTTTAAATAAAGTTCATACTATACTTATTCGTTAATTCTCAACGGTCTCATTTTGTGCATAGAAAGGTTTTAATCTTCCCAGAACGTTGGAGGTGTTATTGTCTCCGAGCGCCCCTTTTCGCTCGTTGTTGTCGCCAAAGCAAAACCGTATTTTGGCTATAGAAAACTTAATGTAATAAAATTGTAAATATAGGAACAGTAATATATGAATACAAAGTACAATTACAATATTGCAGTTTAAGCTATGGTATGTTGAAGTTAAAATATACAATAAATAAATAAATAAGAATAAATTTATGTTTATATAGGAATTAACTTAAAGTGGATTAGCTTCTTGCATAAAACATAAATCGTTTAGAAATTTCCTTAACATTTTTTACGTTTTTTTAAATGATCAACTTGTTTGAGATGGTGAGGTATTTCATTCATAGTTTCTGGAACGACATATCTTAGTTCCCGTTCCCCTTATATGTTATATACACCCGGTATTTCAAGCATTCCCTGGGCTTGCCTCCTGGTGTTTCGAAAATAGCATATAGGCTGTAGAAACTTTTGATCGTCCATCTAATGCAGCAATGACGTCATCCTATAAATCGCGTACGCATCTAAGACTTTAAAAGATGAGCTTGTTGGTTTTAGAATTTTAACGAGGCGCTGCTGTAGATGTAATTCCTATTCATATGCGTTTGGGACGCATTTTCGCATGCCAGTTTTCCATATCTTATTCGCGATTCTACTAGCGAAGAGTACAACTGCTTACGTACTTCAAAAGTTGAAAGGTGAGCTTGTTGGTTTTACAATTTAAACAAGGCGGTGCTGTAGATGTAATATCCTATCCATGTACGTTTTGGACGCATTTTCTCAAGCCAGTTTTTCATATCTTATTCGCGATTCTGCAAGCGAAGAGTACAACTGCTTACGTACTTCAAAAGTTGAATACTTTTTAATAAGAACCATCGCAAATAGTGAGCTTTTGAGTTGTAAACGCAGCGCATTTATATGTTCACGCCATATAAAATTCTCATCGATGGTATCTCCTAGATCCTTTATTTGGTTTACAACTTCTATTGCTGTGTTGTTGGCCGAATATGGACATAGGGCGTTTCGGTAATATATACTAAATGCTTCCTTTGACTTGAACGGTGTTCGTATGTGCATATCCTTTGTTTTTAAAGCAGTAATAATCAGCCCTTGATCATGGCACCATTCTAAAAATGCATCGAATTCTTCTTGAATTATTTCCAATGCCTTGTTAAAGTTTTTGTGTTTGACGACAAGTGGTATATCATCTGCTTAGGCATAGACTATGCACTTTTTGAATAAATTTAGAAGCGTAATTGGCATTTCTTTACTTTTTTTATATGAAAACCCTTTTACTGGCTTTTTTCCAGAGCGCGGGCGGGTGGTATAGTAGTTTGAAACTCAGGTTTGTTTGGTTTCGATATTTTCCCCAGAGGTGGTTGTCAAACTGGAAAGAACGAGCTAGTGCATCTTCAACCAGTGGATTTTAGTACGTGCTAGTTGTTAGTGCGTCACACTAAGCCCAGCCAGCAACCACTTTAACATCAGTGTTATGCCTTCATGTCAGAGTTGACGCCGACGGGATTTTCATATAACTATATGCAAATTTTATGAAAAGACTTTTTTTCTAAGAATTACCTCGCACGGGATTCGAACCCGCGACCCTCTGCTTTAGGAATATAAGCATATACCACCACACCACAGCCACTTAAGGTATTAAACACTCTAACTCAAATCTTTCTATCAGTTAGATCTTTTTCGATCTAGTTTGCCAGCACTCCTCTCACATTAACTCGATTGACATAACTTTTTATAAGTTATGGTATCAAAAGCTTTACTAAAGTCAACAAACAGCACAAGCATATGATGATTTTTGTTAAGGCCTGCAATGACTGTGTTTGTAAACTCTCCTAACAGTAGACCCGTATTTTAATATTTTTAAAAACCGTACTGATTTAGGTGTTATATAAGGAAACCCTATATTAAAGACTGCATTAAGCATACCGATAACGTGACAATAGAACTTGAATCTATGCAAATAAGTTCAGTTTCCGTAAACATAAATCATATGGACTATAATATAGCGTCTTGTTATTTCCCTCCGAGATATAAGATGGCAGACGACGACCTCGATCGCCTTTTTTATCAACTTGGGTCAAACTTTATTCTCGATGGTGATTTCAACGCAGAGCATACATTTTGGGGTTCAAGATTGATTTTGACGAAGGACATGCTACTGTACCAACAAAGTATAAAACGAAGCTTGGACTTTTGTTTTGACGGGAAAGCCAACCTACTGGCCCACCGACACAAATAAAATACCTGACCTAGTCGATTTTTCCATTTCAAAAGGGGTCCCCAAATATCTCAGGACTTTAGAAGAATCCTATGATCTCTGCTCAGATCACTTGCTAGTAATCTTTAAAATCGGCAGGAGCATAGAAAAAAATTAAAGACCGCCCAGATTGACGAATAAGGAAACAAACTGGGATGGTTTCAGAAGAAATTGCAAGGAAAATATTGCTTTAAGAGTTCCACTTACGACGCTTACTTTCTATAAGTTCGCAAATTCACAAGTTCGCCTATCACATAAGCTAAAGCAAATGCTGCAAGAATATAAGAACCGTGAGACTTTCAATTACCTCAAAGGCTTGACTGCGGACAAGAGTTCCAATTATTCACTCTAGAAAGCCGTGAAGTCGACTAAGAAACCTGTTATGCAATTGGCACCGATAAAAACAGGCGACGGCGAATGGCCAAAAGGAGACGAAGAGAAAGCGAATTTGTTTGCCGAGCACTTGGAAGAAACATTCAAACCGTTCGAAGGACGTCAGTGGTCCAAGAACTTGATCTCAGAACAGGATCCGACAACTAGGAAACGTTTGACTACAAGTGAAATTCTAAAGGAAACACATTATAAATGCTTCCATGAGACTTTTATACGTTCCAAGCCAATGGAAAGTCGTAGAAGTCATAATGGTTCCAAAACCGGGGAAAAGTCCAAACGACAAAAAATTACACAGATCCATTTCGCTCCTGCCGATAATTTCAAAAGTCTTCGAAATTCTTCTACTTAAACATTTAAAACCGATAACTAAAGAAAGACAATTGATCAGGGTCAAAAATTCCACAATCGGGTCTATCTATCAAGCGTTTTTTTCGATGTATCGACAAGGTATGGCACGAGGACTTGAAGTATAGGCTAGCATAAATTTTACCGAGAGAAATAAATAGAATTTTCGAATCTTATCTTGATATGGGATTGAATACTCTGAATTCAAGGAAATTCGAGCTGGTGTTCCACAAGGAAGCTTTCTGGGGCCATACCTATTCTTACTGTACACAAGAGACATACCTCTAGATGAAGAGACTATGGAAGCCACGTTCGTGGATGACACGGCGATCCTTGTCACAGGAGAAACAATTGAATCGTCGACTGCAAAACTTCAACGAGCTCTGAACAAAATATTTGAGTGGACGAAGAGCTGGCGAATCGTGCTAAACGAGACTTAGTCAACAAACGTCAATTTCACGTACAGAAAGATAAATAACTTACCCTTATTCATCAACTCGGTACAAATACCGTATGCAAACGAGGCAAAATATTTGGGAATGACCCTAGATGCAAAATTGAAGTGGAAATCACATGTAAAAAAGAAACGTGAAGAGCTCGAAATCAGGCTAAGATATTGGGTCTATACCTTAATTCGTGCGGTTTGTTAAGTGATGGCGTAACTTGTATTATTCCATTGTCTTTTCCATTGGAACATGCGTTGGAAAGCTACTGTCGTTGTATGTCATTTCAGTATATGCCATTCATTTTAAGCGTAAACAACAATAATTTTTTCTTCCCTCAAATATGTCGAACTTTGTGCCTGAAAAAATATTTTTGCAGGGAGTTCTTCTTCATTACTGAAAACTGCTCCCGAAAGTCATCGTATTTTGGTAGACGTTAATGGTAAACATGCGCTAGCTGAGCGAACGTGGCAAAAGTTTGCACGATTTAAAAGTGGTGATTTTGGCTTGGAAGACGATGAACGTCCTGGGCAGCCAAAAAAGTTTAAAAATGAAGAACTTCATTACTCTATGAAGATTGTTGCCAAACACAAGAAGAGCTCGCAGAATCTGTGGGTGTCACTCAAGCAGCCATTTCAAAACGTTTAAGAGCAGCTGGATATATTTAAAAGCAAGGAAATTGGGTTCTACATGAACTCAAACCGAGAGACGTCGAAAGGCAGTTTTGCTTGTCCGAAATGTTGCTGGAACGCCACAAAAGGAAGTAATTTTTGCATCGGATTGTTATTGGTGATGAAAAATAGATCCATTACGATAACACTAAGCTCAAAAAATCATATGTGAAACCCGGCCAACCAGCCAAATCAACGGTAAAGCTGAATATCCATGGCGCGAAGATAATGCTCTGTATTTGGTGAGATTAAATGGGTGTGCTGTACTATGAGGTGCTAAAATCGGATGAAACCATCAATAGACAACGCTACGGAACACAATTAATCCATTTGAAGAGAGCAGTAGCCGAAAAACACCCGGAATATACGACCAGACATGAGGCAATAATTTTCCATCATGACAACGCTCGGCCACGTTGCTATTCCGGTTAAGAACTATTTGGAAAACAGTGGATGGAAAGTCTTACCCCACCCGCTTTATAGCCCAGATCTTTCCCCTTCTGACTACCATTTGTTCCGATCGATGTAGAACGCCCTCTTTGAAATACGGTTCACATCAGAGCAGAATGGGCTTGATTCATTCTTGGCTGCCAAGCCGGCGCAGTTCTTTTGGGATGGGATCCAAAAATTGCCAGAAAAATAGGAAAAAGTCATAGCTTCAGATGGGCAATACTTTGAATAATACTATTGTACATGTTTTTCTTAAATAAACGTTCAAATTTTGGAAAAAAAAAACCGCACGAATAAAATTACATACCCAATAAATGAATCGGCTTATCGGAAGATTCCCTTAACTAAGCATATATAACAAGCTGCTTACATATAAGCAAGTGCTAAAACCTTCGTGGACTTATGATATACAACTATGGGGTTGTACCAAATCAAACAATATGTCTGTCCTAAAGACGTTCCAGAACAAAGCGCTTAGAGCAATCGTAAATGCTCCATGGTATATAAGAATAGCGATATTCTCCGCGATCTGGGAATTGCAACCGTGAAAGACGAGGTAACAAACTTCGCTCGTAAACTTCGTACTCGTCTTGTGTATCATTGCAACCACGAAATAATCCGGAGATTGCACGAGACAAATGTTGTGCGGCGACTTCAAAGAACAAGACCGTTCGACTTAGCGCCTTAAGGAGAAACCGTATGAAGTAGCGGTAATAGTAGATGCCTTCGCTGGAAAGCTACCTACCAAACACGAAAAACCACAGAAGCTTGAGCTACTTGTTAAGGAAATCTAGTAGTCTTATAGAAAATGGGAGGTTTTTTAGTGAATAAGAATCTCACACTCCCAGGCCACTATGGCAGGCAGTAGGTGCTCATGCTTATGGTGCCTATGAAGGTTTTTACCTTCCCACGGAAAAAAAACTTTGGAAAAATTGTTTCTTATTACTTCGTCAATTGTGGTTTTATTTTTTCCCAGAATTTCATTAATTGTAGGCATTCCACGTTTTGCTAGGATCATACTGAGATATTAAAAATCGTTTCTTATAGAAATTGGCAAAATTATTTGAAAAACTATTTGAACTCAGTTTTGTAACTTTGACTTCTTAGAATGTTTTCCCATATCCTGTAGTACTCGTTTCTTTTCTTACATAATGTAATTAACTCAGAGGTAACACATGGCTTCTGTTTTCTATTTTTTTTTTTTTTTTTTTTTTCATTTACGATTTTTTGATACTATTTTTTGTTAGCATAGATTGCCAAATGGTTTGTTTAATATGTTCATTCACTCTTTGTTGCTGAATATGAACACGTGTTCAATCGTTTTTTTGTGACTAGGAACATTAGTTACATATAAGAATATGTAATGGTCAGAAAGATCTTTCTCAGTAACAGCTGAAAATATTTCTAGCTTTGTTATGCTTACATATATATGATTAATCAGTGTAAAAGTGTTTCTTGTTAAGTCCACCCGCGAGGATTGTTTATTAACGTTTGTTAGACCTTTTGAGGCCATCATCTCTATATATCTCTACCTTTGTTTTTCGCTAGCCACAGAAAGTGTTTTTTCCTTGTGAAGGTTGACTTTTAAAAAATAATCAATATGTACATCATTTTCTGTTTTTTTTTTTCTCTCTCTCTTTTTTTTAGAGAAATATGATGGTTCACTTTTGTTTTTTTTTATAAAGTTAGTTTTGAAATGGCAAATGAAACAATTATTATTGTTTTGTGTGGGTTTTTTTATTGGTTCTCTATACATCAGTTATGTCTGATGTGTTTACTTTTCAATCACTTATTTCGCCTATTGCCTGTACAATCTCAACAAAATTAATTGTTGTTCAAGGGTATTAATTTTGGTCTCCATTTGGAATATTTTCTGGTCTTTTTTGTGTTGCTTTCTTTAAGCTCTTTTATTTCATTTAATAGTCTCGGAAATGCATCATTACTTCAAGTCATGTGCTGTTTGATCTCTTATTATTGTACTTGTTTGCTACAAATTCGCAACTGCGTGTTATTCTGACATTTCCTTTCGCATATTTCGCATTTCTATTAGAAGGCATTTGTTACTGCTGTACTGTACTGTTTAATAGTCTCGGAAATGCATCATTATTTCAAGTCATGTACTGTTTGATCTCTTATTACTTGTTTGCTACAAATTCGCAACTACGTGTTATTCTGACATTTCCTTTCGCATATTTCGCATTTCTATTAGAAGGCATTGGTTACTGCTGTACTATTTTAAGTCCACTATGAAAAATAAAGAAAACAATAGACACAACTGGACGGCTTCTAGAATAAGAACAGATTTGATTTTTTATTTTATTCGTTATAAAATTCAAAAAGTATAATAAAAGGAATCTGTCAGAATGACAGCAATAAGGAAAAGAATAAACCGATGCGCGTTCATGAATGATGTGCATAATACATGTTTCATGGCTTATATTTCAATACCCCCTCTAGTCATGTAAACCAATATCCTTGCTCAGATGTTCGAAGCGCACGACATCAAGATTTTTTGTGAATATATCAGCTAATTGCTCTCTAGTATCTACAGGTAGAATTCGAATTCGAATTACTGCAAAACAGGAAAACATAAGTCAGGTCTGGTACACAGCATTATGTACATTAAACTTCCAAGGAGTTCACGGTATGGCTGTTTTGTTTCTTCGCCAGGTTTCGATGAAAGTAATTTTAGTCCTTTCTCCATTGGGCTCTTTACGGAGTTGCACTCGGAAATTTCGAACTTCTTAAGCAATTTATCGAAAGGTACAATGTCTCTTTATCGTTTTCTATATTTATTCCAAGAAAATGAGTTAATTTTCTACAATTTGACATTTCAAAATACGCTTTCAAATCCTTTTTAAGTTTGGCTATCGGTATAATGTTATTACCCACAGTCAATAGGTCATTGAAATATAAAATAAGTATTAAGATACTTTCCAGTTCAATTTTTATATACATGCAATAATTGTGTTTTGAACGTTTAAACCTGAAAGATAGTAAATGCGCGTTCCCATAATGAGGCGATTGTTTTAAACCGTATAATGTCTTAACTAGTTTATTTTCAGACATGCCCTTAGGTACCTCCATATACATATATGTTCTCGTTAAAATCACCATATAGGAAAGCTGTTTTTTACGTCGAATCGATAAAAAAAGCACAATATATATAGCCAGCACAACACGTGTAATAGTTAGTTTAGCCACTGGTGCATAGATGTCATAGTAGTCGATTCCATGTTTCTGAAGATATCCTTTGGCAACCAACCTTGCCTTGAACTTGGCGTTCGCATTGTCTTTAATGCGAAACATCCATCTTGATTTAAGAAGCTTCACTCCATCAGGTGTTTTAACAATCTGCCATACGTTGTTACGCTTTATTTGATCCAGTTCTCCTGCGATCGCTTTTTGCCATTGGTGATAATCATTAGATGCTTCCATAATGTCGTCCTAGTCGGTGGGTATAATCCTAGAAACATCAACAACAGCAGTATTTGCTTCTAAGTTATGCACAAAATAAAGCGACTTACCGGGTATACGACGCTCCCTTTTGCTACGCTTTGCAGGAATGTCTTCTGTACTACTGCTACAGAACTAAAACTACTACTAAACATGGCGTACAGATATTTGTAGGCTCAACTTTTATTCCTCCAGTTTTATACAAGTTTATTTGCTCATTTGACAAGTATTCTCGTCCTTGGTCAATTATAAACTTTAAAATAGACAAACTGAACCTTGCAGTTACAAGAGCTTCTTATTCTTTTGTTGCTTGACAAACATCAGACTTATTCTTCATTGCATATATCATAGCGAAATGACTATAGTCATATCTTGAGCCATCCCAAGCTATAGGATCAATTGGTCCACAAACATCGTAGTGGATACGCTCAAGTGGCCTTTTGCTCTGTTAAGAGTGTTTTCGCAACATGCTTTCCTCTCATACATAGACTGCAGATACCAATACTTGCATCTCCTGAAGTTAAGCCAGTAATAATATTATGTACAATTAACTGCTTCAACCCTTGTTCACCGATATGACCAATTCGTTTATGCCATAATATTGCCTCCATTGTTCTACACAAGTTTGCCGTTGGTTTCTGAATTTGAACTTTTAGTTCATATAAAACCCTCATTGAGAAAACCAGTCACAATTACTTCGCTATTTTTCAGTGTAATAGCTTTATCCTAGAAAAAATTTACCCAGCAGCTGTAAGTTTTCTTACTGATAATAAATTATCACATAGTGACATACAGAACATCTATTATAAATAATTTTATATTTTTGTTGCTTATGCCACTTATTGTTCCAATATGCTCTGCCTTCAGCGTTTCATTGTCCTTGGCAATATTTATTTCTGTGTGCGATTCTAGTTTCATCAGATCTTTGAAGTAGGCATTATTTTTGACTAAATGATCGCTGGCTCCGAAATCTTATTTGAAGAGTATTACTTGCTTTTCGGATACTGAGCAGTCGAACGTGGATTCGGACAAATACACGAATTTTGGTTTTTCTTTTGCTCCAAAGCAAACTCCTTTGTTTGCAGTACTGGCTTCACTTTTAACTTAACAATCATATGCTATATGGCCAGAAACATATTCCAAAAAATTGTATTTGAAAGTTTTTTTTACCAGAAAATGTCATATTATTTGTGCATTCCTTCGTGCATTCTGCCTCCTTGCGATCATTTAGTTTTGCCTCTTCGACTATCAGTCTCTCTTTCACAACATTAAAATTTAATTTGCCATCATCCAGATTTTGTAATGCTGTTACTAAAAGATCAAACACAGCAGGAAGTATCAATAAAAGCTCATCTAGCTGCTTCATCTATTTTAACACCAGCTAAATTTAATTGCCGAACCAGTTCTTCAAACACTTTAAGATGTGCCAGGATCGATTGCCCTTCATTCATCTGAAGTTTGACCATTTGTTTTCGCAGTGACAATTGACTGGGCAATGATTTCTTTGAAAAAATTATTGCAGACTGACGCACATTTGTTTTGCAGTTTCTTTTTTCTCGTACATTCATACATTTTGCATGAATGAAACTCACCAACTTATTTTTGGCCTTTTTATCATTCGTGTTGTGTTTATCAATATGTCCATTTCTTCGATCTTAGTCGGAGGGTTGCTGATTAGAACTCACAAGTGACCAAGACTATCCATATGTATTTTTACTCGAAACTGTCAATCATCAAATCCACTGTCATCGTACTGGGGAATTCATTATATGTTTTCTTTATGTATTTCCATGGTGACTGGGCCCATAACCTGTTGTACTATTTTAAGTTTACTGTGAAAAATAAAGAAAACAATAAACACAACTGGACGGCTTTAAAATAAGAGCCGAATGGATTTTTTTATTTTATTCGTTATAAAATTCAAAAAGTACAATAAAAGGAATCTGTCAGAATGACAGTAACAAGGAAAAGAACAAACCGAGTCGCGTTCATGAATGCAGTGCTGATACATGTTTCATGACTTATATTTCTTCAGTTACTTTCTGATGATGTTGATGCTGCATTTTTTCCATTTTCTTGGGCTGGATCAGGAAAGCTCACACTTCTCATTCTCTTTGACATTGGCTGAAGTGGAGTTATTTCAGCTGGTGTGGTTTTCGATATGAAAGGTGCCATTATTTCCTTTGTACAGGCTGGGCATTGCCATTCTTCCTTTTTAGCCGTAGTCATTTTCCGATAAGATTTTTCGGGGATAGCAGTGCATCCATAATGCATTTTATGTTCACACTTATAGCACGTAAAAAAAGTCACCATCTACGGGAAGCTTCGAAAAGCATTCATTGCAAGAATCCATTTTGTTGATCTGGTATATTTTATATCTGTATACTTATATGTGCTTTCGATTTTTATTTATTTACTTTTCTTAAATTTTTTGAATGTAACAATTTTAGTTTTAAAAAGGGTATTTGGCTCGAATATTCGGATTAAATTAGTTTAACTGGTTTATGTGTTTGATATGTGATAACTTGTTTATTTGATTTGTGTATTTGGTGTGTGATGTCTATGATATCGTGTGATAGTTTGATGATGAGAAGCTGGAGCTGGAGCTTCATAAAAAGAGAACCGTGCATGTGTAAGTGTAGTTGGAAAGTCAGTGGCTTTTACTCACCGAGAGAGATAGCGTAATAAGTAATCAATTTGATCTTTGAAGATTTTCGGTACTTGATGAAGCAATTATGCACGTTAACGGCTGATTGTCGCTCAATAAAGATATTTAACTGTCACTTAATAAAAGCAAAAACAAACATTTTTTAACAGAATAGTGAACCTGAACCACTGAACCTTACTCAATTCACTTAAATATTATGTAAAGTCAAATATTAGTAAAGTCAACTTTTGAACGACTATCTATACAATCAAATATGTTTACTATAATGCATGTCATAGAGTAATCAGTTATTTTCAAATCATATACACACCTCTCTAAATAACTGAGTGATATATTTGAAAAACGGCCGTAAATATGATCCAAACAACTACCAGAAGCTGGCCTAGTAGGTTCGTTGATGAAACTTATTAACCCATGTAAAGCTAGGAAGGTCAAGTAATTAGACACAAGTTCACTACTTTCTAATAAATTTAGATTGAAATCACCCATATTTAATAAGTCATTTGATTTGATTTTATATAGAAAAATTTGAGAATTCTAAAACAAATGGTTCGAAACTAAATTTTTGTAATCTGTACACAGAGATTATTAAAATATTTTTCTTGTTTATTTTCAAAGAAACCATCAAAATACCAGCAGTTTTAAATTTCAAATATTTTACTTCAGTTATTACAGGATCCACTTTCATAAAGCACGCAACACCATCTGCAAGGTAATCATAATTTGGATTCTCAAAAAAAGAATAACCTGTCAAGTGAAAATCATTTTTTCGAATCCATAAATCCAAATTTCGGACACAACTACGATATCAGGAAGACAGAGAAAAGCATCAAGGTTTGTAAGTGAAGTAAAATTTTCTCTAAAACTGCTAACATTCTGATGTATGACAAACTGCTTATTTAAACAATATGTACTATTCACGAAAACATTACTAAAATTTTAAGTGAGAATTGAATGGTCATCACATAAATTATTGAATTCAAAATTCATGATTCATAATATACTAGATGGGGTGAAAGGTAACCTCCTTGGAATTAAAAAAAATAAAAATTTTTAAATGTTTTTTTTTTTCATTTTGTTCAATATAGTCCCCTTTTAGTTTGATACACTTATTTTAGCGATTTTCCAACTTCTTGATCCCGTTCGAGAAGTAATTTTTCGGAAGCTCTGCAAAATACTCCACCATGTCGTCGATGATTTCCTCGCGTGAGCTGAATTTTTTATTGATGAGCCATCACTTGAGGTTTGGGATGAGATAATAGTCCGAGGGAGCCAAATCGGGCGAATACGGTGGATGCGACAGCAATTGGAGCCGTAAATCATTGATTTAAGTCATGGTTGCGATGCTCTTGTGAGGCCGTTTTGCAGCGGGCTTCAATAGCTCCAATAATGCACAGTAATACTAGCTGTTGATGGTTTTTCCTTTTTCGAGGTAGACCACGAAGAGTATGCCATGACAATCCCAGAAAACCGACGCCATAACCTTTCCGACCCATCGAGCCTCCCTCGGCCACTTCGGAGCACTCGTGCCGGCTTCAGTCCATTGTCGGGCACTCATTTTGTTCTCTGGTGTTCAACAGTTACCAATCGATGCCAAAAGTCCGCCCGATTCCGCATTAGCAAGTCCAAACACTCTCTCGAAGTGTTCTTGCGTTCATGTTTTTTGTCAGGAGTGAGCATGCGCGGCACCCAGCGGCAGGATAACTTTTTCATATGCAGAATATTGTCCAAAATATGGCGTGTGCACTCAGTACTAATCATTGTGATATCTGCTAGCTCGCGCACCTTCACTTTCCGGTCAGCCAACACCATTTCATGTATTTTTTTGACATTGTCCCCGGTATACTAAACACGTCAACAACAATCAGCTGTCAAAACAAAACTATAGACAGTATTGCACTGAAATTTGGCAAGTCTGCCTAAATATGAACGGACTTCAACGCACTATAACCTTTTTTGCAGTAGTAGCGCATTCTGGCGGTCAAGGAGGTTACTTTTCTAGTATAAAATGAAAATTGTAATCAAATTCTAAGGAGATCATAAAATGCTTTAATAGAAATGACCCTTCCACTCTTTTTCTTTCTAACTAATATATTGTTGTTATACAACATAAATTTGAATTTCTTTTTCCTGCTTATATCTTTTGCTTGTTTAAAGAGAGACCGGGTGTATGGTATAAGCGCATCATCGATGAAAACACCAGTTATCTTTCTGTCACTGCCGCGATCTCTGCCTGTTAAGACCTTAACGCCAATCTTCTTAAAAACGGGAGCAGAGCACGTCGACTCTTAAATTTTGCGACTTCAACCGGGCTAATTATTGTTATATGAATTGAATATTTTCAATTCAGAGACTTTTCCTCTATCGAAAACAGTATGTTACAACTAAATTCGAGCCTTCTCCTTTAGAATGATTGCTATTACGCCTCGAATGTCAATAAAGAAGTAGACCTTTTGTACACCCTGCTCGCGCACTTTTTTAACAGGCACGTTCCTCTAAGAACGGTTGCGATAAAAAAAAAGTGCTCGTGGTCCACAATGCCATGAAAGTTTGTAACAAGTTGAACGCTAAATGGAAGCTTAGGCCCTTAAATCTAAATTGGTAGTTTTTTTGTAGCGCTGGCAACCACTCCACTTTTGTGACCCGAAGAGCGAAGAAAACATATTTTCTATCGAAACTGAGCATAGAACAAACATTTAAGAAGCTGTGGCGGAATCTACGATCCACTGGAGTAGGAAAAAAGACTTAACGAGGCATTATTTTCAAGTTCTTCAATAGTTCCAGATAGCCAACCGTTTTTTAGCTCTGAATTTGGCCAGTAAGAGCCAAATATGATGCAGGCGAAATAACGGTGCCTTGCTTGGTAGATTTTTACTAGGCCTTTAACAGCGTGGATCACAAAAGTACTATGTCACGAGCTCAGGCTATATTTTAGTTTTAGTGCGGTAGTCCAAATAAGTAACTATTTATTTAGGAAGGATTAGCACAGGGATGAATATTAGGACGAATTCTTTTCTGTATTTTTATAAATGACCTACCCAAAATATGCCCGAATCCAAACACTCATATCTACGTTTATGATGCTCAGATGTACTTGTCACGACCGATTGGGCTCATTGAGGATCTTTTTGTCAGAATAAATGAAGACCTGTGGGCAGTTTACAACTGGTCATAATGCAATGGTCTCAATCTGAATCCTAACAAATCTCAGCTTATTCTTATTTCTAAAAAAGCATTACGAGACTGATCTGCTGCCGCCAGTAAGCTTGAACAATAAGAAATTCAAATTTGTAGATGCTGTCGCAAATCTCGATTTTAAATAAAATTGTTCTCTCTCTGCCGTTGACCATACAAATTATGTTATTGGACGAATCTATGCTGGGCTACGTAAACTTCAGTTGTCTTTTAGTTTTACTTCGGTTGACACTAAGCTAAGGTTAATAAAAAACATTATTGATGCCTATAGTACAATATAATTGATTATTCCACTCTTGTTTACTGCAAGCTCGACTACCTTTCTCATTACAAGTTGCTTGTGGCGCTTAATTAAACTGTTAGGTGCGTGTATGATCTCCGTCGGTATGATTATATTTCACACTGTCACAAGCTGGTTCTTGGTTGCTCGTTTTAGCAGTTCCAAAAAATTCGATGTCTTTTGTTACAAGGTCATAAACAGCAGATTTTTTTTTTTAAGAACTTAACACCCAAGAGGGTATAACTTCTCTAAAAATGCCGGAGCTCGTTTGATAAACTTCAATTTGCTCAGTCCTTCAAAAAATTTTATGTTATAACGCCCTCCTTTAACTATTTGAACTCGTCGCATCTCTTCTTTGTGTATGTCACCAGGCTCTGGAACCAACTTTCGACAAGAACACAGCAAGCAAATTTCTTTTAATCTCTTTACTATCCTTCTTTTCACACACTTTCCTTTTCCAATACATTTTATTTTAAAGTAAATATCACTAATGTTTATATTAAATTTAGTTTATTTAATAATTAGTATTGCAATCTATCCGCTACTTTATGTACTAAAAAAACTAGGTCTTGTTTGTGCCGTGTTTTTTATAATAAACTTTAAAAAAAGCGATGATGATTGAGCAGGTGCATTATCATGATGCAAAAGCCAAATATTGTTTTCCCACAATCCTAGAGGCTTTTTTCGTATTGCTTCTCACAAACGGCGCTTTTACATCTCTATAATCTGCCAGAATTTGCTAGACTGAGAGCAATTTACATGTTGTAAGTGGTTGTTGTTGTTCGTTCGTTCTTGAGAGAACATGAACACAATAATACGGGCTCAGTGTATTCTGCACGAACCCCGATTCTATAGGGTGATTCATCGTGAGGTTTGAATCATAATGTAAAACACAAATTAGAAGGTGAACTTAAAATTTTCATTATCTGTTAAAAGAACAACTCATGGCATTTACTTTTCGAAAATGATATTATGTAAAAGTTGGCAACAACTACGTCTGATGTGGTCCATTCGGAAGACCTAATTTTGGGCGACTCGTTCGAGCACAGCGACTGGTATCTCGCGGATAACACGAGCAAAAATAACACCGTAGCAAAACGTGAAATTAAGTTCTCACCAAAATGTTTTCTCAACAAGTCCATTGTTTTACTGGATGTATGGCTTCTAGCACCGTCTTGCTGAAACCAGAGCTCACCAAGACCATGTGCTTGAATTTCAGGAAGCACGTAGTCCGTTAACATTCTGATTTGCCTCGTTTTTGAAGAAATATGGAGCAATGATTCCACCAGCCCATAAACCACACCATACCGTTATTTTTAATAAATGTTATCTTAGCTCTAGATACCCTTCGGGTTGCTCATCGAGCCAGAAATGGGCTTCATCACTGAAAAAAATTTCACGATAAAACACCGGATTTTCATTGAATTTTTCTAGAGCCCATTCACTGCAAATATGACGCAAATTCAAGTCGCCTGGCTTCAATTCTTGCCCAAGTTGAATTTAGGCCGAGATCATCAGGTAAAATACGCCAAGTTGTCGAATACGCCAAGCCAAGCTGCTGAGAACAACGACAAGTTGATTCGTTACTGTCTTCGCGTACACTCTCAGCTACAGCTGCTATAGTCTCTTCACTACGTACTGGATGTGGTCTAACCGGTCGAGTATTATTCACTTATGTAAATTGGTAAATTTGCGAATGGTATTGGCAATAGTGGTTTGAGTAGGTCGAAACGGACGAAAAACATTTCTCACAGAACGCTGATTTTCGTTATACAGCTGAACAATTTGGAGACGCTGTTGTGGTGTGAGTCTTTTTATTATGACTTGCCAAACTGTACTGAACAAAAATGACAAAGCAGTTTTATATAAGTCGCACGTGATCTGTCAAAAATTCCTATTAAAAATCAAACCTCATTATGAATCAACCTATAGAATAACTGCGGGACAAAACAGCTGCAATGTTCTAAAGTTCTTAAGTTCTAAACACAATTTCGCAAGAACTAAAAATATACAAAATATTAAAACTACAATAAAAATTATAGAGAATTTTTTCCCCAATTCGAACTTAAATAGCTAAATTTCGAACCTGATTTAATTACTAAACTTATCTTATCGATTATCAGTTTTTCCTTTAATGATCTTATTATTATTAAAAAGATTGCATTATGTATTAATCTAAGTTTGCCTACCAAAAATTAATCATAAAACTGTGAAAGCAATCTTTTGCAGAAAAGCCTTTAAGACTTCGCAGAAATAACTGACCATTGTTAAGTTTTTAATAAAATTAATGAAATAAAAAAAAAGTTTTTGTCGTCGTTGTAACTGTGGTTACCGCAAAACAAAATTAGTTTTAACATTCACATTAGAATTTAAAAGTCATCTGAATATAAATTTATTTATGTATTTCTAATGGATGATTGTGACCTCAGATCCTTTATGCTGTGTTGATCTGCTTACGATTTCTCAAGCTTACGATTTTTCACAGTCAGACTGAAGGTTTTATGTCAATTTATAAGTTCTCATGGTGGGGTGAGAATTACAGTATTTTTTCTCCATAAAACTAAAACCTCTTTATTTGTTCACTTTTAATATATTTAAAAAAATTACTCCGTGTTTCAACTTTCTATTACCTATTTACTCGTATTTTGTAATTCTATCTTCAAAGCACAAAAAACAAAATTCACATTTTTTGACATTTAATTTGTTAATTTTGTGTTTTTTTTTTTTTTTTGTCCATCTTGAGCAGCTCGAAGGCAATTAGAGTAATGAACCAATTAGCGAAGGATCCTAAAGATACGCATCCGCTGGCGGTCGAAGCAATAATCAAAATTTTCTACGTTGACGACTTGATAACACAAGTCTCCACAGACGAGATAAAGTTCAAAGTGCGCGACACGAGCGATAATGCGTGCAAAAACTTTTACCAGGATTTGTGACGTTCTAAAATGCACTGGGACCAGCAAATATTTGCGTCCATGGTTCCCGAATACGAATATTTTTCCGACACATCTGACGCAGATTTGTGCCAAGGTGGTTGGAATCTGAGCAAATCAGGAAAAGGGAATTCCGCGGCTTTGCTGACGTAAAAATCAGAGCATACGGGACGGTAGTCTGCTTGCAATCTACACAACCATCGGACAGACGAGCTGCAACTTTATATATTCCAAGAGGAGGAGTGCCCCCTAAAAACGAATTCCATTCGAAGACTGGAGCCTTGTGCGGTCAATCTTTTGTGCAAGCTTATGGAGTAAGTGCATAATGTGCATCTGCAAGAATATCCATCAGATCCGTAAAACTTATTGAGGCTATTTAATGGTGGTACTTGTTAACCAGGGCCATAAACTGACAAAAGAGCTTGACGCAATGAGAATACAGAAACTGCATAAATGTTTTTTAAGCAGCTCAAGAAGAAAAGTGAAGAAGCCTTTTGGAATGTCTTTTGCACAGTACTGCAGCAGAATTATTAAAAATAATTGACGTCAAGAAACATAAAAGCTTAATAGTTTAAGTACATTCTATTGAGAAACGATTTGGGAATGGCCAGAGGGCCCCTCCATAAGTCAGAAAACAATCGACGAAATGCCAAGAGATGCATTCACCAGCGGAATCACAAATTCGAATAACAGTCAGTTATAAGGGTGACCGGGAGAAGAACCCTTGATGAAGCATTTGCCCTCGCTCCAGCGAAGGAATCATCCAATCAGGATTCCAGAGGAATATATTTCGTCAGCGAGGTGGAACGAGATAATCCGCGAGAGAAGAATTCGCAGCTGGAATTGCCATAATATAGGACAAAAAAAAAAAACCCTCACTGCGGTAACAAGCACTTAGAGGAAGAAACCGAAGAAATGGCTATCAGAAAGCTGGTCTATCTATAATGTTTAAGTACCAACTTTGCGGGGCGTAAGGTATTGGTAGTACACTTCAACGGACCCAGAACCATCATCTAAGTTTCACTGGTAAAACGATGCAATGAAAGTCTTCTGATAGAAGATATCAGTGGTAGGGAAAATTGGAAGCCAACTATAGACAACGGCGCCACGATCTCAAACGTGAGGACAGATCTAGCGTAGTCTTGATGACTCAATATCAACAATTACAACAGCTTCTGCACAGCTACGAAAGAAACAGCTAATTTAGATAATAAAGTCCGCATAAAAACCTATATGGCCAGAATAACCTTGTCTCACTTGTTTCTGGTGTCTGTTATACGTGACGAGTGTATCAATGGTACAGATTCCATTAAAAAGAAAACTAGACTACTAGTGAACTTTGGGTCACTAATTCTGAAATACGGGAACATGGAGATACCAGTTGTAGACGGAAACGTTAATACCTCCGCCTTAACAGTAGTCATCTGCTGAAATCAGGTTCTAGGACCCTCGTCGGAAGCAATTGTTTGAGCAAAAGTGGAAAGTGCCCCTGATAGCCGCCGATTTTACTTGTTGAAGCCAGATAATAAGAGAGACTTCTTGGTGCGATAAACTCTAGTAATGCTAAGGAACAACATGGTAGATACAGTATTGATGCACATTTGTGCCCATTTTATCGCATTTTCCATAACTTTCTGCAAGATTTCCAGTGATAACTGTTCGCATTCCTGTTGAATATTCTCCTGTAGGGCTGCGATTTTCTAAGGCTTTTTGGCATAAGCCCACTACTTTAAGTAGCCCCAAAGAAAGAAGTCTGCGATGGTTAAATCGCTGGTTAAATCTTGCTGGCAATGCCAAATCGTCGAAATGGGAGATTACGGGAGACTCTATTGGAGTCTAGTAGCTAAGCGCCGGAATGTTTTCCCAGTTGGCGCGACACGATCGACTTCAAAATTCACCCTGCGCTAACACCACCGACCGATTATTGGTCAACAACATCGACACAATTATTCCACGCTCCTGTAGAATGTTGCTCTCCATTGCTTGTCTGTTTATATACTTCAGCTGTCTAGTTTTCAAATATCAAATATGATTGACATACGACGCCATTTGCAAAAATTATACCATCTTCCGATAGGGGAATTAATTTTCCGCCAGTTTGTATATTGCAAGAGCTTACTTGGAAAACTTGCCTGGGAGACATCATTATAGGTAAGACGTTCAAGTGTCTGAGAGGCTGCAGCGTGGGAGTTAAATATCTGGGTCACATTATATTAGCGGAAGGAGTAAAGATGAATCCTCACAAAATCAAAGAGGTGAAAAGTTGTCCTGTTCTCAAAGATAAATACCAAGAGACAAGCTTCTTGAGACTTGCACCGTATTACAGAAGATTCGCAAAGGAATTTCCTTGTATTGCAAAGGGCCTGTTTCAACTTACAATTCAGTTGTGCGAGTGTGCGGTGTGTGGATACCGTGACCCAAGTGGTAGTGGACCGGCTTCTTAATCGGACGGTTCGGTGTTCAAATCATTCATTTTGTCAGTTAAAAAAAAAATCAAACAAAATGAGTAGTTGATTAGAAATCAATAACAAGCTAACTTACACTAAGAATTTAGTCTCTCCAATAAATGTTGGATACCACGCATGGAGCGAAATAACCACTGAGCCCAAACATCTTTTTTTTCTCTCTATCCCATTTTGCGAAAAAAAAACTTAACACATGCTGAGGCATATAAATGTATTCATACCCACTAGAGTGTTAAGTTCTTTAAAAAAATGTGGTCCAGTAAGTTTGAAAAAGCACTTCATTAACTCAAGCGGCAGCTGTGCAATGCACCCACCTTGGGTAACCTCACACCCGGAAACATGTTCATCGCTCTCAAGGTACTCTCTAGGCCTGAACAGAACTACTAAGTCAGCTCCTGGCTTTAATTCTGAAAACGAAGCATTTCCCTTAGTACCTTTATGGACAAAAGTTCAATCCTCGCACAGACCACGCAGCTCTGAGATCTCTTATTCAATTCAAGAACACCTACGCCCAAGTTGCGAGATGGATAGAGCAGTTGCAGTGCTATGACTTTGAAGTACAATACCGCAAAAGAAAATTCCACTCAAATGCTGATACTGCCTCAAGTCGAACGTGCAGAATCAAATATGAGCAATCCAACCGAAAGGAAATTAGAGAACAGGCCACTATCGTAAGAATCAGAAGTGAGCCAGTAGAGGATTGGAGTTCTAATAAGATATCGTCAATGAAATAACAATATCGACCCAATATTGGCCTGGAAGTAATGTGAGAAAAGACCAAGTTGGCAGAAAAAGTAAAAACGGATCGGAGCCAAACTTTGAAGGGATATTTTGCACAGTGGGACTCGCTTTGTGTGCAAGATGGTTTTCTTAAGAGAAAATGGGAAAATGCAGAAGGAACAACATCTCGTATCCAGCTACTCATCCCATGGTCCATACTCAATGAAGTGATCCATCGAATACATGACGGAACTTCTGGAGGCCACTTGGGAATTATAAAGACGTTGAAGAGTTTAAGGGAACGTTTCCATTAGCTAAATGCAAAACAAGATATTGAAAACTGGTGCGAAGAGTGCTTACATTGCGCCGCTACCAAGGGCCTTAAAGTTAAGCCGCAGTTAAGAATGCAGCAATATAATGTTGAAGCAACATGCGGTCGAATAGCGTTAATGGCAACCAATACACCCTCGTTGTCTTAGTTTACTTCAGTTAGTGGTCTGGTGTTCGCAATCTCAAATCAAGGAGCTAAGACCGTAGCAGAAAAAGTAGTCAAGAACTGGTTGAGCAGATTTGGGGTCTCAATGGAACCTTACTCTGATCAAGGACAAAACATTGGATCAAAAGTCTTCCAAGAAGTATGCCAAAATCTGGGAATAAGGGGGGCAATAACAATGCCGCTACACTTTCAATCCGAATGAATGGTCAAGAGATTGAATTCGACCTTAAATGAGCATTTGTCTCAGGTCATCGGTAGCTGCCAGCGGGACTGGAATTGACGAATCCATAGTATAATTGGACATACAGCGTCCAAGTTTTTATTTGGTCAAACAATTCGATTCGGATTTGTTGAGTATTAACCTAGAAGTCTGGCAGTACTGGGGTTTGACAGTTTCGACCATGCGGCCTGTCAATAAATATGCGTACGGACTAGATAACCACCACCAGTTACTTAACCTAATTGTTGTCCCGAATGAATTAAATAAAAAAATAATATTTTACAACACAAAGATACACATACGTTTCTCTTATTAGTCACGGTATATATAGTACTTTCCAATAGGGACTTGACAACTTTGAATTTAATTTGTGAACGCACTCTTTCACTTATCATCAAACTGTCACTGTCAATTTATTCAGTAAACTCAACATCATGGTAAAGTACACTAACGAGCAACGTTCACAAATTATAAAAATTTTCTACAGATATTCGGAGTCCGTGACTGCAACTTTAAGAGCGTTAACTCCAATTTTCGGCCGTAATTCTTGCCCTAGTAAACAGGCAATAACAAGTTTAGTGCAAAAATTTGAGCCTACATATTCGTTGTGTGATGTTGCCGTGTCAGTGAGACAACGGGTTCGTCGAAGTGTCGACAATATCGCTGCCGTTCAGACGTCCATAACAAACGTTCCAAATCAGTCAATTTCACAACGTTCTCAAGAATTGGGCATTGCTCAGACCACATTATGGAGTATTTTGCGTAAAGATCTTGGTTTAAACCCATACAAGATCAAGCTGACTCAAGAATTGAAGCCAATGGACCATTTGAAGCGACGTACGTTTTCCGATTTTGTTCTGGAGAAGATGCGCCAAGATGATGAATTTCATTGCAAAATCATCTTCAGTGACGAAGCTCATTTTTGGCTCAATGGGTTCATCAATAAGCAAAATATGCGTTATTGGTTCTTCATGAATCACCACTTCATCCACAAAAAATAACTGTTTGGTGCGGTTTGCATGCCGGCGGCGTTATTGGGCCATATTTTTTCGTCGACGATAACGATCGTCACGTTACTGTAAATGGTCAGCGTTATCGCGCCGTGATCACCGATTTGGCCCGAATTAGAAGATTTGGACTTGGACGACATGTGGTTTCAACAGGATGGTGCCACAAGCCACGCAGCACACGCTACAATCGATTTATTGAAGAGTAAGTATGGTGAGCGTGTTATCTCAAGACATGGGACAGTCGATTGGCCGCCTCGTTCGTGCGATTTAACGCCGCTTGACTATTTTCTACGTTGTCATTGGTTTATGCCAACACGCCGACGACGTTGGAAGAGCTCAGAGCCAACATTGAACTCGAAATAGTGGCCGTTTCGGCCGAAATGTGTGGCCGAGTCGTTGAAAATTGGGTCCAACGAATCAACCGCTGCAAACGTGCCCGCGGTGGCCGTATGAACGAAGTCGAGTTACATTCATAAATGTCTTGATTTTACTTCAAGCCAATAATAAAGTTTTTGAAATATCTCAAATGGTTTACCTTCTATTTAAAAAAAAAAAAAGTTGTCAAGTCGTTATTAGAAAACCCTATACTATATTTCAAAGTGGCGACGAGGACTGGAGCCGAAATACAGTAAGGTCTGCGTGGAAAAAGTACGGACAAATAAAAGAACATCTACATAGGGCATAAGGTAGGTGACTTAGACATACAATTACGAATATTTTTTTGTTACATATTACAAACTTGCATATGTATGGTTTAAATTGAAAACAAAAAAAAATTGCTTAAGAATAATGCAGTTGGAACAGGCAATATCCAACATTTCGCAAATTTTGGTGCAGCTTACAACCAGTCGTCAAAATGTCCAGGCTAGTACAGGGGATTGTCAGAGACTTCAACTGGCAGCTTTCGATGAAGTACTATAAATGAAACCTTTGAATCCTTTCTTCAAAGAATTGAAAACTATTTAGAGATTCGCGACTTAAAAGAAGACATACCGGAGAGCGGACAAAAACGTGTGCAGATCTTCCTTAACTGCTTAGGCCCCGAGCCTTATCATACCTTAGCTTATCTAACCGCAACTGATGAACCAAAAACAAAAAAATATAAAGATGTGTGCTCAAAACCAAGTGAATTGGCAGAGCAGTGTAAGTTTACATTACGCAAACAGCATGAGGGGGAATCCATCACCAATTCTCAGCTGATCTTAAAAAAATTGCATCAAAATGCAATTTTGTTTGTGGAGATTGCAAGAAGTCAACAATTGCTACACATTTAAGACCACAATTCATTAGAGATATACTGGATAATGAAATAGTGAGATTTGAAGTCATTTGCAAAAAAGCATTGGCGATAGAAGCCTCTAAAGTTGAGAGTAGAGAGATCCGAGGTCATACACAACTACCCTTACACTCTGTACGAAACAGTTGGAACAAATCCGGTGGAAAATACGAAAGAGGTAAAAACCAGTTCAGAAGTAATGGATCAAGATCTGAAGCTGTAAAGAGAATAGTAGGGAAATGTTTTAGTTGCAGCAAAACAAAGCATAAGGCTAATGCATGCAAAGAAAAGAACTCAAAATGTAAAAACTATGGCAAATCTGGGCATGTGCAATTAGTCTGTTTAAAGCAAAAAGTTGCTGAACAAAAATCTATCAAACTAAAGATAAAAGATAAAATATTGAAGAGAGTTTGGCTCGATGGCATTGAGTGCACGATGGAATTAGACACAGAAGCAGCTGTTTTAAAAATCTCAATATATTATTTTAAAAGGTTTTGGCGAAGAAAAATATAAAAATTACTTCAGTAAAATTAAAAACATATACTGGTGAAATAATAAATCCAGTGGGCGTACTCAAAATGAAAGTCGCCGTCAATGATCAAGAAGCTGTTGGAGATTTATAAGTGATACAGCATAAAGTAGAACCGATCTTAGGCCGTGAATGGATACGCAGTCTATTGAAGAAATCAAAGATAATGATTCATCAGAAAATGAATGAAAGCAATTAATAAATTTGCTTCTTGAGGAATACGTTGATATATTTACTGAAGAAATTGGCAAAATTGCTAACTACAAATTCTCCATTGAATTACATGATGAGAATACAAAGCCAATTTATATAAAACCTAGACCAGTTCCTTACGCTCTTCAAGATACAATTGAGGTAGAGATTGAGAGGTTAGAAAAAACGAACATCATTTCAAAAATTACAAACTGTCAATCGAATACTCCAATAGTTCTAGTCGTCAAGAAGAATGGACATTTAAGACTATGTGCAGATAACAAATCTACCATAAATAAAGTAATTAAAGACGACAAGTATCTCATACCTCGTATTGAATATACATATATTTGCAGAAGTTGGTGGTGGCAAATATTATTGTGTGTTAGATTTACATCAAGCGTATCTTTACATGCCTGTTGATGATGATTCAGCCAAAATGCAAGCATTAAGCATATTTAAAGGATACTATTATGTAAATCAACTAATGTTTGGTGTGAAGATAAGCCCAAATTTTTCGGTAGCATAGCGAACGTTACTTGTTTCTTTGATGATATTCTCATACGTGGTCACACTTTTAGAGGACTAACTACCAATTTAGAACTGTTTTTCAAATCTTACGAGACAGAGATCTATATTACATGTTAACGGAAGCAAATGTCAATTTCTTTTAAAAGCAGTCTCGTCATATCATCGATGAAGATGAAATCAAACCTATGCCTGACAAAATTCAAGCCATAGTTGATTGCAAAAAACTAAATGATGTAAAAACTACGTACGTTTTTAGGGCTGATAAATTAATATCAGAAATTTATTTATCTGATTTATCGTCAAAGCTTTTCCAAACTTTTCTTTTGGAGTAAAAAGTGCCATAGTACATTCAACAAGTTGAAAGAGGAAATAACAAGCCCAAATGTTCTTATGAAGTACAACCGAGACTTACCATTAGTCTTAGCCACAGACACGTCTCCTACAGGGCTCGGTGCTTTTATATTACACATACTACGAAGTGGTGAAGAAAGGTCAATAGCATTTGCCTAAAGATCGCTTACAAAGTCTGAAAAAAATTATTTCCAACTGGACAAAGAAGCAACAACGATTAATTGGGGCCTACGTGCATAAGTTTTTCGAATATTGTTATGGCCGAGAAATTACACTTATGACAACCCACCAGCCACTTACCAGAATTTTGCACCCTAACAAGGACTTACCACCTTTATCATCATTACGCTTACTACATTATGCAAACTTTATGTCTGGATTCGATTATGACATCGTGTACCGGAATACCAAACAGCATGCAAATTTCGATTTTCTTTCTCGTTTCCCCTACGAAAAGCCTTAAATTGATAACAGACTCGATAGCAACTCAACTTTCCTAATGTATCACATTTTCAGTTTTGAAATAAAAAAAAACCCTTAAAAGACTCAAAATGTGTTCTATTATACTGCTCTGCAATCTGGAACTCCTTAACGGAGAAAATGTTGCAAATTTTTCTTTACAGAACGGATGCGTTTTTAAAAACATAAGAATCATGATCCCAGCAATAGTGAAAAAAAAGAGTACTTGAGGAATTACATACAGCACATACAGGAATGGTACGCATGAAAGCGCTAGCTAGGAGCTATGTGTGGTGGAGAAAGATATTGAATACACATGCAAAAGTTGTGTCAACTGTGCCAAAATTAAGCCAAATGTAAAACATTTTCAAGTAGACCCATGTGAGTACCCCAAGGGGCCATGGGAGCGTTTGCATTTGGATTATGCTGGTCCATTTATGAACAAGTCATTTCTAATAGTCGTTGATGCTTTTACCAAGTGGGTAGAAGTAATACCGCAAAATAGTACAAGTGCTCCCTCAACAATAGTAGCGTAACGAGAAATATTTTCAAGATTTCGACTTCCATTAAAAGTTGTTACTGATAATGGTCCGTAGTTTTGGGCATTCGAATTTACTTCGACGATGAACGGAATAATGCAACACTTTTCTTTTTCACTTTTTCAGAGATTTGTCTACACAATAAAACAAGGCCTTCGGGCTATGGAAAATGAGCCTGGAAATTTGCACGAGAAATTATACACATTTTTGATGCAGCAGAAAAAATTACCAACTACGGGAATAAGTTTATCTGAATTAATATTTAGCCGCCAAATTGAAACAAAACTAGATCTTTTAAAGAGAGAATCATCGAGAAATAACAGAAAAAAATACCTATGAAAATACAGCAATATAATATTGGAGATTTAGTCCAAGTCCATGCAAGTGGAAATTTTGCGTTATTTGGGCGAAGAGGGGAAGTCTCCACTACGAAATAATGATAGATGGTTAGAAGTACATCCGACATATCGACCAAATTCACCGAACTCAATGCGAGAATACCACAGGTAGACCAATTTGTGATGATGAACCAATAGACACTACAAGACATGAGTCATCAGACATCCGACCGGACGTGGTACAAGCCGCGACAAACTTACCAAACCTACTAAGTGCTCCAAAGCTTCAAGACAAACATCAACTTGAGGGTCAGGAAACCAACCATACTCTACCTAGTGAAGTAATCCATTATCCAATGCAGGATGAATCAACACGGTCCAGTTCAGAATATGTCGACTCCGAATCTGTTGCACCATCATGTGGTTTGGGGATTGAGTTGCAACGTTCCACACGAAGGAAGAAAGCTCCTGCAAGGTTGCAGTATTTTAGCTTTTCTTAGCAAGGAGGAAGGTGTTGAATATTAACCTAGAAGTCTGACGGTACTGCGGTTGGACAGTTTCGACCATCCGGCTGATCTGCTACCTGTAACAAAATACGAGTATGGATTAGATAAAAAGAATTAATAAAGAAATAATAATAATAATAAAAAGAATTAAAAAAAAAAGATAATATTTTACAACATAAAGATATACATATGTTTCTCTTATTATTCACGGTATATATTACAGGATCCCCACCTACGGAGCTCAAGAAGAGAACAAATGAAGCTATGGAGCAATCGCAAGAAGACTAGGAGCATCAAAGCAAAATCTTCTGGCTTCAGAGAAGGCTTCAGGCGTGACTGAATAGTACTCTATGTAAGAAAGGAAAATTACTAAAATTGCAACAGGATTGGGAAAGTACAAAGTGATAGCCCGCATTATTGGCGTTCTCTACCAACTCCAACGTAGTGATCGGGCGAAAACGAAAGAACGGAAGGATGAGTAACTAAGTTGTTTGGAGCGAACAACTTTCGGGAAGTAGAAGTGTGATTACCTTTTGATTGTAAACAATGCCGTCTATATTCCAAAAACGAAAGACTCTTCCGAGGAGGAAATTATGTAATCACTTTGGCAAGTGACATAAGATATTCTAGCAAAATGGAAGGAGTTGTATCATAGTTGGACACCCGGCTGGTACATATGGTTCTCAAAAGATGACAGGGAATATAAACACAGCATCCCCATACAAACATGTGTGTATCTGCATTTATGTATATGTTTGAATTTTGCCATAAATTTTCTAGTTTGTTTGAAGTTGATATGGAAATATATTTTAAGGTATTAGAGCGTAATAAATTGAATATAGATTTTGAATGAAAGATAATTTGTTGCTTGAGATAGTTGACAGTTTTATTGAATGAGAGAATCAAATAGCCTTTTTTTTTAATCTTTGCAATGAATTTCAAGATATATCAAACATTGGATATATCTCGCCGACAACTAACCCATTCCGCCAACAACTAACTCATTCCGCCAACAACATTTCTTCAAGGTAAATACAATTTGTTGCCACCCGGCAGATGAACTGCCATTAAACTTCATAAACATATCTGCTTTACCAAGTTTTTATGATTATGAGTTGGGTCGTTTTTTTATAACAATTGTTAACGTTCGTGCGAAAAACTAATGATATTTAGTGGCTGATTTATATTTTGTTCTTTGACACATTGTCTGGTGAGAGATACGAGTATTATTAGTTGTGTTTTTTGGCATCGGTATCAACGGTTAATTTTCAATGCACAAAAAACGGCTACTGGCGTACCCTACTAATATTCGGAGAAAAAGGCAGCACTGAAAGTTATTGTGTCAAAAAATTACACATCTTTTGTAAGTGACATCTTAAAATTTTGTATGCTGTTTTTATGAATGATAAAAAATTCAGACAGAGGGGAGATAATTTGTAAATTGTTAAATCAAACAAAATATTACAGAATATCGATTCAGGTAATGGAGATATCAATGTTGTTTTTTTTTTTTTTTCATTATAATGTCATCTTGACATTCCCATTTTTTTAAGAACTTAAAACTTAAGTTGTTTTGAATTTATTTGGAAATGGGAAAGAAAAATGTTTGGGCGCCGTCGTTATTTCGCTGCATGAATGGGATCCAACATTTAATGGGGAACTAAATTATTGTTAGTGGAAGTTGGCTTTGTTTTCTAATCGATTACTCATATTAGTTGATTTTAGTTAACTTAAAAAAATAATGTTTTTCGGGCACGGTTAGGATTCGAACACCGAACCTTCCAAAACGAAGTGTCACCTTCAGTGTATGTGCCATTCAATAATACGTCCTAAAGAACATTCTGATGGTAATAGCCTCTCAACCTTTATTGAAACCAGATCACCCACTGAAGTCGGTTGCTTTGATTAAATTTTCGGATGAGGTTCCATCGGTGGAAGCAACCAAGTTTTAGTTGAAAAGGTTGTCAGATGAGGAAGTGTCCAGGTGTAAGAATGGTGAGGTCGGCCACATGTCATACGAGATAAAGGTTTCAAATTTAAATAATATTCCACTGTGACAGAAGAGTGGAGAGCTCCTCAAAGATAAATGTCTCATGTCCAACGATGCGTCTGAGCTTATGCTTTACTGATTTGATACCCGTTTTCCATAGTCCACTGAAATGAAGGGAGCCAGGAGAAATAATTGCCACTTTTTAGCATCATCTGCTTTAGTTTCCGCTATTTCCTTATTTCCTTCCAGGTACTAAAAAAGCTCGCACAAGCCCACTATAAATGGCCTTCGTTTTCAAACATATAAATATTAAATATGACGAAAAACGTTTTAAAGGTCTAAGTGTTGCAATACTTCGCAGCCTTAACATTAATCGGGCGAGCGTAGTCGATTCCGGTGTTGGCCATAGTTGCGCCACGCGGACTCTTGGAGCTGTTTTCCTGCCTTAGTTC
Organism: Volucella inanis; assembly: GCA_907269105.1. Taxonomy (NCBI): domain Eukaryota; kingdom Metazoa; phylum Arthropoda; class Insecta; order Diptera; family Syrphidae; genus Volucella; species Volucella inanis. The sequence continues at coordinate 100,886,641 of OU026153.1, read as the reverse complement.
GAAGCCTTAAACAACTTATGCAAGTGTGGATACATTTTTTGACATTTTTATGTTCAGTATTCAGTACTTAGTGCGTAGGTATTTGCTGAGTTCCTAAATAAGGTATAAGGTTGTGTAATTGTGAGAGTTCCCACTCACCATAAATATTGTTGGTTATAGGAAAGTGTTGAATTTTGCAGTTTACCTCCGACCCGCACAATCCCTTCTAGGTGGATGAGGAGGTTTAAAGAATTCAAAAACTTTTAAATTTCCCTTGCTTTAAGATCACTTATTTGTGTTAAGAAGATTTTATCTTGACCGTTGCGAATAGATACTCTTTAGCCAGAATTTAGTTCTTCAGGAAAGAGTGTAGAGAAATTTTGAGTATTAGGAAGTTTTCTTTAATTATTTGTTAATCTTAAGCAAAGTTCTGATAATTTTGATTGCCTGAGAATGAGTGCGCATATAAGGTCTAGAACTCGTGCTGTATAATTAAATATCCCTGTCAGCATAACTGTTTGGCATGGTTTCAGCCGCGTTAGCGAAATCGTGTTCAATGCAGCTACCTTAATCTTTAAAGTTGGATATTGTCTTCACTACGTAGTATTCGTAAGAATATTGCAGCTCTATATGCTCATTCACTTGCGTCAATAAAACTGTGTGTTTCTATGTCTTTTTGGGTGTTGTGTGTTCGAACTCACCTTGGATTTTGGGTGCGCTCCAGAAAAGGTATTTGCGTTGGAAATGTTTTTGTCAATTGGACCTTCTCACTCAAGATCTCGTTAAGTTAACTAAGTTGTAGTTAGATGTGTGGGCTATGAGTTGTGAATGTGATTTTGTGTTTGGATGAAAATTATTGTTGTATATTTGTGTTGAATTAAGATTGTGGAGCAGAAATTGGGGAAAGTACTGGCAAAAATGGCAACGGGTCATACTAGGACAATGTTATGTGGAGTGGCTGTACGCGAGACAATTTTCACAAACTCCTATCTTTTTTACAATGCCGTTTACATTTTCGAAGAGAATGCTGTCCCTTGTCACACATCTCGCTTCTGAATTCATTCCTATTCTTCGAACTGAAGTGGAAAGAGTTTTACTTTGTTGACCATTGACTTTTCTGAGTGTTATTTCTACTTCGTACCGATTGATCCCTTTGACTGTGGTGATCTATGACTTTTAAAGTTCAAAATCTGGTTCCCAAAAACTCGAAAAATTTCTTTTAAGAAATTCAATTCAATTCAACCGGTTTTTAAATGCATGTTGACATTCAGTAGATGTGTCCAAAAGATTTACCAAACCTGTTAAGCTCTTATTTTGTAAAACCGCTTGCCCGAAAAACAATTTGAATTGCACCCTAACAATAATTCTTTTGTGATCCCAGGCCTTCTCATAATTCCTAATATCTATTGATATATGCTGAAATAGACGATCTGCTTCAACCGCCAAACTAGATTTAATAAAACTCTTTTTTTCAATTTCAAGAAATGATCTATTATTATAAATTAGGGATAAAAAAAAGCCATGAAATGACTTCCAACTTTTGTAATTTTCCCGTAAAGGTTGGTAATGGTTTTATTTTTTTTTTTCGAATGTAACATTTCTTTTTACACAACTTACCGGAGTTGGATGGTTTTTTGAAATTGCCCATGTTGTTTAGCAAATCCGTAAGGTATTCAATATATGGTAAATGTGTAGTACAATAGTATGTAAATATGTGACACTAACACATAAAAGCACTAACTTATTATGTATATTATAGTATCAATGCTATATCATTTACTATTCAGTTACTAATAAACACCCGCTTGAAACGGGTGAAATTATTAAACATAATTGGTGTCATTGAAATATGGCAACAACTTAACATTGCGTAAATTTATATATGTCCAATTTAAATAGCAACTCGGAAGAAAATATTTGTGATTCACTTGAAAAAGAAATAAAACAAGAAGTAAAAGTTTTTTTTTTAAAGGAAGAAGTGATTATGAATACTGAATACTCATGAGCATACCACCGCCCCGTGCAATGAACACAAAAGAGAATTACGTGGAAAATTCGAAGATTTTTTGAGATTGCCGCTGATTTAATAAGGAAAACAGATCCACAATGTATAGCTATTTTAAAAGCATGCATGGGCGATGATTCCTTTAGACTGTTGTCTCAATTGAAAATTGCTGATTCAAATAAAGGGACTGTGAAAATGATTCTTGATGCATTGGAGGCACATTTTAAACCAAAGGTGAATACAAGATACAACCGATTTGTATTTAATACTGCAAGCAAAGAAGAGGACGAAAGTTTAGAAGCGTATGTATGTCGCCTGAGAAAGCTTATAAAATGTTTTTCATATGCAGCAAATGAAGAAGACGGTTTTGTATGTGATCGATAAATCTCTGGTGTAAACAGAAATGAGATGAGAACAAAATTCTTGATGACCGAAGATCTAACATTGCAAAAGGCAATAGAGGCATGCAAGCTAATAGATCAAACCACATTTAGAATGAAGAACATGTCATTCGCAGACAAAAAAACTGAGCATGAAATGCATGAAGGCAATAGAATATATAAAAAAAAAACAACACCAACACAAATCTAATACATATACCCAAAAACAGCCGTGTGATTATTGTAGAAAGTGCAATGGAAAAAATCACTTTAGCCCATGATGCCTAGCCAACATATATGAAGGCAAATGTGGGAACAGCAAATTGGAAATAAACATCAAAGGAAAGGAAACATATATGCAATAACGGACGACAGCATTATAACGGACAATGAAATTTTGCTGGTGCAAGCAATTGGTAATAGAGATAAGAAGAGCATAGTCAGAAAGTAAACAGAGTTTGTTAACACAATAAGAAAACGGGAAAAATTAGAAAGAGTAAGATGTGTTATTGAGACAGGCGCAGCATGCAATATTATGAGCTTTCAATTGTTTACGCAATTAAGCAGTCAAAAATTGGGTGAGAGTACCGCAAAATTAAGTAATTTTAGGGGACATATATTAAAACCAGTCGGTGAAGGAAGGTTAACATGTGTCTTCAACGGTGAAAGACATGTTTTGTGTTTTCAGTTTTTGAACACGATATGTGATGTGATAATCGGAGCTTATGATTCAACAGCAATGAACAATATTCATTGCCTGACAAATAAGATCGCAGAGATAAACATAACAGAGGTCTAAAAAATTGTTTATATTACATTGTTTTTATTGTGATTTAAAAGGAGACACTAAGGGATTCAAGTCTTCAAAACTTGATACAGATTGTAAGTAAAGGTTGACCTACAGACACCAGCAAACTGGAATTGTAATTAAAAAGTTACTGGACGCATAGGGACGATATAATAACGCAAAATGGAATTCTTTTTAATGACAAAATAATCATTCCAAAAAATGTACGCGTGCCAATTTTGAAACGAATACACTATAACCTCCAGAGAATAGAAGCGTGCATGAAAAAAGCTCGGAACGCAGTGTTTTGGCCCAAAATTAATAGCCATATTAAAAACATTTGTTCAACATGTGAAATATGTCTATCATATAATGCCCAATGTTACCTTATGTAACTTTTCAAAATCGGTCTGGATATATCTAAATATCCTAAAGGTAATAACAGGAGGTGGCTATGGTGTAGTGGTATATGCATAGACTCCTCAAGCAGAGGGTCATGGGTTCGAATTCTCTGAAAAAGTCTATTCATGGAATTTATATGTAGTTATATGTAAACCCGTCGGCGTCAACTCTGACATGAAGGCATAACACTGATGCTGGAGTGTTTGCTGGCTGGGCTAAATGTAACGAACTAACAACTAGCACGTACTAAGGCCCACTGGTTGAGGATGCACTGGCTCCAGTTTGACAACCACCTCTGGGAAAAATATCGAAACCTAATATGTTACACCTGAGTTTCAAACTACTACACCTTTTTGATAACTTTTGACTTCTTGGGTCATAAGTCATAACCTATTATTACTCGAGGATGTGCCTGATGAACGACAAAAGCTTCCAATAGCACAAAGAAAGGTCTCAGAGTGTTACCTAGAGTAAAGTTTATTTCATAAGTCATAACCTATTATTACTCGAGGATGTGCCTGATGAACGACAAGAGCTTCCAATAGCACAAAGAAAGGTCTCAGAGTGTTACCTAGAGTAAAGTTTATTTGATTCGAAACGCGCAGTATTTTTCCGAACAAAGTTAAAGTACCGTATAGTGCGCACTGTGGATACGGTGAATAAGTAGCTAATATAAGGCTTAAGCAGTTATAGTACGGTATAGCGCGGCTCTTAGCATAAAGTGAAAAAGAAACCGTATATAGAGACAAAAATAGTGTGTTAACTTCGGGTCCACTGAACCCTACAGAGCAGACTTGGAACGTCCTAAGCAAGCTCCATAAACATTTAAGTGTGTAACCTGGATCCCAAGTAACCAGCGTTGGACGAAAAGGAATCGATCCGGAGCACTGTTGGAGATGCTGTTGCTAACTGCCCTGTAAGATAGTATTAAGTTAATTGTAAGAAAAATATAAAAGTGAAAGTGTCCATTCAGTAATAAATATAAGTGTTCATTTAGTAATAAATATAAATTCCATAAAAAAGGAAAGAAAAATTTAAAAAAAAGAAAAAGAAAAATAATCAATTGATTTAATTTGATATAAAAGTGAAACAAGAATAAAAAGAGTAATTGATTTACAAAAAGAAGGAAATTTCATTACGAAATTTATCAGTAGTACGTACGAATAATTAATACCTTTATTGCGTTTCAAAAAAAGTAACAACTTATTTAAACTTTATCATATCTTTGCTATAACATTTTGTGTCAAAAGTTGTCAGTACACGGTTCCATTCCACCAATAATTTTGAATTCATACAGACATATTTAACCTTTTTGCTCTTTCAAAGAATTCCATTTTTTCTCCAAAATGCCTACTACCAGATACATGATTAGTGACGATACCACCGTACCAAGTACATTTTCAGCGCACATTCCACTTCCGCTGAGGGGCCAATACCAGAATCACTCTTATCAATCGACCTCTTCCTCTTCTGATATACAATAATTTAGAGCACCTCCTCAATTAAAAGTTTTAGTAACCCAAATCTTTGATCGCCTCATCGAAAAAAAAGGCAAACAGATTTTTGCAGGAGTGTTTAATCCTCACTTAGAACGTTACGCGGGCACCGATCAAACGATTGCCCCAGGATTACGCAACCAACTTAAAAAATTAAGAAAAGATACCTGACATCGTTAAATACCTCAGAAACTTCTCAGGTGACGCCAGCGAGTTTTCCTCGTGGAAAAAAAGCGTAGAGCGCATACTAAAATTATACGAACACATTAATGGATCGCCCAAATATTACGGGATCCTTAACATGGTTCGTAACAAAATAGTAGGTCCATACAAGCATTTTACCAAATAGTTTGTGCTCAGCTTACAATGATTGTAAACAGAATCTCTTGCATGGACATAGGTCCAGAGGCATTGTGCCTTTTAACAGAGACCTATAGGGATAAAGCATTGGACACCTTTATCCGGGTATAACGAGAAATTTTGTGCGACCTAATAAGCACAAAACAACCAGTAGATCTTCCGCAAGCTCTCCATCTTTGTCTCAAGTACGAACATCAAGCCAATCAAGGAGCATTTAAGAGGAGTTTTCCAAAAAACCCACAGTAGTCCACACAACCACAGCATTCGCAACAACAACGCCCACAACATTTCCAAACTAAAAACCCGCAGCAGCTGCTGCAATATAAGCCCGCAAATACCCCAATGCAGTACGCAGCCCACAACCACAGAATTATTCCCAGCACTCCCCCCAATTTCAGCAACATAAACCAAAAGGTTATACTTCCCAGACCCAAAATCAATCAGCTAATCCAACTCCCATTAGAACCGTACCAATAGCTACAGTCAGCAGCTTAAACAAAGCGGAATGGCAAAAGCCCAACCTGTTAAACCACAATCCTCGCAGAGAACAAACCATCCTAACTATCATATCAACCCTGAAATAAATCCCGAACATCCCTGCCCAAATGAAGACCAAACACAGAATTACCTGGGAGAATTCATCCAGCAATACGGAAATGAACTAGGCGAAGAGGCATACGATCACTTCAATGATAAGTTATTAGAACACAGTGATATCCATTTTTTAGGTTAGTGGATTCCTCGCTTCCCTATTTTGATTGCAAACAAAACGATGTAAAAATATTAAAATTTGTTGTAGACACCGGGGGACTAGTAAAAGTTACGTTAAACCTGAATTAGTGGGGTTTTACGCAAAATCAATAGCTGGTGACGTCATTGATACATTTTTTGGCTTAAAATATCAATTTGAAATTCTTTATTTTACCTACCATTAAAACATTTGACGGCATTTTAGGCAATGATAACCTAAAATAATTATTCGCTGTTGTTTATGCTAGAGACAATTACATGACTACATTTAATAACATCCGAATCAGAGTTAAACAACTAGAATCCCAACAAATAGGAAAAATGCTCAAGGATGTCATTACAAGACCATCTCGTTCTCCGTACATTTCACCAATATAGATTGTACCTAAAAAACTAGACTCAACAGGAGTATAGGATCAGGATTCGCTGATCGATATATGTAAGTGAAGTCATTGCACAATTAGGAAAAAATAAGTTCTTTACGGTGTTAGATCTAAAAACTGACTTCCATCAAATACCATTAAAGGAAGCCGATATTGAGAAGACCACATTCTCAATAAATCATGGAAATTATGAGTTCACGAGGTTGCTATTTGAAAAACGCGCCATCGATTTTTCAACGGGCGCTCGATGACTTACTACGTTAATATATAGGCAAATAATGTTACGTATACATAGATATTATAGTCATCTTTAGCAGTGACAAACAACAACACGCTGAGCATATAGAACAAATTTTTAACTTCCTATGCAACTAATGCAACTTATTCAACACCCAATTTGAATTCCTTGGTTTTCTTATTTCGTCTGATGGCGCTAAAACAAACCCAGCTAAAGTCGAGTCAATTTTAAAATTCAAAGTTTCTAAAGATATAAGATCCTTCCTTGGACTCTCAGGATTATACCGTCGATTCGTTAAGGATTACACAAAACTTTCTAAGCCTTTAACGGCCCTGTTAAGAGGAGACGAGGGACGTGTCTTCAAGAACCGGTCTTCAAAGATAGCAATTGAATTAGGCCCAGAAGCCCTCGAATCTTTTAATAAGATAAAGACCTCACTTCTTTTTAAGGGCATTATTCCGGCATACCACAACTATAGTAAACTGTTCGACCTCACCATAGTTATTTCTCGTACGCTGAGTAAAACAGAAGAGAGTTACGCAACAAACGAGAAAGAGATGTTAGCTATCGTTTGGGCGTTAGGTTCTTTACGGAATTACCTTTACGGTACTACTAAGGTTCGCATATTTATTGACCATTAACCCCTTACATTCGTCTTAAGCAATCGGAATAACAATACCAAGATGAATAGGTGGAAAGCCGCATTCAAGGAGTATAACCACGAGCTTAGGTATAAACATGGAAAAACGAATGTAGTCATAGATGCACTTTCTAGGTATCCGCAATTATCAGAAGTAAACGCTCTCACCACAACTCAACATAGCGATGAAAGTTTATCAAAAAGCCAAATTCCGAGTATAGAAACCACGATAAATGTATTTATAAATCAAATTTTTCTCCAGGTTGATAGAACCCCTTCCGAATTTTCCAAATTATTTTCCCTACATACCACAGACATACAATAAAAGAACCAGAGCTTAACGAAGAAAATTAAGTAAACATTCTTAAGAAATTCCTAAACCCCTCGGTTATTAATGGTATCAAGGCAGCAAAGCAAATAATGGGCATAATTCAAGACTAACACGATTCGTTTTACCCAGGTGCATGTACAAGACATGAAAAACGAAGTAGAACAAGATGAGATAACAAGGAATGAGCACGAGAACAGGGCACAAATCCTACAAAATTTTCTACTTCCCTTCAATGGCTAAAAAAATAAAAAGAATTATAAGACAGTGCACAGTATGCTAAGAGAATAAATATGACAAGCATCCCAACAAAGCTGTCATACATCTCACAAGGTAACCTTGTGCTTACTTCTGTGGACAAATTTTCCAAATATGTACAAGTCAAAATCATAAAATCCAAGGCAGTTGAAGACATACGACAACCTTCAAGGGAGATTCTCTTCTCATTCGGACTCCCTGAAATGGTTATAATCGATAATGAGAAGGCTTTGAATTCGATCTCAATAAGTTCTATGATAGAAGAACTTAAAATCAAAATGTTCACAATGCTCCCGTACTCGAGTTCAGTAAATGGTCAGGTAGAACTTTTTCATTCAACTCTAGTTGAAATAATGAGATGCTTGAAAAGAGAAGGCCTACATCGTTCCTTCACGGAACTTATAGAGCAAGCCGTCTACGAGTACAATCTTTCTATCCATAAATAGAAGCATTTTTCGGAGTTACCTCCGATCCAATTTCACTGGAAAAAACTAGGGTAGAAACAGTGAAATAATATCATCAAAACAGGAGGCTAATCTCCAATTTTATAATAAAAAAAGACACCCAATCAAAGAATATCACTCAGGTCAAACAATATACGTAAGGCAAAATAAGCGAGTAGGGTCCATATTAACCCCTCGCTATAGGAAAGAAATAGTGCTAGAAAATAAGTCGCTAATTAAAAGTTATTGAAATTTTCTTTTAGATTCCGTACATGCCGAGGTGAGAATGCTCGACTATTCAAGCTTTCAACTTATATATACAAGCCCTTATCCACATAATAGATATAGAACAGTATAAGCAGTTACTTAATCTCCTGGAAGAAAAATTAAAAGAAGTCATTACTAAAACCCAACCTATGTATCACTTCCTGTCCCATGGAATCCAACAGGTAAAAGTACTCTTCCCTCTTCCCAAATTTCCTTGCCTCAGCCTGGAAATGGATTGCTGGAACTCCCAACAGACAATATTTCAAAATCATAGAAACAAACATAAATAACGCACTCTATAATAATAATGGTCAAGTTATAATAAATGAACTACTTTTAGGAAAAATTAATGAAATACGTAAAGTAACGAACAACTTATTTAAGGAATTTAATACGAAAAGTAATAAGTATGAATAACTTTTAGATAAAAAGTTTAAATTAGAATTACTTAAGGATGATTATATGAATATAGATTATAGTATTCAATGGGCCAAAGCTGGCATCATAAACACTTACATATATTCTATCAGATTCAGAAATAAATTTACTTAAAGAAATTGCAAAAGAGGAAACCACTCCTTATATTAACGCTGTAAAAGCAATAGAGTTTTCAGAAGTAAAAATAGCTTCAAATAATACGTCATTATTGTATATTCTAAGTTTTCCAACCATTGAAGTGGAGCCTTGTGAGAAATTAACTATTAAAGCTGTCAAAATGAAAAATTTTATTAACAAAATAGATTTTAAAGAAATTTAAAAATACAAATAAACTGTACGGCATTATTTTTATTTATTTTGGTGGGGGCTTTCCCATTTATTCGGCTTAATACAAGCTATAACTTAAAACTAAACTTAAACTAAAACTTAAAACTAAGGTTGGTATTTGTGGTGAAGGAAGTGGTGCGGTGGAAGTCAAAGACGCTAGGGTTTGAATTAATTTTTCGTAGCATGCGGGAGATTAGTTCGTTCGCGCCATAGGTGGTGTGGTGGGTTGGAGATAGAAGAGACGAGGGGGACGTAGATTACGAGGGCTAGTGTTGAGGAAAATAGAATTGTGAAGGGACGTGCATTCAACCTGACCTGAAAGAAGTCGATGAATGAAGAGAAAGTCTGCTGCATCTCTGCGTTCCTCAAGGGTGTTTAGGTTAATAAGGTTGAGACGGTGTTCATAGGGGGGCAGAGTAAAAGAATCATCCCAGGGCAAACCTCGAAGAGCGAATCGAAGAAAACGGCGTTGGATGCTTTCGATTCTCGAGATATGAAGGCGATGATATGGGGACCATACTTGACTGGCGTACTCTAGGGGGGGACGAACAAAGGTAATATAGAGGGACCTGGTCACGTATGGGTTGGTGAATTCTTTGGACCATCGTTTTACAAAACCTAGTGCAGAGTTGGCTTTAAGGATTATCCCATCCATATGCAAACGGAAGTTGAGCTCCCTATCACACAAAATGCCGAGGTCGCGAAGAGATTCAACGGAGGAGATAGGTTGGTTGTGGAGAAGGTAGAATCGGGGAGGAGATTTGAGCCGCTTATGTGAAAAGGTGATGGATTGGCATTTGGTGATATTAAGTTCCAAACAATTTTTGAGGCACCAGATCGAAAAACTATCAAGGTCTTGTTGAAGAAGGAAGGAGTCATGGGGAGAGGAAATGGTTTTGAAAAATTTGGTATCGTCGGCGTAAAGGGAGACGGACGAGTATTTGATGATGATATCGAGATCATTTATGGTTAATATAAAGAGAAGGGAGCCGAGATGGCTACCTTGAGGAACTCCAGAGGTGGCCAAAAATGGAGCGGAGTGGGCTGACCTAAAACGAATACTGTAAAAACGGTTTTCGAGGTAAGAGGATATCCATTTTAACAGTATGGGTTCAAAGCCGAGGGCAGACAATTTGAAGAGTATTAATCGATGAGAGATTTTATCGAAGGCTTTGCTAAAATCGGTTGCAACTACATCGACTTCGTTGCTGTTCTCTAGGGCAGAGATGGCAAAGGATACGAATTCAACGAGATTTGTGGTGGTTGACCTACCCTTTAGGAAACCATGTTGTCTAGGGGGAAATAAGTGATTTGCATTGGAAACTTAGAGCTTCATACAAAATACTTTCGATGAGTTTGGGTATATGGGAGAGTTTAGCGATTGGACGATAGTTTGTTATTTCGTTCTTTGATCCCTTTTTGTGGATCGGGGTTATAAAGGAGGTTTTCCAAACCTGAGGAAATTCTCCTTGTGAAAGGGATAGACGAAAGAGATCAGAAAGGGCAAGGGAAAGAGACGAAGAACATTTTTTAAGAAATATGGCAGGAAGGCCATCTGGACCGGGTGTAAATTCGTCATTGAGTTGGTGTAATTTATATTCGATATAGGAGGGCTCCAAGATGTGATACAGAAGTGGGCCGTTGGAGAAGCTCAGTAGGTAACGAAAATAAGAGGGATTTGGTACAAAGGAGTCGTTAGTGAAGGATTGTTTAAAGAAGCTGGCAAATAGGTTGGCAATGGTGAGTGGATCGGTTGATGACTTGTTGTTGAAAGAGAGGGAAGGAGGGTAACCATCGGACTTTCTTTTGTAGTTAACAAATTGGTAAAAGGACTTAGAGTCATTTATAAGGTTGACTTGCGCATTGTTAAAGTAACACTGGTAAAGGGAATCGTAAAGTTCGGTGAAATAAGGATAAGCACCAAGATAGTTGGAATAGTCGGACAAGGATATGGTACGCAGGAAAACAGCCCATAACTTGTTTCTCTTGTTTCGTAAGGAACGAAGCTTGCGATTATACCAGGGAGGACTAGTAGATGATGTTTTAAGGCGGGAAAACGGAACGTAAAGGCTGAAAGAATTAAATATTTCTTTATAAAAAATGGATAAGGCATCATTTACGCTTAGGTTGTAAAAGTTAAAGGGGGATCTGCTAAGATAATCACTGATTTTGTGAAAGTTTGCTTTATGAAAGTCGTAAAATGAGAGAGTTGTGGGAGGAGTGGACTGGAAAGAAGAGTTATGAAAAAATGAAAGTAGAAGGGGGGGGGGGGGGGGGGGTAGTTGTCGATTGTAGAGAGACATAGGGGACAAAGTGAGACTGAGGAGTTAATTGAATCTGTTGCGAAAATAAGGTCCAATTGCCTGCCCATATAGTTGGATACACCACTGACTTGGCATAGACTTGAGTCTGTGAAGAGACATTCCTTAGCTGAGTTGGCATTTGAAGCAATGAAGAACGATTGATCGTCTGATGGAATCCACTGTAGCTGAGGAAGATTGAAGTCGCCGAGAACAAAGATATCGTCAGTAGAGTCAGACAGGTCAATTAAATAGTCGATCGCATCGACAACAAGTTGGTAAGATTCGGTAGGTTGAGCTGGCAGGATGTAGCAACATACAACGTAAGGAAACTTGCAGGGGAGTGATATTTTTAAAGCGGCAAAGACGACTTTAGAGGATGAAGAGCTGCTAATGGGAGAAGAGTTAAGGCTGCTGTGGATCGCCAGTAAGACGCCTCGACAATGGGAATTATCATGTGTTCGGGTAGGATCGTCGTCGCGAAAAACATTAAAAGTAGGGGGGGACAATTCCTGGTTCTTTATGTCGGGAATCAAATTGGTTTCAGTCAAGGCGTAAATATCAAAGGGAAGAGAATGCGATTGACGTAGGACAGCATTAGTTTTAGACCGAGGACCTCTTACATTCTGGTAGTAAAATGTAAGATGGATGTTGTGGGGTGGAGATGTATGGTGGGATGGTTTAAGTGCTGACAAGGAAGGCACGTTATGGACGAAAAAATTTATCGTGGTCAGCTCGGCTTCACTGTAGGTGTGAGACTCGTTTAGAGTGAACGTAGTGGCCGAATGCAGCAAGGTCGTCTGCTACTTTCTGAGGGGACATGCTAAAAATCTCGTTGGTACCTGACATAAAGGTTCCTGAGACTGATAGGGTCGGTCCGATTTGTCGTGTAGATAGGCGAGAAAGGGACGAATGTTTTCATATATCTTTCTCTCTCTAAGCCTAGAAAGTGCATAGCGACTTTCTGTAGTTCCATTGGTTTGCTGGGTTAGTTTAATTGTGGGGGGAAAAAGAGGGTCCATGAAGTTCCGAATTGTTTTAGCAGTTTGCGTGGGGCGGGGGCGGGCGGGATATGCAGCGCGGTTTCGGTTTCCGTTGTTATGGCGGCGGGAGGAGTTTCCATCGATTTTGTGGGAAGCCAATCTTACTTCTTTACCGATTTCGGCAACGGTCAACCGAGTTGCAATGAGTTCCTCGCTGAAGTCTATTATTTTTAGGGTTAAGTCATCGAGCGTAGAATCAGGTGGATGCGGGTTGGGATGTATTGTTTTGGAGGAGGATTGAAAAAGCAAGTCGAGATCAGTACGTAGAAGATTGAAAGAGTCGTTTATGTGTGTGAGTACGTTGGATTTAAGGAGGTTGGCAAAATTTGTTTTGAGGAATGCTTTTAATCCATCCAAGTGATATTTGATCACTTAGCTCTCGTTGTCGTGATGAGATTGATTTTTAGACAGATTGTGGATCGCTGTCAGTTGCTTTTCTATCATTCGTCCTGTGGACTTGTAAGCTTCCGCATTACTGTCAATGCAGTTTACTGAGTCTTCAATCTTCTCTATTCTGCCGAGAATAGTTCTGGTAATATGATTGTTCTCGGTTAGCATCGCATTGATAGACTCGTTATTGCATTTAATTGCCAGCATAACGTGAGCCAAGGTGATTCCTTTGCACTCGTCGCAGTAAAAATTGAAGAGACTGCAATACTCATTGAGGTAGGTAATGGATCTCCGGGTAAGTCCGATGCATATGGCATGGAATGATTTTTCGCAGAGACCATTGCAGGCTACCCATTCCGCGTTGGGGTCAACAATTGAGCATAAAACACTAGCACAGCACTTTTCCATTGTTTTTTTTTTTTTTTTTATTTGGGCTACGAACACTTATTGAAGCAATAAATTTTTGTTAGGGTTATTTATTAATTTTTTTTTTTTTTTCGGGTACAAAACTGGCACAGGTGAAACTAGGACGAACAAAGACGGGGTATATACTGAAATTTACTGATTCGGCAGTTTACGAGGCTTTGAAGGAAAGCGGAAAAGTAACAGAATTCGGTATACAAGAGAAAACACGTCCGCACAGGTTGACAGTCAAACTCAATGTATATAAATCAATGTAAGACACTCTTTCAATTTGTAATCCCAATAACGTTATGGACATAAGTAATGATAATTGCATTAGCAGCATGTTGTCAAGCCGAACACCATCATGCAAGAAAATGAACAATCGACACGTACCAAGTGTTGAAGAATTAGTTCCCGGGGTAATGTTACTAAATCAGTTCAACGATGAGATAAAAGTGAATGAAGAAGTAGTGAAGTTGAATGGAACATTCGTCATCCAGTTCCATAACGCAACAATACAAGCAGGTCAATTTGTCTTTAAAGAAATGGAGATAACCCAAGTGAATCCTTTACCGGCAATACTTGAGTCGACCGCAACAAAATCTGACTATGAAGAGGTACTTTAGTTAAAAATGATTAAGGAAATCGAGACCAACAATACCAATATCATCCGCAAGTTCAAAATACGTAATTATAGAAAGTCAATAGCAATATTAGGGATGCTAGCCCTAGTAATAATAGTCATACATATAAAAGTCATCTGAAAACGTCTCAAACGTAAGAAAAAACACACGAAACCATTGCAAGTATCAATAGAAGAAACACCAACAGAAATAGTAACAACCTCATCAAAACCATCAGAAAATGCTCCTCAACCCCAAACATCATCAAGGGTACTAAGAGTAAGACAAATTCCCTTATTTTGAAGAACAAAAAATCAAACGAGGACGTTTGACACTAGGAAGAGAGGAGTTAAAATCTCAAATATCTCCTCATAAAAAAACACAAAACAAATTCCATTCCCACGAACCACATCTCTTAGTGGGTATTTTCATTACACCTGATTCATCGTTCACAGTATGAAGATTTCAGTTGCAACAGTGTCATCTGGTTTCACCCGTGCCGGGAATCGTACGCAACGATATGTGCAGATGTCAACAAGAAAAATTGAATTTAAGCTATTAAAATTTTATTAGATAGTTCAGTTTTATATTCGATGTTAAGGTGTTACTATGCCGATTTGAAAAAATAATTTGTTTTTTATTTGAAATTTACAAATGTAAATTTAACTTATATATTTTAATGAATTATTTTAAGGAGGAAAGATGTAGTAGTATTAGTATATAAATATTTTACACTAACACCTAAAAGCACTAACTTATTATGTACAATGTCAGTACTATATCATTTACTATTAAGTTACTAACAAACACTCGCTTAAAACGGACGTATACCGTATACAATATCAATAAATTTCTTACATGTTTTGAAATAATTGTTGTATAATGTATGTGTAAGTTTCCTTCGTTAAATCCTTTATTTGAAGAGCTGAAGCAGTTAGAACTGGCTGTGTACTTGGCCTTGTGTTTAAGTAATTCCACAAGCTATCCTCCATCGGAAGTTCTGCAAAATTTTCTTTGTCTTTTGCTTGCTGTGAGAGATTTTTTATCAATTTGCTGATCGCATTCTTGTGGAGAAATCAAGTAGAAACAAAAATCACGAAAATCAGAAAATATGTCTAGAATTTTTTTTTTTTTTTGTTTATTTATTTATTTATTTATTTTGTAAAAATGACAATATATTGGTCTATAACTTAATTCGTTATTATTTTATTTCATTTTTATTATTCCATTGGAACATGCGTTGAAAATTGTACGTCATTTCAGTATATATCATTCATTTGAAGTGTAAACAACAATAATTTTTTTTCACTCAAATATGTTGAACTTTGTGCCTGAAAAAGTGTTTTTTGCGGGGAGTTCTTCTTCATAACTTAAATATGAAGAAAACTGCTGCCGAAAGTCATCGTATTTTTGTGGAAGTTTATGGTGAACATGCACCAGCATGTTTGCAAGTTTGCACGATATAAAAGTGGTGATTTTGGCATCATGACAACGCTCGGCCCCACGTTGCTATTCCGGTTAAGAACTATTTGGAAAACAGTGGATGGGAAGTCTTACCCCACACGCCTTACAGCCCAGACCTTGCCCCTTCTGATTACCATTTGTTCCGGTCGATGCAGAACGCCCTCACTGAAATACGGTTCACATCAGATCAGAATATCAAAATTTGGCTTGATTCATTCTTGGCTGCCAAGCCGGCGCAGTTCTTTTAGGATGGGATCCACAAATTGCCAGAAAAATGGGAAAAAGTCATAGCTTCAGATTGGCAATACTTTGAATAATACTATTGTACATGTTTTTCTTAAATAAACGTTCAAATTTTGAAAAAAAAAACCACACGAATTAAAATATATACCAATATAAAATTTATTTTTACAGTTTCAGCGGTAAATTCAAAGGCTCGCACGATGCACACACAAAAATGAATCCAGCAGAGTACCAAAAATTAAACAGCTCCTGTGTTCTTAATAAGATGCGCGACGTTTTTATTTGTTACACGGTGCGAAAACCCCGTTTGAATGTTTTGAACTTAATTCTAATTACAAATTACCATGAATTAAACAGTTGCTATGTTCTTAATAAGATGAGCGACGGTTTTATTTATTACACGGCGAGAAAACCTCGTTTGAATGTTTTTAACTTAATTCTAATTTTAATCAATTAAAGGTAATTCCAGTTTTTTTTATTTTTGATTTTACTTTTATTTTTTTTATTTCACATTTACAACTGATTGTATGTCTAATCATTTTGTTAAGACTATACATTGTATTATGCAAAACTATTTATAAGATACTTGTTAAATGCTTAAAAAGGACCAATAATTTTTTAAAAAACTATATTTAAACTAGGTGAAAACAGAAATTGCTTATCACACATATTTTTTTAGTAAAACACTTTTTTATATTTATACATATGTATGTAGTTGTTTATGTAAAGGAATAAATATTTCACCACTCTGCGTGATTTGACAAACATATCATGTTCAGACAAGTTCATTCCTATCTGTTTGTTGTAATAAATACGCATCTACCTCAATTTTTTCAATTCAACTTTGCAGTATCTACGGTTGAGAGGGAACCGAAAGACTATGCCACAGGTTGTTACTTTTATCTCACTAATGTGCAAGGCATCGGCCTGAAGTCCAAGCATACTGTTCAGTATCCCAATTTACCATTGAAGTAAGAAGTGATTCATCGTGAGCTATCATTTATAATGTAAAATAAAACAAATAAATTTGAAAGCGAACTTAAAATTTTTGTTATCCTTTAAAAAAATAATTCATGGCAATGATATAATATAAATATTGGCCACAACAACGTCTGAGGTGGTCCATCCTAAAGGTCCAATTTTGGGCGACTCGTTCGAGCATAGCGACTGGTATCTCAGATAACATGAGTAATGTTGGCTTCCAAAACGTTAATCGTAGCTCGCTTATTCCTGAAGACCTGAGACTTTACATATCCCCAAAGAAAATAGTCCAAAGCTGTGATATCGCACGATCTAGATGAAATTTAGTGCTCACCAAAATGATTTCTCAACAAGTCCATTGTTTCACGCGCTTTATTGCTCGTAGCGCCGTCTTTTTGAAACCAGATCTCACCGAGACCATGTGCTTGAATTTCAGGAAGCACATAGTCCGTAACATAAACCACACCATACCGTTGCTTTTAATGGATGTAATGGTAGTTTTTGGTACTCTTCGGGTTGCTCATCAGCCCAAATATGGCAATTTTGTTTATTAACCAGAAATGGGCTTCATCACTGAACAAAATTTCATGATAAAACACCGGATTTTCATTGAGTTTTTCCAGAGCCCATTCACTGAAAATATGATGCAAATTCAAGTCGCATGGCGTCAATTCTTCCACAAGTAGAATTTTGTACGCTTTAAGGCCGAAATCCTCACGTTAAATACGCCAAGTTGTTAAATACGCTAAGCCAAACTGCTGAGAACGACGACGAATTGATTCGGCACGGTCTTCGCGTACGCTCTCAGGTGCAACTGCTATAGTCTCTACACTACGTACTGAATGTTTCTAACAGGTCGAGTATCATCCACTACTGTAAACTGGGACTCAAATTTGTGAATGGTATTAGCAATAGTGGTTTCAGTGGGTCGATTATGTGCGCTGTACGTTTCTCGAATCGTACGAAAAATATTTCTTACAGAACGTTGATTTTCGTGAAACAGCTGAAAAATTTGGAGACACTGTTGTGGTGTGAGTCTTTCCATGTTTACTTCCCATACGATACTGAACAAAAATAACAATTCAGTTTGATAGGAGTCGCGCGTGATCTGTCAAAAAAGACTATTGAAAATCAAACTTCACGATGAATCACCCTATACTTATGTTTTTACTGCAGCAATTCAAAAATTTCGTCAGATTTGGATATCAGATAAAAATACTGATTAGGTACTATAGAACTTTTATCTCTTATGTACAGTCATTTCTGCAATGGTGCGCTCATTATTTTCGTATCTAGAAAGGTTGACTCATGATTATCAGGCATTGTTTAGGAAAATTTGACGACACAATGTAGGCACTTTTGTTTGTGCCAATTGCCGACGAGACAAAAAAAGGCGAAGGAACACTCAAAAAAAAAAACAATATTTAATTAAACGTTATAAATTTATTTGCTACTTAGCTGTTACAATCCAGGGGTCCTCCGTCAAGTATGTCCGATATCCAACTGGACGAGCACTGCACTCCGCAGCAGCCACCGAACCACGTTATCAAATTTATTTGCAATACGAAGAGAGATGATAAGTATCACATAGTGCACACATGTACACATATATTTACATACTTACATGGTCCAATGGATACTGCTGAGGTGAACTGTTCTTTTAGCTCAACTGTACAAGCATGAGCCGATCGAGAACACAAACGATATGTACATTGTATAATATGCACAACCGAATGCTTGTATGTACGCTCGCATGAAAGAAAACCAATTAAATATTTAAACATCGGCTGATGCGTGTACAGTGAGTCAAAAGATTACAATAGGAAGGTTTTGCCTTATTTTTTTCTTACAAATTAATTCAATATTTTTATAATTTGGTTTTGAGTTTAATTTCTAAACAGGGATTTTATATCGCCATAGAACAACTCTTATATGACTTACATTGACGACGTTGTTTCAGGTGGACCCACTTTTACTGATGCAATATTAAGGAAGAAGGGCTTAATCGAGTTCTTTTTCAAAAGTGGCTTAAAACTTAGTTAATGGCAAAGTAAATGCAAAAAACTCCATCAAGAAGAAGAAAAGCTTATTTTTCGCTCCCTCGGTCGTGCAATTAGAGATCATTCTTCAAGAACAGTGATATCGGAAACCCAGTTGGGACGACGCTCTCAAATTTTTACTTTGCACAATAATCAAAAATCAGTATATCATGCACATCGAATGCATCATTTCAATTGCACGTTTGATCGCTCTAGCTCCGCTTATGCCACCGTCATATTTTATCCAATGGTTCGATTTAATCCAATATCACCGCAACTTAGAGACAAGTTTCACCAATTAAAGAGCTGAGTATTTTTTTCACGCTTGTGCAAAGATATTTAAATACTACATTTTCAAACACTTTTGCTAAGAGTCAATCCCAGGTTGTCCTTTCTTAGCTATCTTCAGTGCGATTTCCTAAGGGCTTTTAAATACCACTCCCAGAAACAGGTTGTTCCTCATCAGGGGGACTGTTCTTCTTGATGTATAGCCCCAGCGGTTCTAGTGAAGGAGAAGTACAATAAAAAACCATCGTGCTTACCAACCGTCATGCTTAGCCGTAAATAAGGATTACCCATCTCACATTCTATTTCCTCACGTATCTCTATGGATGCGTTTAGGTCGAATCGTCGTCTTCACCCTTTTGTTTCATTTTAATGAGTGGTAAACTATCACACGAAGCTATGCATCAACTTTGACCTCAGAAACAGGTAAAGCACTAGAAGTAACCTGATCAAAGTGATACAGCATATGTATCGGACACACATGTGAAATTAACACAAAATGTTGACATAGTTACGTAAGTGTATCAGGAAAAAAACCTCACGAACTACCACCAAAAAATTGCAAGTTAAGACTTAGTTATAAAACTCACAACTCAGAGGCCGAGAGCCGAGCATTGCAAATGTTTAGCCACAAAATTTAAATTGAAAAGTTGACTAGTAAACTGAGAGAAGATTAAAAAGAAGTGAGGAGAATGAATTAATTTATTTTTAATATTTAATAAATTTTTGAAAACATCTGTGATGCGTATATGTTATATACCAAATTCGAAGTCTCTCAAAACTCAGCAGCTGATGGGAAACAAAAAATCCCATACAAAAATGACACGACAAAACCGTAAACGAAAAATTGTCATGATACTTGCACGAAAAGAACGCTTCTGCGCTATTGGAATTTTTTTTTAAATCTGTCCACTTGTCTTCATAATCGAATAACTGAGCTTAATATTAATCATATTGTGGGTAAGTTTCTACAAGACGCAAAGTGAACAACTCTCAATCTCAATTTGGGGCAGAGCAGGAATTTTTTTATTGTTTTCGTTATTATTATTACAAGGTGGTGCAAAATTGGGAATTTCAATACCCTCCGAAGTGCTGTTTATGCGAACGAACCGATGCGAACGTATTCAATGAATGACCCGCGGATAGACGGTGTAAGAAATATATATATACTCGTACATAGCCTGTACTTACATGTTTCTACGTTTGGACCGCAAATGATTGGAAAGCTGTTATCTTTACAGACGAAAGTAAATGTAACCCCAATTCATAAGTTAGCATGCAGTACGAACGTATGACGAATGCGTGGAGTAGATTTAAAAAGAAAGTGCATATTAACAAAAAATAAATTTTCTCTGAGTTTTATGATATGAGGTTGCATTTCATTTTTAGGCCAAGGAGAATTAGTATTTCGCACCGGCTCAACGAACGCAGACATCTACATAAACATTAAAAGAGACCACATGGCGCGTTCTATAGTTGCTCTGTTTTTAGTAACAATTGATACTATTTTCCAAGGTGACTGTGCACCTTATCATCCAGTCACAAAGGTAAGTACCTTCCTTACAAAAACCTATAAAGCAATTAGAAAATTAATTGCGTCATTTATACAATACATAATTCTGTGTCTTATGTGCTGGGTGATGGTAAAAACCTTGGAACCAACCCCCACTTGGACCCAGATAACTGCTGGGCACTTTAAAGGCCAAGATAAATAGTACCGCGGAACTCGAAGAGTAAAGTCTAATTTAAGGTAGGAATTAATTTGAAAAGTTTTGACTCCTCTTGAGAATGGTTACCAAATGTACAAAATGCTGTAATTCAATTCCTAATAAAGGAATCAAGTGCGGCTTAATTTGTGGTAATTTGATGCAATGAACCATTCTTCATACTGAGCAAGAAGCCTATATTTCTAAAAAGAATGGATTCAATCGGAATCATCAATTTTAAAGTTGTAAGAACGAATGGTATATTCATCTTTAAAAAAAAAAGTATATTCCCTTTTTCAACTTCACACAATTTTTTAAAAAGAAAACTACTGCATCAAGGATATATTTATACATAAATAATGGGTATACACTGAAATTTTCAAAGGAAAAAAAAAAATTATTAAACTAGAAGGTATTGCTTATAAAATGATCCACGATTGTGAAAAAATTTAAATTTAAAGAAATGACAGGTTTGAAAAAAAAGAAAAGTCCAATTTTGCCTCGCCAAAATTACATTTTTCATTTAATCGAAAAACTGAAGGGTCATTGTATAGAAAAACATATACAAAATAAGCAAGAAATAAAGCGATCTAATGATTTTTATTTGAGTTACAGCTGCAGCAAATTTGAGAACTGTAGTTTCGAGAGAAACGCGTTTAAAGAAAAAATGATTGATTTCATTGTTATAAATAGATAAAAATCATACTTAGAGCTAATCTGCTATTCCAGGCCCATATAATTCACTTTCTTCTCCGTCAAAAAGCGGCTGCTGGGTCGTTGAATGTCTTCTTAAAGATGACGGGCCCTCTTTCGAGGCAGCCTGTTGAAAATGCTCTCCTACTCGTAGTCTTGTGTTATCTTTGCTAACGACGAAATCTCTTACTGCAGGTCCAACTATCAATCCCATCACGTTTAATATCTTTAAAATCCAATAGGGATTTGACAACTTCACTTCATCTTCAGTGACGAAGCTCATTTTTGGCTTAATGGGTTCGTCAATAAGCAAAATGTGCGTTATTGGTCGGGTGAAAATCCACATATGCTTCATGAATCACCACTTCACCCACAAAAAAAAAAAAAAAAAAAAAAAAAAAACTGTTTGGTACGGTTTGAATGCCGGCGGCGTTATTGTGCCGACGATGACGATCGTCACGTTACTGTGAATGGTCAGCGTTATCGCGTCATGATAAAGGATTATTTTTGGCCCGAATTGGAAGATATGGACTTGGACAACATGTGGTTTCAACATAATGGTGCCACAAGCTACACAGCACACGCTGCAATCGATTTATTGAAGAGTAAGTATGGCGAGCGTGTTATCTCAAGACATGGGCCAGTCGATTGGCCGCCTCGTTCGTGCGATTTAATGCCGCTTGCCTATTTTCTGTGGGACTACGTGAAGTCATTTATTGATGCCAACACGCCGACGACGTTGGAAGAGCTCAGAGCCAACATTGAACGCGAAATATCGGCTGTTTCGGCCGAAATGTGTGGCCGAGTTGTTAAAAATTGGGTCCAACGAATCGACCGCTACAAACGTGCCCGCGGTGGCTATATGAACGAAGTCGAGTTCATGTTTTGATTGTATTTCAAGCCAATAATAAAGTTTTTGAAATATCTCAAATGGTTTGCCTCTTACTTTAAAAAAAGTTGTTAAGTCGTTATTAGAAAACCCTATATAACCGTCATTGAATAAAGAAGTAAAATAATTTGGTAATCCAATACTTTTGAGACCACTGTGGAGGTGTTTCGGAGCAAACTGCCAGAGTAAACCATTGTAGCTTTCGTTATTATTCTGCGTGTTATTATCCTTACATTTATCAAGCAATTTACGCCGAGACAAGTCCTCGTATATTGGCTGCAAAGCTTTTTGAATATTTGGACCAAGTCATGCTCAAACTTATTCAGGTTCATTCTCTCTGCAACTTCTTGTTAGTTTCCATGATTTGAATTCTTATCAGTCGAGCTCAAGTGATGAAATGTAGCCCAGATTCGTTTTTACATTTCACCCACATTATTTTGATGTCTCATTATCGGTAGGCCGTAATACTTCTGAAGTTTAATTAAGTTGACAGTTAATTTTAGCGTGGTTTTACTTTTTCCTCCTAAGCTCTTATCGGCTTTTTTCAAACTACGGCATCGTGATCCCATTATTTTTTTTAACATGTAGAAAGCACTCTAGTTTTTCTACAGGAATATCATATGTATATAAATCTAATAATCCTTTATAATTGGCACTATCATTATCACCAATATACCCCGAATTTTTCTCCTCTTATTTACTAATCGAGCGACCAAACATGTCCTATATATTGTTGATTTCCATTTTTGCAGCTTCAGGATCGCTGTCTTTCTTATTTTGCCAAAAACACAACTCTGATAGTAAATAGACTTTACACACGAATCGACGCTTCTGTCAAATTTATCTCTGAATTTTCTCTCTGTCTGCTTCTTTTCTTCTTCGACAGCTCTTTCCATACTAAATTTACAAACTGGTTCTACTGCTATCCATAAGTTCGTTAAACATCCAGCGAAAGTTTGATTATTAAATTTAATTGCTGAATCTATTAAACCGCAAAGAAGATTAATTCCGTTTATTCCGATACCCAAAAGACGCTTTACAGCCACTAAACGTCTTTTTATTTCATATCGGGCCTTTTCAATCATAGGCCCGGAATTGATGCATTCACACGTGACAGCAATATTAAGTCCTCAACCTCGCTGACTTGCTTGATTATAAGTCACTTTTTTTACACGTTTTATACATTACTAAGTTGCTAATTGCATAAAAACGGACACAAACTGAATAATGCAATATCCATAAGTCGGATCAATCACAATATTAATATCATTATTTTGTAATGTTTTTTTTCAGGGGACGTACTGGTATTCGCGGTAGACTGCTCAAATGTATGGTATGTTGATTTCCCGTAAACTTTCGTTTTCTTGAAACTGATCTATGCCTGAGAATGTCGTGAATACCTTTTTGGTTTGAATTCAGAAGTTGATCACGTATTTTTACTAGCCGTCACAGTAAAACTTAATGTGTCCGGCTCCGAAAACATGTGACGTAGTTATACACGAAAAGTCCCTAAAGAGTAGATCTATTCATGTATCCTGAAGGTGAATCATAGAAACCGGAACTGTATTATAATAGTGTACGATGACGACAGAGCCCGAACAATAATTCTGGTAAGCCCCGTAGCAAACGTAACTTTCTGATTGCTGAGTGGCTACTCTTTAGAAGGCTGTAACTCAAAAACTGGGTTATTCATTTAAAATTTTAGTATGTTATTTTCAAAGGTACCGACTATCGAAATATGAAAAAAAAATCTATTTTTTTTTTTTTTTTTTTTAAATTTCACACTAGGTGCACCCCTTAAAAAATATTGTGAATCGACTTATTTATTGTTACAAATAGTAAGCTAAATTAATATTATACAAATCGATAACTATTATTATAATTCAGAATCACACAGCTAAGCCACTTGTTCTTGTCCATTTGACGTCTCTTGAGTCTTCATTACTTCTGGTAGGTCTGGTGGAGATGAGTAAGCAATGACTTCAAATTGTTCAAACTCGCCAGTCTCATTTCTAAAACGAAAACAACAAATCAATTAAATAAAAATATAAGTAACATGCAAATATTAATATGAATAATGCAAAGATATACAGCGATATATATATAACGACGGTGAAGGGATCAGCCTCGAATGGTCGTTAAAGCCGGATGTCGCTAAAACCAAAGGTAAGAAAAACAGACTAATTCTTTATTAGTAGATACTACGTACATAACATACACACATACATGTAGTATTTATTGTGAAAATACAATACAATAAATATAATGAAAATAGCACAGTTTATAAAAGTATGCCTACGTGCACTATTTTGCATCTAAGTCATTTCTTTGAAGAAATTCGTAATATTTCGTTGCTTTAGCTTCCTTTTTTCAGAAAAAACTTTCCTAGACGCTTCTTAGTTCTTATAAGCCACGAAACATCCATGTCGTTTTCACCTTTACTAAATAAAGCAAATCGTTTTGAGACTGGAATAGCAGCTAGAACAACTGTGACTGTTGGAATTTATTCCGCCAATTCCGGATCGTCAGACTTCTCCTTATCAGATAAGACTTTATGCATGCTTACTGCTGAAGCTGAAGTTGAAGCCACGCTCTCATCAATCTCTTGATCAGTGTGATCAGCGGCTGTCAAAACGTGGTTATCTACATCAATGTAAGTCTCCCAGTTACAGTAGTTTTCCTCGTTCTTCCAAATTTGAGCGAGTTGTGCCATGGGCAATCAATCGAGTCCTTCATCGGTATCCTCAACATATGCAGGTGAAGATGAAGAGTTACAGAAGCCTGCATGTGCGAAACATTTTCTTATATCATTTCTATTATATCTAAAAGACTAATGCGAAATTCTGAAGTGTTGTTCTCTAGATGATTTATCATTTTTAATACAAATATTTTTCGGTAAATCGACTTGAGACACTATAATTCCCTGGCCGATGGGTTGAAGAACGGATGTTTTGTTCGGTGGTAAAATTGCCAATTTAATGTTTGCCAAATTGTCAATACGTGGATAAACAAAAGTTTTTTTTTTTTATTTTCGCGCTTTAACTCAGAGTTCTATGTTCTCAAAGTCTTTTCAAAATTTAGAGAAGTTACCCACGCATTTTGTTAGTTTCATGGTAAACTGGTAAGCATTTAACATTCTTAAAGCCTCGAGGTTTCTTTGACTTGCCGATGATAAGTAGCTTCTGTTTTACTCCATCCATGCTTGCAGCAACTAACATCGTGATTCGTTCTTTTGATAACCTACCACGAACACATTTTTCGCCCTTCAGTTTAAATGTTCTTTCAGGTACTAGTTTATAGAATAACCCTGTTTCATCCGCATTATAAATTTCAGAATTTCAAAACGTTTGTTAACTATTCACTGAAGTCACTTTGAGAAACATTTGCTGCTTTACCACAAATTTTGCCCTCCACAATTTTGACGTTGTCGAAATCGAAAGATCGAACAAAACATTTGAAATCTTTTTTCCTAGTAGGATGCCAAAGTGATTAGCCTTTTCTTGTAAAATGCGACTACTCAAAGGGATATTTTAACTTCTTTGCGACTTAAACCATATAAGAAGCGAGTGTTCATGTTCGGATTTACAATTCCTTTTTATTTTTAAAGAATTCGATAGGGCCATAATGGATTTCCCCAGAACGTTGGAAAACTAAAAGAAACCAAATGCATCAATAACAAAGGAATGATTGAATACACGAATGTCACCTACATAATAAGTTGAATAAGCAGCTAAAATTACTTAAATCAAACGAATTCAATTTTTTCTGCAAGATTTACAGTAGCATTCGAATGAACTACAATATGTATCGACTATAAGAAAGTCGTGTACAAGAAAGAAACGCTTATAAGAAATTCGAACAAATACACCGTACACTTCTTCATACAAATTCATGCAACAAAAAACGTGTATAAGAAAATTGCTTATAAAAAAATAAACGGATATAAGAAACTTTTTCTAGGCACCAATTTGTTGTACCATATGTATTGAAAGACAAACGTTTATAAGAAATATTTGAACATAAGTGTACGCAAGTACATTTCGAACTATATCGTGCAAATGACAACAGGAATCAAGTCGACGTCTTTGCATTCTATGGTACTTAACAAAAAAACAAAAAAGTGTAAAAATGTTTACAAATAAAAGAAATACTTTAACAATAAAAAATAAACTAGAAACTTTGGACACAATCAAAAATGGAAAAACCAGAAAAGAAGTAACAAAAGAGTACAAAATATCGGAAAGCACTCTTAGCAAACTTATAAAAAAAAACGGAAGCAACCAAGGAAAAAAAATTACATGTAGGAATTTGAACATTAAAAGAAATCGGAAACCTAAACATGAAATTTTAAACAAAACAATGACGAAATGGTTTGAGCAAATAATAAAAAAGCATGCCATGGTCAGACGCTTATGGAAAAAGTGGATATATTTGCCATGGAATTGAAAATTCCTGACTTCAAACCTAACCCAGGATGGCTTCAACGGTGGAAGAGAAATCAGAATAGTCTCTTTAAAAACTTCACGGAGAATCATTTTCTGCCGATTCTGAAGCAGCCGATCGTTTCAAGGAAAATATCATCCCTAATATACTTCAAAGTTTGGATGACCAGTGCGATATGGTGTGAGGTGATCAGGGAACTCGACGAAAGCATGGGTGGAAAAATAAGAAAATTCTTCTCTTAATTGACAATGCTTCTTGTCATAAATTTGATTTTACTCGCCAAAATATTGAAATTGTTTTTTTACCAGCATGTACTACAAGCCTTAGATTGCCATTGGACCAAGGTATGTATATGAAGCGATGAATTCAATGTCAAGATCTGAGTTAACAATATGTTATTTATTCTTATCCTTTGTATAGGCTTTAAGACCGAGTATGGCAAATGTTTAATTAGGAAACAGGTTTTAGGAGTTAAGGGTAGTTATATAAACCTCAAACCATATCAAATTGTTTTAAGAAAGGCGGAATTTCAAGTAGAATTGAATTACATGACGTTACTTGTGAATTATCGTCCCGAATTATCAACTCTAATACGGACGAGGAAAACAACGAAGACCTTTTCAGAATTATAACGGATGAGGAAGTCCAAGAATGTTATGGAGACATCAATGAAAATGAATAAGTCACTGAAATCTTATATAGTGAGAGTGTCAAAGAGCTAGTATAAAGAGAGAAGTATAAAGGCGTTTTTTTGTTTTAAAAATGTACTTATCAGGGACTGTTTATCAAGTGCAGAAGAACATCTTTTCAATCAATGAGATAAAACATTTGTTCAAAAAAAAAATTAAAGATTGAAAAGATATGCTCATACGTATTGAATATGTATTTGTGTGCAGTCTTATATATATTTAAGTTTTCTTTTATGTATCAATGAGCAAAAACTTAGAAGTACATCTAAAGACTGAAATGGAATGCAGTGGAATGTAAAGAAATTATTATTGTACCTTTTTTGTTACGTTTTTAATACATAATAAGGGGTGACTCATCGTGAGGTTTGATTTTCAACAGGCTTTTTTGACAGATCACGCGTGACTCCTATAAAACTGCTTGTCACTTTTGTTCAGTATCGTTTGGCAAGTCATCATGGAAAGATTCACACCACGACAGCTTGTCCAAATTATTTAACTGTATTACGAAAATCAGTATTCCGTAAGATATGTATTTCGTACGATTCGTGAAACTTACGGAGCGCATAATACTAGTACCAATACCACTCGCAAATTTGAGTCCCAGTTTACATTAGTGGATGATACTCGACCGGTAAGACCACATCCAGCACGTAGTGAAGAGACTATAGCAACTGTAGCTGAGAGTGTACGGGAAGACCTTGACGAATCGATTCATCGTCGTTCTCAGCAGCTTAGCTTGGCGTATTCGACAACTTGACGTATTTTACGTCAGGATATCGACATAAAAGCGTAAAAAATTCAACTTGTGCAAGAATTAAAGCCAAGCGACTTAAATTTACTTCATATTTTCAGTGAATGGGCTCTGGAAAAACTCACTGAAAATCGTTTTATCGTGAAATTTTGTTCAGTGATGAAGCCCATTTCTGCCTCAATGGATACGTTAATAAACAAACTTGCCGTATTTGGGCTGTTGAGCAACCCGAAGAGTACCAAGAGCTACCATTACAACCATTAAAAACAACGGTATGGTGTGGTTTATAAGCTGGTGGAATCATTGGTCCATATTTCTTCAAAAATGAGGCAAATCAGAATGTTACCGTCAATAGTAACCGTTATCGCGTCATGTTAACGGACTATGTGGTTCCTGAAATTCAAGGACGTGGTCTCGGTGAGCTCTCGTTTCAACAAGACGGCGCTTCGAGCCGTACAGCGCGTGAAACTAAGGACTTTTTAAGAAATCATTTTGTTGAGCACTTAATTTCACGGTTTGCTACACCTTTGGACTATTTTCTCTGGGGATATGTAAAGTCTCAGGTCTTCAGGAATATCCAGCTACGATAGACGCTATGGATGCCAACATTACTCGTGTTATCCGCAAGATACCAGTCGCTATGCTCGAATGAGCCCAAAATTGGACCTTTCGAATGGACCACCTCAGACATAGTCGTGGCCAACATCATTTTCATAAAGCAAATGCCATCAATTTTTTCTTTTAAAATTTCTAGTAAAAATTTTAAGTTCACTTTCAAATTTATGTGTTTTATTATTTTACATTATAAATCAAACCTCGCGATGAATCACCCTTTAATTATCGTTTTCTTAACAAATACTTCAATTTAATTTAAAAAAAAAAATAAAAAAAAAAAAAGATGTTTCCTTATATCAGTTTTATGAATATAAGCATATTTTGTTCTTATAATCGTTTTACAATTTTAAGCTGTTTTTTTTTCTTCAGTTATTGAAAACTGATAAAAGGAAGACACACAAACGAAACAAACGGTAATTTGTTTTTATTGCTAGGTTTCAATTTTGCACAAGCAACTATGAGAAGATCTGTGACGTGAATTTGCACTGTTTTTCGTCATGATCTTATTGTTGTTACCAAAGACAGGGGTGGTAAGATCTTGATTTCTGCTCGCAGTCTGCTTGGTGCTGATATTAGAGTTATATGTGAAGAGAAAATTTTTTACTTTGATCAGTTATGCGTACATACAAAAAATGCTGGAGAAGGTTAGCTAATCATTTCTACTGCAAGTTCATCAGCGATATATGGTATGGAAAATATTGTAATAGTTACTGAATTGCCGCATTTTCAAAATTGCCTTATCTGCGTTCAATTGCGGCAATATAAAGGGTAGTTTTTTAAGCGTTCCGTTTTTAAATGTAAAAAAAGCACAGGAAAATTGCAAAAGTGTATACAATTTTTATTTGAGTTGATAAATCAACGCGTGTCACTTACTTTTCTAAAATTATTTCATGTAAATGTTGATTACAACTACGTTTTAATTGGTCAATACGGAGAGATACATTTTTAATCACTTTTTCGAGCATATATATATATATATGTTTTTAATTAATATCATAAAATTCATAAGGTATTTTGTTCACATTTACTCACTTTTAATAATACTTTACTTTTCACTAACATTTTCTAACACTAACACGTTTTCATAACATTAACTGGAATATTAAATGTATGAACAAGAAATTATCTGAAAATATATATTTACAAATATTCTTTTAGAGGTACTCGTATTAAATGATTGTATTCCCTTAAAGCGCGTAAAAGTGGATTCTCATCCTGTGTGGTGCAATACAAGATTAATTAAGCTTAGAAACGCTAAGAATAATGTACGAAAAAGGTTATTGGAACAAACTCAGTTGACGACTACGAACATTTCTCTCTTCACAGAAAAGAGTTTTTTACTCTTCTCCAAATGCCTTCACAGTAAGTACATACTTTCAGTTGAAAGCAATCTCGATTTTGGAGTTGTTTAAACAGCTTCGGTGCAGCTTTGTACTAGGACAAGTAGCAAACCTATGGCAATAGCAAATATGTTTACTGATTATTTCCAAAGCATCTAGAAGGCGTATTCAATAAGTAAGGTGACTTAATATTTAAAAAAAAAAAAATTAACTTATTCACCAATATTAATGTTGTCCCTTTCAAAGTAATACCCCTCAGACATAATACATCTGTGCTAACGCTTTTTTCAATCGTCGAAGCACTTCTCATAAGCACTTTTTAGCATAGTCGTGAGCTTTACAGCGATGCCGTTCTCAATCCGTTGCAAATATCCGTCCTTTCTTAGGTCTCTTCTGTTACCAGTTCCCAAGTACAGGAAAAGAGAATAATTATGACCCTTTTGAGCGAGTTAGGATCATTATTGACGTCATTCAAGAGCTCCTTAGCAATGCTCATGCAAAGGTTCTTCTGATCAAAATTAAGAAGTTTCGGAACAAACTTCGTTGTCACACGTCTCATGCCCAAAAATCCGAAAAAATTGCATGACACGAGCCTTATGGTAATTCGACGATTTTGCAAAGCAATTTTCTTCACAGCTTCGACGTTATCAACAAAAGAGTTGATGTGCTATGGAGTCCAGAGCGAGGTTCGTCATTGGGATCTTCTCGGCCATCTTGGAAGAGCTTGTACCACTTGTAAACATTTTTCTTTTTTAATTAGAGCAGAATTAACGTATGCCACTGTAAGCATTTCAAGTGCACTTGATTCCATTTTTTTTCAAAAATTGATGCAAATTCGTTGCTACATTTTTTATAATTGAAATTCGCCGAATACGCCAAAACACTTCCTACCTTTGTACCTATCAAAAACAATCTAAAAACAAGTTTTGGTGTGCTTGGCGAATTTTTTTTTTTAAATAAATATAGTCAATACTTTTGAAGCATATCTAGCACTTAAAACTGTGAACATATTTTCAAGACATGTGTATCGATACAGCAAAAACCTCAATAATCGAATATACGTTGCCAGCGAAGTTCAAGTCACCTTACTTTCGGAATACACCTCCTATAATTCAACACAAAACTATCATTGTAATGAAAACTATGACGAGTCATTGCCATCTATTGTTGATTCTTCCTGTTTTTCGTTCTATGTTGAATAGCGTCACTGTTAAGCTGATTAAAACCCAAAAAAGGCTAACAGTTTAGGCTTCTATCCAATAATCCTTCGATATTGTGCGAGTACTTTCTTTTCTATTAGTAGAAATTTTTAACCAATCTCTTTCTGATAGTGTTTTTCGAAATGATTGGAAATCTTCAATTATAGATACAATAAGGTTTCAATCGAATATGGTTATAAAGCAACATGTTTCATGTTTTCTAAAAGGATTCTGGAAGTATTTTGGAACCATATCTAGCTTAGTAAAATTCAATAAACATTGAAACATTACAGCATTAAAACATTAAAAAGTCGAAATCAGGTGCACTGACTTTGTTAAACCATTCAGTACAGCCAATTTAAACACTTTGCTAAGTTGAAGGCTTATGGATTCCATGCTCTAAGGATCAATTCCTATTTATATAATAGAAGACAGTTTTCCAAACTTGACGCTTTTTACTCTAAAGAGATTAATGTCACTTCTAGAGTTCCTGCAGAAAGTCACTAGGACGTTAATTATTTTTTCAATGATCTTCCAAAAGTATCAAAATACTGTCATTGTTTAATGTAGGTATGCTGATGATATTAAATTGTCCGCTCAAATAACTACTGTTTACGACCCACATACCCTTTTAATCACATGCCAATAAGGTATGTCTATGACTTCAAGGATCTTGGAGTTACTTTAGACTCTAAGTTTACCTACGCTTTTTGCCTACTGAAAATTTTAATGGGACTATTGATTTTCATTCTTACCAAACCAAATGTCAATCACTGAGCTTCCACACTCTTAAATCGGGACGAAAAATGTTTGGAGTAATGTTTGCTCGTAAAAACCTTGAATTAACTATCGACAGTGAGCATTTTCTTGCTTGTATTCCCATATACACCCCCTCAAGGTCCCTTGGATCAAGACCTCTTCTCCATAAAATAAGACAAGTTACAATGTTATGGTCAATATGAGACTATTTTATATTGCTGCAATTTACTTTAAATGTGTTGCACTGAATATTTTAAATAAAATATTAAAATATTTATTTTAGAAATAAATTACTTAATGTAATTTAGCATTCTGTTATAAAAAAATAAAAAGCAATAATAATAACAATACTAATAACAATAATAATAATGATAATAGTAATAATAATAACAATACTAATAACAATAATAATAATGATAATAGTAATAATAATAACAATAATAATAATTACAATAACAATATTAATAACAATAATAACAGTAACAATATAAATAACAATATAAATAACAATAACAATAATAAATATATTGGGTCTATAACTTGTGCGGCTTGCTACGAGATGGCGTAACTTTTTTTCCATTGCTATTATTCCATTGGAACATGCGTAGGAAAGCTACTGTCATTGTACGTCATTTCATTATATGTCATTCGTTTGAAGCGTAAACAACAATAATTTTTTTTCACTCAAATATGTCGAACTTTGTGCCTGAAAAAGTGTTTTTGCGGGGAGTTCTTCTTCATTACTTCAATATGAATAAAACTGCTGCCGAAAGCCATCGTATTTTGGTGGAAGTTTATGGTGAACATGCGCTAGCTGAGCGAACGTGCCAAAAGTGGTTTGCACGATTTAAAAGTGGTGATTTTGGCTTGGAAGACGATGAACGTCCTGGGCAGCCAAAAAAGTTAGAAGATGAAGAACTGGAAGCATTACTCTATGAAGATTGTTGCCAAACACAAGAAGAGCTCACAGAATCTTTGGGTGTCACTCAAGCAGCTGGATATATTCAAAAGCAAGGAAATTGGTTTCCATATGAACTCAAGCCGAGAGACGTCAAAAGTCGGCTTTGCATGTCCGAAATTCTGCTGGAACGCCACAAAATGGACAACACTACCGAACACAATTAATCCGTTTGAAGAGAGCAGTAGCCGAAAAACGCCCGGAATATGCGACCAGACACGAGGCAATAATTTTCCATCATGACAACGCTCGGCCCCACGTTGCTATTCCGGTTAAGAATTATTTAGAAAACAGTGGATAGGCCAGACCTTGCCCCATCTGACTACCATTTGTTGCGGTCGATGCAGAACGCCGTCACTGAACTACGGTTCACAGCAGAGTAGAATACCAAAAATTGGCTTGATTCATTCTTAACTGCCAACCCTTCGCAGTTCTTTTGGGATGGGATCCACAAATTGCCAGAAAGGTGGGAAAAAGTCATAGCTTCAGATGGGCAATACTTTGAATAAGACTATTGTACATGTTTTTCTTAAATAAACGTTCAAATTTAAAAAAAAAAAACCAATAATAACAATAACAATCACAATAATAATAATAACAATAATAATAATAATAATAATAATAATAATACCAATAATAATAGCAATAATAATAGCAATAATAATAACAACAATAATAGAAATAATAATTATAATAATAATAATAATAATAATAATAATAATAATAATAATAATAATAATAATAATGATAATAATAGCAATAATAATAGCAATTACAATAGCAATTACAACAGCAATAACAATAGCAGTAATAAGAATAACAATAATGATAATAGCGATAATAATAATAGCAAAAATATAATTAGCAATAATAGCATTAATAATAATAGCATTAATAACAATAGCTATAATATTAATAACGGTAATAATAATAGAGATAATAATAATAGCAATAATAATAATAGAGATAATAATAATAGTAATAATAATAATAACAATAATAATAATAGCAATAGTAGTAATAAAAGCAATAATAATAATAGCAATAATAACAACAGCAATAATAACAGCAATAATTATAATAGCAATAATAATAACAGTAATAATAATAATAGCAATAATAGAAATAAAATTAATATCAATAATAGTAACAGCAATAATAACAGCAATAATAATAAAGATAATAAAAATAATAGCAATGATAATCGCAATAATAATACAATAATAGCAATAATAATGATAGCAATTACAATAATAGCAATAATAAAAATAGCAATAACAAAAATAGCAATAACAATAATAGCAATATTAATAGCAATAATAATAATAGCAATAATAATAGTAGCAATAATAATAATAGCAATAATAAAATTGCAATAACAAAAATAGCCATTATAGTAATAGCAATAATATTAGCAATAATAATGATAGCAATAATAATAATAATAAAAATAATAGAAATAATGATTATAATAATAATAATAATAATAATAATAATAATAATAATAATAATAATAATAGCAATAATAATAATAGCAATAATAATAATAGCTATAATAATAATAGCGACAATAATAATAGAGATAGCAATAATAGCAATAATAATAGCAATAATAGTAATAGTAATAGCAATAATAATAATAGAAATAATAGTAATAAAAGCAATAATAATAACAGCGATAATAATAATAGCAATAAAAATAGCAATAAAAATAATAGCAACAATAGTAATAGCAATAATAATAATAGCAATAGTAGTAATGAAAGCGATAATAATAACAATAATAATAATAAAAGCAGTAATTATAATACCAATAATAATAACAGCGATTATAATAATAGCAATAATAAAGCAATAAAAGTAATAGCAATAAGAATAAAGATAATAATAATAATAGCAATTTCTTTTTGCGAAATTATAAAATAAAAGTCTCATGGATGGCGATGTTCGATGTGGTTTTAAATTTATTTGAAATAAAACTCGAGCGTGATCTTGTAAGTTCGAAAGATTACTTTAATGTGAGACAGTGCACTTGACAGACGGAAGCTGACGGAAGTTAACGAAGAAAAAAATGACAGTGTTTTATTGGTTAAAAGTAAACAATACAGGGTATTCCATTATTTTGGCAAATTAGTGTAAAATTATTTCTTAACAGCAATGATAATAGCAATAATAATAATAGCAACAATAATAATAGCAATAATAATAATGGCAATAATAATGATAGCAATTACAATAATAGCAATAATAAAAATAGTAATAATAAAAATAGCAATAATAATAGCAATAATAATAGCAACAATAATAGCAATAATAATAATAGCAATAATAATATAATAATAATACAATAATAATAATAATACCAATAATAGTTATAGCAATAGTAATAATAGAAATGATGATTATACTAATAATAATAATAATAATAATTGCAATAATAATAATAGCAATAATAATAACAGCAATAACAATAGTAATAATAATAACAGCAATAACAATAGCAGTAATAAAAATAGCAATAATAATAATAGCGATAATAATAAAGACAATAATAATAATAGCAATAATAACAGCGATATAATAATAGCAATAGTAATGGCAATACTCATAATAGCAATAATAAAAATAATAACAGCGATCATAATAAACCAATAAAAATAGCAAAAATAATAACAGCAATAATAATAAAAATTATAGTAATAATAACAATGATAATAGCAATAATAATAATAGCAATAGTTATGGCAATAATAATAATAGCAATAATAATAATAGCAATTACAATAATAGCAATAATAATTATGGCAATAATAATAATGGCAATAATAATAGCAATAATAATAATAGCAATAATAATAGCAATAATAATAGCAATAATAATAGCAATAATAATAGTAGCAATAATAATGATAGCAATAATAATAGCAATAATAATAATAGCAATAATAATAATAATTGCAATAATAATAGCATTAATAATACTAGCAATAATAATAATAGCTATAATATAAAGCAATAATAGCAATAAAAATAATAGCAATAGTAATAATAGCAGCTGTAGCTGAGAGTACGCGAAGACCTTGACGAATCGATTCATCGTCGTTCTCGGCAGCTTGGCTTGGCGTATTCGACAACTTGGCGTTTTGCCCATTTCTGCCTCAATGGATACGTTAATAAACAAAATTGCCGTATTTGGGCTGATGGGAAACCCGAAGAGTACCAAGAGCTACCATAACATCTATTAAAAACAACGGTATGGTTTGGTTTATGGGCTGGTGGAATCATTGGTCCATATTTCTTCAAAAATGAGGCAAATCAGAATGTTACCGTCAAAGGTAACCGTTATCGCGTCATGTGAATGGACAATGTGCTTCCTGAAATTCAAGCACATGATCTCGGTGAGCTCTTGTTTCAACAAGATTTTCCAACTTCTTGATCCCGTCCGAAAAGTAATTTTCCAGAAGGTCTGCAATATACTCCTCCGTGGAGTCAATGATTTCCTCGCTTGAGCTGAATTTTTTATTGATGAGCCATCTTTTGAGGTTTGGGAAGGGATAATAGTCATAGAGAGCCAAGTATGCACAAGAATAGTGTCTATAACTTAATTCGTGCGGTTTGCTAAGAGATGGCGTACCTTGTATTATTCCATTGTTATTATTCAATTTTTTAAAAAAAAAAATTTCACTCAAATATGTCGAACTTTGTGCCTGAAAAAGTGTTTTTGCAGGGAGTTCTTCTTCATTACTGAAAACTGCTCCCGAAAGTCATCGAATTTTGGTGGAAGTTTATGGTGAACATGCACTAGCTGAGCGAAAGTGCCAAAAGTGGTTTGCACGATTTAAAAGTGGTGATTTTGGCTTGGAAGACGATGAACGTCCTGGGGAGCCAAAAAAGTTTAAAAATGAAGAACTGGAAGCTTTACTCGCAGAATCTTTGGGTGTCACTCAAGCAGCCATTTCAAAACGTATAAAAGCAGCTAGATATACTCAAAAGCAAGGAAATTGGGTTCCACATGAACTCAAGCCGAGAGACGTCGAAAGGCGGTTTTGCATGTCCTAAATGCTGGTGGAACGCCACAAAGGAAGTCATTTTTGCATCAAGCCAATTTTTGATATTCTGCTCTGATGTGAACCGTATTTCAGTGAGGGCGTTCTGCATCGACCGGAACAAATGGTAGTCAGAAGGGGTAACGTCTGAGCCATAAAGCGGCTGGGGTAAGACTTCCCATCCACTGTTTTCCAAATAGTTCTTAACCGGAATAACAACGTGGGGGCGAGCGTTGTCATGATGGAAAATTATTGCCTCGTGTCTGGTCGCATATTCCGGGCGTTTTTCGGCTACTGCCCTCTTCAAACGGATTAATTGTGTTTGGTAGCGTTGTCCATTGATGGCTTCACCTGGTTTTAGCAGCTCATAATACAGCACACCCATCTGATCCCACCAAATACAGAGCATTATCTTCGCGCCATGGATATTCGGCTTTGCCGTTGATTTGGCTGGTTGGCCGGGTTTCACATGATTTTTTGCGCTTGGGGTTGTCGTAATGGATCCATTTTTCATCACCAGTAACAATACGATGCAAAAATGACTTCCTTTTGTGGCGTTCCAGCAGCATTTCGGACATGCAAAACCGCCTTTCGACGACTCTCGGCTTGAGTTCATGTGGAACAAAATTTCCTTGCTTTTGAATATATCCAGCTACTTTTAAACGTTTTGAAATGGATGCTTGAGTGACACCCAAAGATTCTGCGAGCTCTTCTTGTGTTTGGCAACAATCTTCATAGAGTAATGCTTCCAGTTCTTCATCTTCAGGACGTTCATCGTTTTCCAAGCCAAAATCACTACTTTTAAATAGTGCAAACCACTTTTGGAACGTTCGCTCAGCTAGCGCATATTCACCATAAACTTCCACCAAAATACGACTTTCGGCAGCAGTTTTCTTCATGAAGAAGAACTTCCCGCAAAAACACTTTATCAGGCACAAAGTTCGACATATTTGAGTGAAAAAAAATGATTGTTGTTTATGCTTTAAATGAATGACGTATACTGAAATGACGTAAAATGACAGTAGCTTTCTTATAAACGCATGTTCCAATGGAATAATAACAATAGAATAATACAAGTTACGCCATCTCTTAGCAAACTGCACGAATTAAGTTATAGACCCAATATAATAATAAAAATAATAGTGAAAATAATAGCAATAATAATAATAGCAATAATCTTAATAGCAATAATAATAATAGCTATAATAATAGTAGCGATAATAATAGCAATAATAATAGCAATAATACAATAATAATAGCAATAATACAATAATAATAGCAATAATACAATAATAATAGCAATAATACAATAATAATAGCAATAATACAATAATAATAGCAATAATAGTAATAAAAGCAATAATAATGACAGAAAAAATAATATAAAAAGCAATACTTATAATAGTAATAATAAAAACAGCGATAATAATAATAGCAATCACAATAGCAACAATAATAATAGCAAAAATAATAATAGTAACAATAATAATAGCA
Source organism: Volucella inanis (assembly GCA_907269105.1). NCBI lineage: Eukaryota > Metazoa > Arthropoda > Insecta > Diptera > Syrphidae > Volucella > Volucella inanis. The sequence goes on along the minus strand of OU026153.1, from coordinate 100,847,805 downwards.
ACAATTATAATAGCAATAATAATTATGGCAATAATAATAACAATAGCAGTTATAATGATAGCAATTACAATAGCAAAAATAATAATAGCAATAATAAAACTGGCAATAATAATAATGGCAATAGTAATAGCAATAATAATAGCAATAATAATAATAGGATTAATAATAGCAATACTAATAATGGCAATAATAATAGCAATAATAGCAATAATAATAATAAAAGCAGAAATTATAATAGCATTAATAATACTAGCAATAATAATAATAGCGATAATAATAAAGCAATAATACTAGCAATAAAAATAATAGCAATAGTAATAACAGCAATAATAATAATAGCAATAATAATTATAGCTATAATAATAAAAGCGATAATAATAATAGAGATAATAATAATAGCAATTATAATAGCAATAATAATAATAAAGATAATAATAATAGCAATAATAGTAAAAGAAATAATAATAATAGCAATAATAGTAATGAAAGCAATAATAATGACAGCAAAAATAATAATAAAAGCAATAATTATAATAGCAATAATAGTAATAGCAATAATAATAATAGCAATAATAGTAGTAGTAATAATAATAATAGCAATAATAATAGCAATAATAATAATAGCAATTATAGCAATAATTATAATAGCAATAATAGTAATAGCAATAATAATAATAGCAATAATAGTAGTAGTAATAATAATAATAGCAATAATAATAGCAATAATACTAATAGTAGTTATATTAAATTGAAAATGTTATGCATTATATGCATATGCATTATGTAATTACACATAATTGTACGAGTACTACCATACAAATATTACTGTAAAAACTCCCCAAATAAAAAAATTCTATCAGAGGGCTAGTCATAATAATTGTCTAGCAGTTCGACCCACTTTAAGTCATAGCTATAATAGTGTTTTTAAAAATTTGGTAACGGTGGTAACTTTTATTTGTTCAGTACGGTACACGTGGGATCAGACGAGACGTTAGACAAATCGGTTAGGCACCATAAAGCAAATCACAGTAGAGAAGCCATATCTTCAAAAAAAAAAAAAAAAAAAGGTAACATACAAATGAAAAGAAAAGGCGTAGTCAGGGTCCAAGTTCCTCAAAATCAATCTTTTGTAAATTACACGCTTCTTTTTTTCAAAAAAATTACGTTAACAACATACAACAGGTTTTAACTAGAAACGAGAAGACGCTCTTAAAATCGCAGATTACTATAATTTATGTTTATAACAATATCGATTTTTGATCCTTGGTAGCTTCACAATTTATCGAAACCACCAAATAACTGGAATGATTCAAACAATTCATAACAATAAAAAATTTAACGCAAAAAATCACATTACAATTACAATTTTCTTCTTATTTTATTAGCCGTTGAAATATCTAACGCGTTTAATTACATCTTATGTTACATATTTCTACAGCATATCTCCGTTGCTTCCGCGCCGCTTGTGGGGTTGGCTAAATTTGCGAAACTTTGAACCATTTAACACATATATATCGGATTACCTCGTTAGTGAAACCAAGAGTTTGTTGGTTTTTCACATTTGCGTGGTTCAATTAATTTTCTTCTGACCTCCTATTTGGACCTCGGATGGAACTAGTGCCACTTTTGCTTTTTTGATCGGATTTTCTGACAACTTTCGTTGAACATGGCATAATCAGGTGATTTACTCAGCCTGAAGTCTCCTCACTGTTTGCTTCTGTATATGGAGACTTCCGCGAAATTTTCCGCGTGAAAATTTCTTGAAAGATCGTAACATTACCATCGCTGTCATTTTTTCTTTATAACGGTTAACCAGATAGCAGCAATGATAGTTTTTCCAATTGCTATGTTTCAGCAGCTGTTAAAGTTACCAATGACATCCAGCTGTAAAAATATTCTGTAATGTTTGCCGAACATGCGGAAATTGTTAAAAAATATTATCAAAACTCCGGCTCAGTTGTAAATATACAACGTGAATTTTGTCGTGAGTTCGGCCGTCATTATAACTTCAGTGTGAAGGCAATTCGTCGCATCGTTGAAAAGTTTGAGCGTGAATACACTCTTTTGGACCTTAAGCCAATAACCAGACAGAGATTGCTGCGAAATGAAAAAAAATAGCCGCCGTAGAGACCAGTATCGGAGAAGACCCAGAAATGTCGATTCGGCCCTGATCATCTGGATTGGTCATCGCCAGTGTCAACGGTTGTATTTGGACTTACCTCCATATAAGATTGTGCTGACGCAAGAATTGAAGCCGAACAACCATAAACAACCCCATGAGTTAGGTAATTGGGCACTGGGAATGTTAGAAGGGGATCCGAATTTTTGGCCAAAAATCAACTTGTTGAACAAAGTGTTCGGTTCAACAAAGATTGACTGTTTGGTGCGGTTTATGGAATTGCGGCATCATCGGATATTTTCGAAATGAAAAAGGAGACACCATTACCGTCAATGGTTTTAGGTAAAGAACGATGTTAGCCAACTGTCTGTGGTCAGAGCTTGACAACATCGATATATCCGAGGTGTGGTCCCAACAAGATGGCGCTACATGAAATACAAGCGACGAAACGATCGAAGTTGTGAAGGAGAAATTTGGCAACTGGTTCATCTCAGGGCGAGCGTTCATCAATTGACCGCCACAATCATGCGATTAAGCATCACTCGATTATTTTCCCTGAGACTACGTCATTTCCTTAGTCTACTCTAACAAGCCAACCAATTTAGACGAGATCATGGCCAACATTCGACACGCTCTTGCCAGAATAATGTCCCACATATCAGACCGAGTCATAAAAAATTGGACCGACCGCTTGAAGTACTGTCAGCGAAGCCACTACGAAGCGGAGTGTTTCTGTCACAAGATACAGAGGAATTTTCGTACTATTTAAGTCACTCCACACTGACTCATAGCACTTTCCTTAGTAGTTGATGATTTAATAAACATGTCACGGAACGACATAATCCAATCCCTTCTTGGCTTTCTGATATTGTTAATCGATGACGTGATTGTATATGTCGCTGATAATATAGAAATTATCTATTACGATAATCAAATATGACGAAATGATAAATTTTAAAATTAGTTTTCGGCACGTTTTTTTTTTTTTTAAAGAAAAACCTATTTTTTAAAATTGTTTTGCTGGGATTTGAATGCTTTTGTTATCTTTGGTTTAAATTTCAATTTACAGAAACGAATTTTTTTGTGCCTAGAGCTTTTACAATTATCAATAAATTTTCCATGGTTTTAGCTCTCTATGGGACATTTAATATAAAAGCAGGGAGTTTTATAAACGAAGGAAGAATCACGATATTTAAGAATACGTCCGAAAGTGAGATTAAGGTTGTTGTGGCTGGAGGTTTGCTAGGGTGGGATACTCCTGGCACTGGTCGTGTAAATAGCGACGGAAAATTGCTGTTTAAAGGTCAATTCCCGTCACCTATGTGTTTTATTGCACGCTTTTATAAACTATCTAGCAAGTGCAGTGGTTTTGCGTGCACCTGAACACTGTTGTACTCCAATATTTAATGAAGCAATGCCTTATATAATGAGTCCAGATTAGGAAACTTAGACATTTCGTACTATTTATGACACATCAATTATGTGGTTACTCCACATCATCAGTTGTAACTGATCAAATGTCGACAATAGACATATTTGGGGTTTCGACGATGCCTGTGAAATTCAGGATGACTGAGGGTTTGAATTTCGCTTTAATGAGAGCAGACATAATCTTGTTTTGGAAGCATTAAACTCTATTTTGTTTATAGTTACCCTATTTATTATGCTGTTAGTATCATATGGGCCTAACAGGATTTATTTTGTGCATATTAGACTTGAAACCATCCAAGACAAATCCCGCAAGGTAATTTCTAATTCATTAAAGGGATTCATCAATCAAAAAACACACGTATTTTTCACAAAAGACCTTGGTGCCAAACTACCACGTGTCTTTGAAATATCAGTGCAACTACATCATGCTTTCGATACATTGGTGTAGACTATGGTTCCATGCTACTAAATCACTAGTGCAACTGTTTCTACGAAAATCGTACTGCCTGTCATTGAGAGTTCATGTATCGATATATTTGCCACGAGTTCCTTTTAAATAGTGGCAACGTATTAACTAGACAAAATTCCTCACAGTTGATTGTGTTACATACCATAGTTACGCTACAGACATTCTGATTCTTCCCAATTAAAAGGAAATAATTCAGTTTGCTGTAACTCGATGAAAATTTTTATTAAATAGGACTAATAATTGCTTTCTGAGTTATCTGAAGTTAATTAGTATTAGAAAATAAAAAATGGTTTCTATCCTATGATTCGTTGGGATACCATTTCATATCGTTTATAGAAAATTCTGGTAAAAATGTAATTATATTTAACGATTCCTTATAAGTCAGTCAGTTGTGGATGACCTTTCTTTAGCTACGTTATGTTTTGTGCTTGCTTTTAGCTAATTTTTAAGACTTTTAATAAAGTTTTGTTTGTAATTACAAGTCTAGTTTTCGCGTCTTAGCTTGTCAAAGTCAATTGAATTGAATTAAAAATTGTACAAAATTTTAAATTAATTTAACAACTGTTTGTTAATTGTTGCTTTTAATAATATATGTAATGAAAAGATGTAGAAGGATAAATTATTTACTTTCCAGTTGTAATATTCAATAAAGAATTTACAATTTTAATTCAATTTATTTGAAACTAGACTTGACTGTAGAATTAATATTTTGCCGCCGACCTCGATCTTCAATTTTGAGTAGATTTTTCTTCTGACAATTTATTGCAATTTTTCCTTCATGTTAATATGTTTGTGGGGGATATTTTAAAACTTATTATTGTTTCACTTATACTTTCCTTACATTTTTATCAAATCATTGCATACTTCAATATTATTTAATATTCTAAACTATGATATAATACTATCTAAGAGCTAATTCGAAGTCTTTATCTTAGACTTAAAAGCTTATATCTTCAGTTCAAGAGGCATTAGAAGACCAATATTTGTGTTTTGTAGCTTAAAGGGAACTATAAGAAATTTGACTAAATGTTGGTTTAATAATTGTATCACTAACGTGATAACATAATTATCCTCTTTTTAGCTTATCATATTGCCAATCGATTACATCATCCGTCATTTATACGATATGGTGATGATCTGGGTTATGCTGAAACGATTATTTTTAAATAACTTTCCAGTCTCCGACTATCCACCGAGCAGTGAACATCGTTTTCTTCATCGGCCTGAGCTTTGTTCTATTGTACTCGTATATTTTTTTAAGAATTTAATTAAGTCAATTTATTTTTTATCGTTTGCTGTAAAACCTACTGTACTGTCGAGTGTTATAGTTATTTCGTGAGTTCAGTCTTTACCTCGCTTGAACGCATGGCTCCGGGGCCAAGGAAAAAACCCGGGAATCAGTTTGCCCAGCTTTCGGAAGACCCTCTGCTCCTACCTCAAGCCAAAAAACACAAACCCTCATCTTTTTCTGATGAATTTCCTACTCTACCTACGACTTCTTTCCACAAAAATCCCCGTTTCGTGCTTATCTCTCCTCCTGTGAATACACTGAAATCGATAAGCGTCTTTAAAAAAGCCATTGACGGGATAAGCACTGAGTATGATCATATATCCCAACTTAGGGACGGGAAACTTTTGATTTTAGTCAGAAGCCAAAGAGTCGCTGACAAATTTCTTTCAACTAAAACCCTTTTCAACACATACCCAGTCACTGTGTCTTTGCACCAACAACTTAATTCCTGTAAGGGAATAATTTACGCCCCTTGTTTAAGCAATGTGAAGGAGTCTGAAATCATTTCGGAAATGAAAGAACAAAAAGTGATCGGCGTTTTTAAATTCACAAGAAAATATGATGGTATCGATCGCCCAACGGGTTTATTTCTCCTTACTTTCGACCTTTTTCAACCTCCTAGTACAGTTGAAATCGGCTGGTATACTACAAAAGTAAGAGAATACATACCCAACCCCATGCGCTGCCGTAATTGCCAGCTTCTGGGGCACACCACCAAGAGATGTGCCGCTAATCCAGCTTGTGAGAGCTTTTTTCTTCCACCACATTCCCCTTCCAAATGTACTCGTCTCATGTGCGCAAACTGCTTTGGCCCTCACCCTTCATCAGACAAAAGCTGCCCAAGGTTTGTTCATGCAAAAGAGACGCTGGCTATTAAAACCAAACATAAATGCACCATGAGAGAAGCAAAGAGAATGTACCGTGAACAAAATCCAACAAATATAAATCACTTTCTAAGCACTTTCGCAGACGTCACCAGGCGTTCAGCTAACTCACAAATAAAAAATACCGTCTCTAACAATTTAATACAAATCCCCAACTCTAATCCATCACAAGAAGAATTAAAAGTTGCTGAAACTGCAAAAAAAAATGTCCCTCGCTCACATTTAATAATCTCCTTCCTCTGTAATCTCTTCACAAATCGAAAAATCGTTTATTAGCATGCCTAAATGAAGTGAATCAAGCCAGATATTACTTACAAACACATATCAAGTAAAAAAAAAATCCCAAATTACACTCCCCTCTTCTCAAATTAAACTCACATTAGAAAATTCCCCTAAAAATTCAACAATAGATCTGACCTCATCTAATACACAAACCGACCGAGCTTGCGTTAGGCAACAACAACGTCCCAAAAGTTAACTTCAATCATCAACAACAATTCTATAAAATCACCTATTTCAACAATTACCAACAAATTACTAAAAACCAACACTTACTATCAAACTGCTTCTGACCATGATGATTCCGAAAGCTAACTCTTCTTTAAATATTCCGACTGCACACCCTCTGTTGACCAATACCCTATAATCGTCCAAATACTGGACGTCCGTATACTCGACCTGATCAGCGTCCCCTTTCCGAACATCACACTTACAAACTCCCAAAATTCGATCACTTTAAAATTCTGCAATGGAACATTAATGGTTTAATAAACAACTATAATGAACTGAGTATACTTATAAAGAATCATTCCTCAGCTGTTATACGTATTCAAGAAACTCACTGCACCATTCAATCTACCCCAATCACACATAGATCCTACAAACCTCAAATATTTGTTGGCTTGTTCTGGACGAACTTTGGAATAGTGATCATTTCCCTATTATCACCTCGATCAATTTGAATACAATGGCTCCCAAAAATTCAGTAAATTTAAAATTTAAAACCGACCAAACTAACTGGCCTTCTTTTACCAAGCTCATCTTAGACTATTTATCGGCACACCCTTCTTCACCTAATATCAACAAAGAGGCAGCAAATATCGCGATCCCTCAAAGCAACCCCCCTTGTTCTCATAAAAAACGCTGTGTCCTCTGGTGGAACGGTAAATTAAATATCTTAAGAAAAGAGAAAATGGCAGCTTGGCACTATTTTAAAAGATATCCCAATCAAAATAACCTCATGTTATATAAAAAAGCCAATGCCAAATTTCGTAGAGAGGTTAAAAACAGTAAACTGCAAACCTATCAACACCTTACTTCTACCCTTTCTCCCCACTCCACACCAAAATATATCTGGCATAGAATACGATGTCTTACAGGTTACTTTGCTCCTATATCCATTACTTCTCTCGAAACTCCACAAGGTACGGTAACTTATTCGGCAGACATCTGTAATCATTTTGCTTTTACCTGGTCTAACCAGTCAAGGGATGAACATTTTTCAATAGTTTTTAATAGACTAAAACAGCTTCATTAAATTTATCAGTAAATCCAAATAACGTTTCTCCAAAAGCTAAACTTATCGAAGTTCCGATTTCTACATTAGAACTTGAATCCTGTCTATCCAAGCTTAAAGGGAAAACTCCTTCTAGAGATAGAGTCTCATACCCTATGCTAAGGAATCTTTGTTGTTCTTCCAAATCCTGACTCATAAAACTTTACAATAATATTCTCGACAGCGGCACTATTCCTCAACATTGAAGAGTTGCTACTGTTCTTCCACTCCCAAAACAAAATAAAAACTTAAATTCCTGAAATAGCTTCCGCCCTATATCTCTTATACCTTGTATTTCCAAAGTCCTCGAAAAAATTGTGGCTAATCGTCTTCTTTGGTTCATCGAGACAAACAAACTTATTAGCCCAAGTAGGTTTTCAACGCAACAAAGGCTGTACAGACGCTCTCTTACACATGGATTTCTATATATCAAATGCTTTATCTTCCCGCAACCATGTTACTATACTCTCGTTGGACTTTGAAAAAGCCTTTGACAAAATCGGGATACACTTAATCCTCCAAAAATTAATTTCTTGGAATGTTGGTCCTAAAATGTTTAACTTTATCAAATCTTTCTTAAGTAACAGAAAAATGTGCGTCAAATCTAACAATAATAATAATATTAAATGGAATTCCCCAGGGCTCTCCTTTGTCGGTAGTCCTTTTTATTATAGCTTATGATGATTTAAGCCGCTTCATACACAGCCATTCAAAGCTTAATCACTGAATTTACGCTGATGACTTATATATTATGTGCAAACACAGTGATTTATTAGAGTCACACTTTTTTTTTCTAACGCTGTCGAAAATATTATTAAATGGTCCGATTTCTCGGGTACAAAATTAGCACTCGAGAAATGTAAAACGCTACATATTTGTAGAAAGAAGAATTGTTGTGGCCTAGTCTTAAAAATTAATAACAAAAGTATTGAAAATGTTACCTCATTGACTATTCTAGGACTTAAGTTTAATAATAGATATCTTTGGAAAGAACATTGTATAGATTTAAGAAAGAGCCTAGCTGCAAGAACCAGTATTGTTAAATATTTAGCTCAAAAAAAATTTAATACACATGTTACCACTCTATGTCAAATAACAAAATCCTTAGTCTTAAGTAAAATAGATTACGCATTGTTTATCTTCAGCAGCGCATCTAAGAGTGCACTCAACGCCATCAAAACTCCATACCATCAAGCAGTCCAACGCAGTCTCAACGCCTTTCCAACTAGCCCGATCAAAAACATGTTAGCAAAAGCAGGTCTTCCAAGTATAGAAGAACGCATTGTACATTCAACAGCCAAACTGTTTCTGAAACTTGCCTGCTCAAACTCGATCATTGACAGCGAAGTTTACTCTGTGATTAATAACAGTAAATCAAAACGAATCGAATCAGCCATCTCCCACTCGCTGCGTTTAATAGATGATCTACAAATTCCTATAAGGCTACATCGGTACAGAGCCTTCTCTGGACATGCCGCTGGCTTCAAATGACAAAACTAAAACCCCAGGCGCCACATTACAGAAACTGTACCTTGAGATTTCTGCAGAATCAAAGTAGCCTTCACAGATTTCTCCAAAACTAAATATGGTACCTCTTTTGCTTCCACATATGTAAATGGCAATCTCATCAGAATAGGCATTTTAACACAATCTGTTTCTATATTTATCGCCGAAGCTGTTTCCATTCTTGAAACTCTGACCTACCTTTCGAACAAACAGGGGAAATATGCAATATGTTCCGATAGTCTTTCGGTACTAAAAGCAATAACTAACCCCAACTTCAGAACCGAAGTGATTGACAAAATTAGAGACTATCTAATAAGATTTCACAACAGACTTAGACTTATGTGGATACCAAGCCATGAAATGAGCAGGCCGATGCTGCCGCCAAATATGCTCACAATAGCCCAGTTTTCCATTTCCAACATCTCAGCAAGAAGGAGTTATCAAAGGAAATAAACCTCAAACTAAAGGCACAATAGCTAACAGATTGGTCCCAATACAAACATCACTACACTTTAATTAATTCGGACAGGTCCTTCCCTAACTACCCTGCTATATCACGACCATCAATTACGACGTTTGTCCGACTACGCCTAGGGTATACCTGCACTACTTTCACTGGAACCGTATCTGTAATATAGTTAAAATATGCAATTTGAATATTTAAACCACTAAGATTTAAATTAAAGCCGATAGCCATTGCAGCTAGTGCTTATTAGTTTTAGTTAGCATTTAGTTTGAACCAATTGTTAATAAATAAATAAATAATAATAATAATAATAATAATAATAATAATAATAATAATAATAATAATAATAATAATAATAATAATACAACTGTAAAACGAGTGAGTAAAACACAAAAGGAGTAAGCATTCAACTGTGTTAATGTTGTTAACAAGCGTTATAATTGTAAATTGTGAACTTATAGATCCACGTTTCGACAGCATATATAAGTTCATAAGATCAACTTTTGTCAAAATTTGCCCTGAAATTCACAATTGGTTTTTTTTTTTTAATCCGATTTTTGTTTAGACTGTTTTTTTTTAAGTTATATGGGCTATTGTTTCTCGAGATATTTTTATATTTTTTGTGTAATTTGTATTTAAGCCACCTTATGATACATAAATAAAGTAGCGAAAACATGTAATTCCAATTTAATTCACTGCTAAAATAATTAATACGATAATAATTACGAAAAAACATTTATATTTTAATTATCATGTAATGCATATGTAATTACTGGTATAAGAAACAACTGGCTTACCGTAGTACTAAACCAAGCTGAGCTGGGGCTTGGGCTTTTGCAGTTGACATGGTAATTCCGTAATCCTGCAAAACTTTATCATTATCCATTGACTCATTATCGCAGTTAAGTAAGATTTGGTCCAATGGATTTATTTTTAAAACACCTTTTTATGTATAGAAGCACGTATAAATAATTTAATTTTAATCTGTACATTACTTTACCTTCGATCATTCTTTTTAATTCATTTACAGATGTGTTCTCTTTAGCATCTGTAAATATGGTAGTTTTCTGCCTTCGTATCATAAGAAATACATCCTGCAAATGATATATCGTTAAAATGCCATATAATAAATATATAAAATCCTTACCATAACGCCACTTTAGATTGTCGAAACTTTACCAAATACAAATTTTTCAGTATTATGACAGTTCTTCACTAAATATCCGATATTTTTCGTACTCAAAATTCCATATTGATTTCTGACAGTTCGTTGGAACATATTCGTATAGATATTCGTTATAGAATTGATACTCGGCAGAGTGCTTTCAGTGCACATAGGTGGCAGAATTTAACCATATTCCTGCATTGATTTCTGATAGTTCATTCTCGGGAATAAATTCATATGCAAAATTTAATTTCGGTGCATAATAAAACAAATAAATTTGTTAAAGAATTTATTGTTGTCTAATAACTATAAAGTTAAAATGTCGAGAAAAATGTGTGAGTTTCAAAATAAGTGTTTAGATTAGTTTATATATAAACGTACATAAAACAAATGTAAACAAAGCACTCATGAAAGACAAAGAAATCGCTGTTTTTGGTTTTCCATTAAATAATTAGTGAATACTGTGAAATAGTGTTTTATTATTTTTTTTTTTATTTTTTTTTTTTTATTTTTTTTTTTTTATTTTTTTTTTTTTGTTAGTACATAAATATATGGTTAAACAAATTAATGGGGACAGTGAAATTCGACTAGAAATTCGCGTAGGTGGAATCTTGCATAAATATTTATACTCGTACATATGAATGTATATACTCCTAGCAGAATATTTCAAAATGACTATTTCGCTTGGTTGAAGTGAAACGATGCTGAGAGCTGGTTGCAATAATGTACTCTCCTTGATTCTGTTCAATTACAACTTAGGAACCAAGCATATTTCCATCAACTTTTCACTTTCATCGACTAAAATATTCCCTTTGAAATATTTTGCAATAATATTAATGTGATTCCATCTATGAAAATTTTAAGTTGCATTTCACTATCTTTATTGACTTGTTTAACTTCATATTATTCACTATGGACTTAAGATTGTGTGTGTTGCACAATTGCTTCATTTACATTTGTGGGATTACTTTATCAAATCCCAATTTAAAATTAGTTTTCCCTTTTTTGAAAAAAAAAGAACGCTCAAAAAATATTCGACCTTTTTTCTTTCGAGATTCAAAAGAGAGATAACAATCTGATTGAGTTACATATTCGTACTGACGTTGAGTTTTTAGTGTAATGCCTTAGAAGGCGCTGCTAATAATAATAATAAGTTATTACTACAGTTACTCCCTCCCTGATTGCAATTACAAAGAGAATTTCAGCTTGGTGTCACGACCATGGGCTAATAGTTAACGCCCTGAAGACAAAGGTAATTAACATTCGTCCGCACCACATCCCAAAAACTAAACTCAAAATAAAAATACATCATATAGACTGTCTACATATAATTGGGTGTAACAATATAAAAGAAGATGATAATTGTAACGGATATATGCAGAACGTATCAACGTACAAATATTTTGGGCTGACGGTTGACTTCAAATTCAATTGGAGCTACCAAATAGAGATAAGAAAAAGAAAACTATAGAAAAAGAAGAAGAAAAGAAACTAATTCAATCATCCTACGCTCTCTTTCATCTACGCAACCTCTGCACACAAACAGTGCTTAAACAGTACTATTTCGGGCTAGTTGAATCTCATTTGAGGTATGACATATTAGCGTGGGGAATGTCGACACAAATGCAATCCCTATAAAGAATGCATTGGTGGCTGCAAAAATGAAGCCCAAGCAAGAACAACGTTTTTAAATGTCAACCAAATTTATAATCTGCAGCAATCAGCAAACACGAGAAGACGCCAACAGCAGTTATATGAAATCCCGAGATACTGGAAGGAATATGACCGAAGGACGCCTAACCTTATAATTTTCACAGTACTTAATGAGCTTCATACGCTATCTAACGAAAAAAGAAGCGTAAAAAAGGGCCAAGGAAATTTACCAAATTTATAAGTGTATTTTTTAATAGAGCATTTTGTCTAATGGCGTTTTCGTTTGGGCTTGTCTCCGTGCTCCATTTTCCCTCAGTTTTTTCAGAAACAAAGTTTTTCTTCTCGTTTTGATTTGAGAATCAAAATTTCTCTCCTGGATTTTATATATCAAACTACTTTTTTTTCGTGTAATAGGGTGTCTTTGGACAATTTATTATCATTGAGTGTTCAAATCAATTCGCAAGTAAATATATTTAAAAAATAAAAGAAGATAACAATTCCGAAAAAGTTTTTAGTGTTACTTTGAAAATAAAATAGGAGTACATAAAAATAGGGCTTCTGACTGCCCAAACGAAAACGCCATAAGGAACTAATCAAAATGAGTATCAGTCGGTTCTGTTTATGAATTCAATCACATGTAGTCACCACATGCTTCTCATCCACCAGTTTTATTTTTTACTACATGGAGGGGCTAGACCATGGGCTGTTGGAAGGTTGCACTATCGTCTTTGTTTTTCGGGTATTGGTTGGCAGTCTGTAACGTTGCGATAGAATATTTGATTGTTTTTAGGAAGTTTTAAGACGTTAGGCTTGGTCACATCCACAAATATGCTGACTATCGGAAATGGTTTTGTTTGCCTGCATAAGGTGTAAATGGTATGCTGCTCGGTTTGCAAAGACCTTGCCTAAACGTTTTAAGGTAGTTGTGGGATCGATTTACTGCATTCCCTTAAGATCAACTACCAAGCCGTATTGTGGCAAGTAATCTGCACCAAGTTTTTGAGTGAAGATTTGGGAAGCGCTGAGATGACTGAATCGGAGTCAATGAGAAATTGCGTCTTGGTGCGTTGGTCGAAAATAAAAAGTCCTTTTTCGCTGATGCAATTATCTTTCACGACTCTGTTAGCTGCATCTACTGACGGGCGCTGTTGAAGTTTCACTGAGGCAACTCGTATGGTTGATGGATTTTTTTTTTATGCTGTTCCGATTTTGCTTGTTTGCGGTTTCTGCTGGTGGTTTGACTTCTGGTATTAGTGGTTTTTCTTCCGATATTGATTTCGTTTAATCTTACGACAAGCTGTTGTAAACGTGTTTCCAAGGCGTCGATTCTTGTTTCTAACGCTGTGATCAAGCATCTAGAGGGAGAGCCTGCAGCTGCCATAACATCATAGAACTTCATTGGTGAGCTATCTGCGATTTTGTCGGCAATTTCTGACAAGTTGTTAATTGTGTCGTATTTACAGGCTTCAAGTAACGATCTTATGTTGCTTGACATGTGTTGTAGACATAAGGTTTGGAAAGCGTCATCTGATATATTATTTGCTGCAGATCTCTCAACTCTCGGAGCATATTAGAAGCTTGATGAGTTGACGTTCCTTGGAGACTCCGAAACGAGTTACTAATTCTTTTTTTAATTTTTCATACCTGCCTGTGTCTGGTGGATTTTTTGCTATGTCCGACACTTGGCGTCGAGTGTTATGGTCAAGAGCCGTGATCAATGTGTAGAATTAAGAAAGATCTGATGTGATTTTATTAACATGTAGGAGGGCGTCAACCTGCGTAAACTATAGATCAGGGTCTGATGGCATGAATGACCAAATGCTTATTGCTCCGATTTGCACGTTGCACGCGTCCTTTCTCAGTCGCAGACATTTTATTTCGTTTTGTTTTTAATGATATTATTTTATTTTTAAAACTTTTATTACTGCGCATTGTATTTTAATACTCGGGGTCACCAAATGCTAGATTAATTTGCCAAATCCCAATTTAAAAGCAGTTCTTTGTTTGAAAAAAAATGACGCTCAAAAAAGACTCACACTGTAGTTGAGTTGTTAGTGTGATGCCTTAGACGACATTTTTAATGGTTAGTGGTTGATGCACATTTTCTAAAACAGGTTTTTTTTTGGATATTTTAACCCAACACCCAACAATAATTTCTTTAAAAAAATTATAAATCTTATTCCGTACAGAATTTCAACTTGCCATACGAATTTGTTTCAGCCAACGAACTCTCAAAAATTAATATGGGAAATTGAGTACAAAAAATATCCGCCGAATCTCAATTAAAGGGGGCAATTAATATAAGGCGAGCAGAATTGAACAAAGGGAAAGGCATTGTTTTCCATCAGATAATGCCAGACCACACATATATTAGAACAAACCTTATCTGTAGCAAATATACTTCTTGGGGTTATCACTTTGCATGCATGCACAGCATCTCCAAGTCCCGTAAAACATTGGGTGGTAATTATATCGGAAAAGAAGAATTTAAATTTCTAAAAAAATATTCTTTCTATGTATAATACAAACTCACCTGGCTTGCGCGATACAAATGTATGTGGGTCTTAGATCCTAAACTGCATTTCCTGTTTTTTTTTTTTTTTCATTTTTATCGCTCTATAAAATAGAAATAAATTAGTTTTATTGGAATAATAAAATCGAAATTTTTTTCACTTAAATTTTTGCACCTTCTTCAATAAAATATTGGCATTTGTTCTTTTCACTACGGTGTGGGCAAATTTTTCGCTTCACCATGAATGCTTTTATTAGCAGAGTATGTTCAGAAAAGATGTAAATTTCTATTCATGAATAATTAGTTTATTATATGAGATTGAAAATACATATATGTACAATTGTAATTCAAATGTTGTATTAACTTTTCATAAAAAGTAATAGAAAAGGATTAATGATTATTTTGACTGTGTTTATCTGTTAAAATATAACTTTACATAAATCGTTTTAGAAGTCGTCGACCGTTCTGACAGGCATCTATATAAAAAAACGTGCCGATGCGAAGCTGGTGTTGAGAGAGTTGTATTTCCGATGGAGGAAAATAGGACATTGTGAAAGACATGCTTTGCAAAGCTACCTGATATTTTTAGAGCATCGTTGGAAAAACATTTTCAATGTTTTAGTGTCATTAATTTCATTAATTTCACAACATTTTCAAATTCGTTGCTCAGTTTTTGCATCCAAAAATTTCCGAGAAGAAAATAATCGATTTAAACACAATGCTGTACCTTTCAAAAGTATGACGTTGTAATGTTAAAATTTGGAGAGATCGCGGTGTATTTCAACGAAATCGGCCTAAAGAAAGCAGCGTACATAGTGCGAAATAGAAATAGAAAATAGAAACAACGAAATGAGTATAAATCCTATGCGGCTGGAAAAAAAACTTTTATCAGCTAAGCAAATAAAAAAACAGAGAAAACTTTGCTGACGAATACAAAAACCAAGGAATTGGCTTCTAGAATTTTTTCAGAAGAGTCAAAATTTAACATTTTCAAATCAAATAGATATTTGAAAGTAAGAGGGCAACGACATGAAGTTCTTAACCCAAAAATACAAGAAAGGAGTAAAGCACGGAGATGGTGGTTAATGATTTAGGACTAAATTCCACTTTTGGGATCGGTAATTTAGTCAAAGTCATTAAGATCATGAGAAAAGTAAAATATTAAAAAATTTAGCAAGAAAATTTTCTTTAAAGTACACATGGTTATAGCGAAAGATATTTACTTCCAACAGAGTAACGATCCCAAGCACAAATGTTGAAAATGTTGTTGATACATAAAGGCTTTCACTGGCTAGTAAAACCACCACAAAGCTCCGATCTCAACCAAACAAAACGTCTTGGGAGTCATTTATAGAAGAGGTTACGAAAACATGTCTTTACGTCAAAGCCTCAGTTGAAGGCTCTATTTTTAGCGGAATGGTAACAAATAACAAGTGAATATCTGGAAAAGTTGACGTGTTCCATGTCAGACCGGCTTAAAGAAGTAAAAATGTATAAAAGGCACTCGACAAAGTATTAGGTCAGTCTTTTTCCACAAAACAAGAGTATAAAAAAAATCTTTTTAACTCCTTTCTTCTTCCTCCCTTCATATCTTTCTCTAAAGTTGTTCACCGGGTTTGAACCAGAAGAACATAACTGTATCTATGAAGACTGCACTGTTAAGAAAAATTCGTATTAACTGAGCAAAATCACTGCCCTTAACGTTACAGAACTGAATATATTTTTCTTCAATAAAATTAGCTTTTATGAACAAATGACATTTGTGTTTACTTTTTTTTTTATAATTTTAATATCGTTTAGCCGCTGAAAATCCCAAGGGGAAATTAGTCGATGTGTAGGTGCAATTCATCTTATCAGCAGTGTCGATTTTATCGTCAACATTTTTTCCCTACCGCAGAGCGAAGTACTTCAGGATCATGCTTCTTCTGGCCTTCCTTCCGCTTCTAAATAGATGCCTTGGTAAATATGAGTAAGATTATTTTATCTGTTTATAAGCACGTACTGACACAAAACAGAGTAACGCAAGAACATAGAGGGATCAAATATTATCGACTACTCCAAAGCTGGCTTTACCCAAGTTGACGTTTGTGCTGCTGTACTTTGGTTTGCTTAATTCATTTCTATGGCTATTCATACGAGTTGGTTGTCGGCGGTTGTGTGGAATGCGTTGTTGTCATAGCTTTGATGACGATGAAGTATTGTAGCATATGTGTGTGAATGTGTGTGGATTTCGGTGATTTAGTAAATATATCGTTAATTGGAATATACTTTGATATGTATGGATGTAAATGAGCTTCGGTTCTACATGGGTAATTTTCGTGTTTTGAGTGACTCTGTCCTTTGAGTTGAGTTCTCTTTTGTTGCGGTACATATTCTGTTCATGTGTGTAAATATTGGTCTGGCGCTCGTGGGGTATTGTATGTCGGTCTGAGCCCCAATCCAACAATTGGCTATGTCAGCCATTCATTCGCCCCGAATGAAGGATTCCATTTCTTCAGGTTCGCGGCCACTGTATTTGTCCGACGTGGTCGTTTGATAAAGCCGACTATTTCTACCTCTTATCGGCCATTGTTAAGTTTCTTCGTTATTTTGTACGGCCCGTGGTACTACGGTCTCAACTACATGCCTGCGCCGAATTGAGTGCGCTTTACGGCGACCAACTCATCCAGGTCGTATGTCTGTTCCGGTATCCGCTTCTTATCAAAGGATCTTCGGTTTTCTCTTTGAATCACCGCAATGTTCTCGCAGAGTGTCCTTTGCTTCCTCTAGTTCCGCGACGGCCAGACCCGTAGGTCTGGATAATCTCCCACTCGCATCCCCACGCCTGTCAAAATCCTGAACGGGCTAAACTTGGTTACCATTGAAAGAGTATTGTTGTACTCATGGGCACGGGTACGCATGGGCACGATCACTTTGTGGATCCTCTTCACTTGCCCGTTCCCCGTTGCTATAAGTAAATGTTGGATCTGCTCGACTTGACAATAACTCTCGAAACTGTTGGATGTGAAGGCAGCTCCTCTGTCTGATATTATCCGCCATGGGTTCACAAAAACCGCGGACTGCTTCTTCAGTTGATTTATCACCTCTTCCGTCCCAGTACTTTTCGTTGGATAGAGCCACACGAATTTGGAGAAAGCATCTATCACAACTAAAAGATTTTTTTTTTCTCCGTGGGAAGGTAACAACTTTCATATGCACCACAATCACACGCTTATAAGAGCACCACCACACCCCCACAGCAGGCACCATAACCACGAGCACCTACTGCCTAACACAGTGGCATAACAGCGCGCACAATGAGCACGCGCTTATGGGATTCTTACTTACTAAAAACCTCCCTATGCCTCTATAAGACTACAATTATGTTTCCTTAAAAAGTAGCTCAAGCTTCTGTAGTTTATCGCGTTTGGTAGGTAGCTTTCCTCTTCACTTTTACATCTAGGGTCATTCCCAAATAATTTGCATCGCTTGCATACGGTATTTGTACCGAGTTGATGAACAAAAGTAAGTTGTTTTTCTTTTTGTACGTGGAATTGATGTGTGTTGACTTAGTCTCGCTTCGCGCGATTTTCCAGCTTTTCGTGCTGGTTTGTACGTTTGTTCCATCGACCCGACGTGATCGACATGGAACGTTCCCAGTGGCTTGTCCTTCTTGTTGATTGGCTTCAGATAGCCCTCCTTCTTACCGACTTTAGAATCCACTATAAGGCACTTGACACAGCCCTAACACCGTTTGCTACTTTGGCTGCTAATCTCGGAGTATAAAATATTTTTTCAATCAGGTCTTGCGTTCTCCCCGCTGAAAAACGTACTGTGCTAATGACCTCCTGTTCTATTGCAGCCGGAACAACTATAAGTCCCTTATTGGGATTCTTATAGGAAACTCCCGCTTTCATAAAAGAGTCTTCATACCAGTCCTTCTCCAGTGCCTTTCTCACTGCTCTGGCCCAATCGTCTTCCATTTGAGCACTTCTCAGGCGATGAACCAACTTATCTTCCACCATGAGGCACGACAGCCTACTCAGAGCGTCGACGCGCTTCATTTTCGAGCCCGAATAGTGTTATATTTCATACTCGAACTCCTGGAAAAATATCGCCATCTTGGATACTCTTAATGGAACGTCGTCCTTTCGCATGGTCATAGCGACGCTTTGCAGTCTGTTATGATCTTAAACTTTGACCCGAGCATATACACTCTCCATTCCTTAAGCGCCTCTATTATGGGTAGCACCTCTAGCTCATAAGAGTGGTACTTCTCTTCTGGGCTGGTTGTTTTTCGGCTTATATACTGGATCGGGTGAAATGCGTGGTCATCTGGATCCTTTTGTGACTCTCTCTGGTCCGCTTCTATTTAAACTCCACTCCCTCTACTGTGATCACTAGGTCAACTGTCTCTATCACATCGTTTTCTATTGTATTACAGCTGTATACTGCATGTCTGTTTATTTCACTATGTGGAAGTTCAACTCCAGCTCGACACCGTCAACTTGAAGTTTCATCCAAAAGTTTCCCATGGTGATCACCCTGCTCTCCTCGATGCCTATCAGATTAATCTTATACGTGTTCAACGCAATGCACTCCATTTGCAACAAGTAGTCGTAGTGCAACAAACATAAGTCGCTGCCAGTGTCTAATAGCACAGACACTATGGCCCCGTTGACGTTTATACTTTTAAGCACACGATTCGAACCTATTGCGATTCCGGCCAAACGTCGTTCTTAACAGTGTGAACGTTACCCCTTTCTGCCTTTACCGATCGCTGCGCTGTCTGGTCCCTCAGCTGGCACTCGTTTGCTTTGTGACCAAGCTGCCCACATTTGAAGCACTTAAACTCACGTGCACTCACTGCCTAGCCATGTGCGTTGAATCTCCGCACCTAAAACAACCCCTACCTTTATTTTCCATCTTCACTGTATGCTGAACGGTAAACGTAGTAGAACCCTGACCACTAGCCCGCGTTCGATGACACTCCCTTGAGTGGGATGGATGAGGAATGGGACCCCTCACCTGCTCGTAAATCTTAATTTGGTTTTAAGCTCCGAAATTGACTTGGCCTGATACAAGACCGCTTTATCCTGTCTTGAATCCTTTCAACGAAGTATTCGATTAGACTTTCTTGATCAAGAGCGATCTCATTTCCCAACTCCATGAGACAATACAAATATTCCCTTAGGATTTCTGATGCCTCCCTATGCCTTGCTTTCAGCATTCAGTGTACCTCGGCTGCTGACATCTTCTTACCGAACTCCTCAATTAGCTTCTTCTTCAGCACAGCCCAACTATTAACACCTGGTTGGCTTCGAAGGAACAGTTTAGCGGCTCACTTCAGTGATTGCTTTGCATAAACAAATGTCTGTAGCTCGTTCCATTTAACCGTGATAGCGTTGTCCTCGAAGCTGTGAATCCACATATTGATATCGGGGAACACAGTTTCGTCAATCGGAGTCATCGCATCTTCGATATCCCGCAAGGTAAACGTTTACGCTGGTGTGAAACGTATTAATGGCGGAGATTCGTTCGCCTCCCGGAACTCATCGCTCTCCGAATTCTCGACTTCTACTTCTGCTCCTGTTCATCCCTCGCTTCTTTCCGTCCTGTCATTAGTAGCCTAAGTTGCGTACACTTGAGCCCGTGAACAGTTAACCCTAGTACATTTTCTGTTCATGTGTGAAAACGTTAGTCTGGCGTTCGTAGGGTATTGTACGTCGGTCTGGAAATCCCACATATGTTATATATATTTTTCTTGGTGTTGTGCTTAGATGTTTACATGAATTATGAATGCATATGTATATAATTGAATAAATTTAGTTGAATATGTACATTTACACAACATATATGATATTATTTTGAGTTGTCGTTAATTGGTAGCGGACATAGTTTTGTAATTTGCTGTCGAAATTCTCCTAGCTGGGCTTTAAGCCTTACTATCCGTAAAATATTATCAGCTCCTGCGTATGTTTCTAGGATGCGGCATAAGCTACGTTTTGCTGTGGGAAGTCATTCATCCTTTACAAGCACCATATCTCCTATATAAGTTGGTTGGTTGGCCTGCGGTTTCAACTATTTCGGCCGTTGTTGTAAACGGCTCAAGTATTTTGTCTGCTACTGCTTCCAAAATATCTCCAAATGCGCTTGAATCGCTTTCCATCGGTCGGTGTGGCTTTGTTTGCCGATGGGTTAATTTGGTTCAGGCACCGTTAATAGGATTTCTCCTATCAGGAAATGAGCGAGTGTTAATGCAGTAAAGTCTTCTGGGTCTTCTGAAAGGAGTCAAAGAGGTCTCGAATTACAACACGCTTCGAGTCGTGCTAAAAGCGTGGCGAGCTACTCGTAAGTAAGTTTCTATTTACCAACAAATTGCTTATATTATATTATACTTATAATAATATAATAATATGTAATATATGTAATATACTTATATTAAAATGGAACTTAACACTCTCGAGGAACCCCTTACAGTACGCAACTATCCTGACCAGTTTTTGGAGCTTAGACGCTCTTCCAGTCAAATAACTTATTGGGTTTTTCGATATTTCGCCTCGATAAACTTGTGTCCGTTTTTGGCCTTCTTCTGTCCAAAAGTCTGTTGGTTGATTCAAAGCTTCGAAATTTCAACAACAGTGCAGGAAATTTGTTAGGTAGAAGGATAGTACTCCTCGAGACTCTAAATATGCTAGATTCTGCTTGGTTGGGATGTGTCTTCAGAAAGATTGGTTCGTCAGTCGCTGAATATCTCCAACTCGGTTTCCCACAAATGTTTCCCATTGTGCTGGTGGCGACTTGATCTAATAAAGCGGAATTGTGGGATCTGTTCCTGCGTACAGGTTCTTTTCAGTCAATTCAAATCGTGGGATGCTTACCAGCCTTACTGGAGCCACTCTAGTCTTTGAAATATGAACCGTGCCTTCTTCTCCCGAAACGCAAATGTAAATTGCTGCTCTGAATGCCTTTTCCGACGCGTGGCATAATCCGTGCAATTCCACGTATTTGAATCGTCTTTCTGCATGTATTCATCGAGGTAATCGAATATTGTCCTCTCATCCACCCAGGTACATTTTTTCGATGTCGGCAGTAAACGTATATGTACCTGTACAGCCTTCACCTTAAGATGACATCGACAATGTTGTTTCGTAGAGTCGATCCCACCATAAGTGTGTCATTGAGTCACTAGTCAAAAATTTAGTTGGAGAACTGTTTTCTTTTATGACAGCGTGATGTGGCAAGAAGTAGTGCGGCATGCTGTCCAAAACGTGTTCGCTACAAATGCATGCAGAGTAAACGCTATAAAGTTGATATTTCTTGCCGCTTTCAGGTGAAGATCGCACCAGAACTGTGAGAAGAATAGAGTCCTGCAGATATTTTCTCGTATTAAGAGTGCAACGAGGCGCACAATATTCTTCTTCACCTTAAGCTGTCACCTAACAACGGAAGCACAAGTACACATTTAGCAAGAGTAGTAGTGGTAAGTTAACCCCAATTATATCCTGAACTCAATCAGCATATGGGTCAAGGGAAGAAACGAAAATGATAGCAAAGTTCGTAAGTAGAGCAGCTCCAACTTCGAAGCGTGTCTATTTAGCGACATCCGTCGTTAATGGCATTGTACCGGCGGGTGTACCGAAACTGTGTCGTGCGCTTTTGGACTCCGGTTTACAATTCCACTTTATAATTGCAGCATTCACTTGGATTAGGTTTAGAATAGATTTTCCAATAAGTGGTCAATATATTACCACTATATCTTTTGAATCCAGATAATCATCTTTTAAACAAACATCGATGCTGTTATTTTACCAAAAATTTACAGATCGTCAGCAAAATGTAGAAATTGACGTAAAGGATTGGATATATCCATCCAAAATCGAACTTACGGATGTACATATAATTTACAACATATCGATATGCTTGTAGTAGTCGAGGTATTCTTGGAATTAATGCTCCAAGATGAGGGCTACATCTCATGGTAGTGCAAAATTTCATATACACATTGCAACGAAATCATCAATTGCACGGATTCTGCTACGCGTCGGAAAAGGCATTCAGAGCAGCAGTTTACATTTGCGTTTCGGATGAAGAAGGCACGGTTCATATGGGCCTTCTATTTTCAAAGACTAGAGTGACTCCAGTAAAGATGGTAAGCATCCCACGATTGGAATTATGCGGCGCAGTCATTTTAGCGAAGATTCTAAATCACTTCGCTGAGATCCTCAACCTGACTGAAAAGAAGCTGTACGGAGGTACAGATTCCACAATTCCGCTTTATTAGATCAAGTCGCCACCGGCAAAATGGGAAAGATTTGTGGGAAACCGAGTTGGAGAGATTCAGCGACTGACGAACCAATCTATCTGGAGACACATCGCAACCAACCAGAATCCAGCATATTTAGCGTCTCGAGGAGTACTATCATCCTACCTACCGAATTTCCTGCACTGTTGTTGAAATTTCGAGGCTTTAAATCAACCAACAGACTTTTGGACAGAAGAAAGAAATATCGAAAAACCCAATAAGTTTTTTAACTGGAAGAGCGTCTAGGTTCCAAAAACTGGTCAGTACAGCTGCGTATTGTATCGAAAACAATTTCTGCCGCTACATCGGCAGAAGTGCCGAATACCAACGAAGCGACTACTGTGCTGTTTCGAGTCGCACAAAGGGAAATGTTTCCAGAAGGCATCACAAAGGCAAGAGGAATGGGATCACTACATCCATTTGAAGACGGCAACAGCATCATTCGATTGGGCGCAAGCCTCGGGAACGCCAACATATCATATGACCAATAACATCATATTGGACTCAAAGCACAAACTGTCAACATTAATAATACGCGAGCCACACATCAAAACATTACACGGAAGTATTCAGCTTACAGTTCAACTTAAGTCGTAAACAGCTTCACCATCTGCTATAGGTTTCGAACCAAAACCGCTAAATGCTCATTGGGAGAGCTGCCAACCCCTCAAGTCACAGCGTCATGGCATTTCACAAACGCATGTATAGATTATGCGGGGCCTGTCAACATCCGTATTTGTAAAGGTCGAGAAGCCAAGTGCTACAAAGGGTACCTGGCCATATTTGTCTGCTTGGCTACTAAAGCCATACACCTCTAAGCAGTTAGCGAAGTAACTACTAAGGCGTTTCTGGCAGCGTTTTGACAACTTGCAGCTCGGCGTAGATTTTGTGCCCAAATTTATAGCGCTGACACATCTAATGAAGAGCGGTAAACAGGACTGGGAAGACATTGCGATCGTCCTAGCAACTCAGGGAACAAAGCGGAATTTCATGCTGGCATGTTCCACTTATAATAAAGCGATTTTTTGGTTAATTGAAACTTACTTACGAGTAGCTCGCCACGCTTTTAGCCGAAGCGTGTCGTAATTCGAGACCTCTTTTCCTCCTCACAGAAGACCCAGAGGACTTTACTGCATTGACACTCGCACATTTCCTGATAGGAGAAACCCTATTAACGGTTCCTGAACCAAATTAACCCATCGGCAAACAAAGCCACACCGACCGATGGAAAGCGATTCAAGCTCATTTGGAGATATTTTGGAAGCAGTGGCAGACAAAGTACTTGAGCCGTTTACAACAACGGCCGAAATAGTTGAAACCGCATACCCAACTTATGTAGGAGATATGGTGCTTATAAAGTATGAATGACTTCCCACAGCAAAACGTAGCTTATGCCGCATCCTAGAAACATACGCAGGAGCTGATAATATTTTACGGGTAGTAAAGATAAAAGCCCAACTAGGAGAATTTCGACAGCAAATTACAAAACTATGTCCGCTACCAATTAACGACAAATCACAATATTATCATATATGTTGTACAAATGTACATATTTAACTAAATTTATTCAAATATATACATATGCATTCATAATTCATGTAAACATTTAAACACAACACCAAGAAAAATATGTATACCATATGTGAGATTCCCATACCGACATACAATACCCTACGAACACCAGATTAACGTTTACACACATGAACAGAATATGTACTAGGGTTAACTGTGCACGGGCTCAAGTGTACGCAACTTAGGCTACTGACGACAGGACGGAAAGATGCGAGGGATGAACACGAGCAGAAGTAGAAGTCGAAGTCCGGGAGGCGAACGAACCTCCGCCATTAATACGTTCTACACCAGCGTAAGCGTTTACCTTGCGGGATATCGAAGATGCGATGACTCCGTTTGACTAAACTGTGTTCCCCGACATCAATCGGTGGATTCACCGTTAAATGAACGAGCTACAGACATTTATTTATGCAAAGCAATCACTGAAGGGAACCGCTAAACTATTCCTTCGAAGCCAACCAGGTGTTAATAGTTGGGCTGTGCTGAAGAAGAAACTAATTGAGGAGTTCGGTAAGAAGATGTCAGCAGCCGAGGTACACTGAATGCTGAAAGCAAGGCATAATAAGGCACCAGAAATCATAAGGGAATATTTGCATTGTCTCATGGAGTTGGGAAATGAGATCGCTCTTGATTAAGAAAGTCTAATCGAACGCTTCGTTGAAAGGATTTAATACAGTAATCAGGATAAAGCGGTCTTATATCAGTCTTATCAAGTCAATTTCAAAGCTTAAAAACCAAATTAAGATATACGAGCAGGTGAGGGGTCCCATTCAAATGATGCGCGTGGTTATGGTGCACGCTGTTTTGCCACTCTGGTAGGCAGTAGGTGCCTGCTGTGGTGGTGTGGTGGTGCTTCTATGAGCGTGTGATTATGGTGCATATGAAAGCTGTTACCTACCCACGGAGAAAAAAGAATCTTCTAGTTGTGATAGATGCTTTCTCCAAATTTGTGTGGCTCTATCCAACGAAAAGTACTGGGACGGAAGAGGTGATAAATCGACTGAAGAAGCAGTTATTGAGTTATTGTCAAGTCGAGCGGATCCAACATTTACTCATAGCAACGAACGTTCCACGGGGCAACGGGCAAGCGGAGAGGATCCACAAAGTGATCGTGCCCATGCGCATAAGTACAACAATACTCTTTCAATGGTAACCAAGTTTAGCCCGTTCAGGATTTTGACAGGATTGGGATGCGAGTGGGAGATTATCCAAACCTACGGGTCTGGCCGTCGTGGAACTAGAGGAAGCAAAGGACACCCTGCGAGAGAAAGTCTGAGAGAACATTGCGATGATTCAAAGAGAAAACCGAAGATCCTTTGGTAAGAAGCGGATACCGGAACAGACATACGACCTGGATGAGTTGGTCTCCGTAAAGCGCACTCAATTCGGCTCAGGCATGCAGTTGAGACCAAAGTACCACGGGCCGTACAAAATAACGAAGAAACTTAACCACGGCCGATACGAGGTAGAAATAGTCGGCTTTATCGAACGACCACGTCGGACAAATACAGTGGCCGCGAACCTGAAGAAATGGAATCCTTCATTCGGGGCGAATGAATCGCTGGCATAGCCAATTGTTGGATTGGGGCTCAGACCGAACATGAACAGAATATGTACCGCAACCGCCGCGACAAGACAAAACGAAATTAACAAGCGATGACAAACACAAAGAGACCGAGAGATTTGCCAAAATAGCTTTGGGTATGGCAGTTTAGTTTCAGTCACCAAACTAAACAGCTCGTGTCGCGATATAATTTTGTATAAGTAAACGTGTAAACTTGAAATAATTAAACTGGAAATAATTAATAAAACTTTAAACAATTTTGAAGAGAAGTGTTTTATTTCGTACAAAGGAGTGCAGGACCGTAGGATCCTGGGATCCGAAATCCTACATATATTCACACATATATATGTATATATATGTATGTATATTAATAAATAAAACTAATACGCACCACTGTCATCATACAAAAGAGAACTCAACTCAAAAGATAGAGTCACTCAAAACACGAAAATTACCCATGTGGAACCGAAGCTCATTTACATCCATACATATCAAAGTATAGTCCAATTACCGATATATTTACTAAATCACCGAAATCCACACACATTCACACACATATGCTACAACACTTCATCGTCATCAAAGCTATGACAACAACGCATTCCACACAACCGCCGACAACCACCTCGTATGAATAGCCATAGAAATGAATTAAGCAAACCAAAGTACAGCAGCACAAACGTCAACTTGGGTAAAGCCACCTTTGGAGTAGTTGATAATATTTGATCCCTCTATGTTCTTGCGTTACTCTGTTTT
This sequence comes from Volucella inanis, assembly GCA_907269105.1. Lineage (NCBI taxonomy): Eukaryota > Metazoa > Arthropoda > Insecta > Diptera > Syrphidae > Volucella > Volucella inanis. Next base: position 100,820,578 of record OU026153.1, on the reverse strand, counting down.
GTGTCAGTACGTGCTTATAAACAGATAAAATAATCTTACTCCTATTTACCAAGGCATCTATTTAGAAGCGGGTGGAAGGCCAGAAGAAGCATGATCCTAAAGTACTTCGCTCTGCTGGAGCCACTTTACTGGAGCCACTCTAGTCTTTGAAAATAGAAGGCTCATATGAACCGTGCCTTCTCCATCCGAAACGCAAATGTAAATTGCTGTTCTGAATGCCTTTTCCAACGCGTGGCAGTATCCGTGCAATTCCACGTTTTTGAATCGTCTTTCTGCATGTATTCATCGAGGTAATCGAATATTGTTCTCTCATCCACCCAGGTACATTTTTTCGATGTCGGCTGTAAACGTATATGTACCTGTACAGCCTTCACCTTAAGATGACATCGACAATGTTGGTTTGTAGATTCGATCCTACCATAAGTGTGTCATTGAGTGACTAGTCAACAATTTAGTTGAAGAACTGTTTTTTTTTTTTGTATGACAGTAATGTGGCAAGAAGTAGTGCGGCATGCTGTCCAAAACGTGTTCGCTTCAAATCCAAGCAGGGTAAGCGCTGTAAAGTTGATATTTCTTTCCGCTTTCAGGTGAAGATCGCACCACAACTGCGAGAAGAATAGAGTCCTGCAGAAATTTTCTCGTATTAAGAGTGCAACGAGGCGCACAATATTCTCCTTCACCTTAAGCTGTCACCTAACAACGGAAGCACAAGTACACATTTAGCAAGAGTAGTAGTGGTAAGTTAACCCCAATTATACCCTGAACTCAATCAGCATATGGGTCAAGGGAAGAAACAAAAATGATAGCAAAGTTCGTAAGTAGAGCAGCTCCAATTTCGAAGCGTGTCTATTTAGCGACATCCGTCGTTAATGGCATTGTACCGGGGGGTGTACAGAAACTGTGTAGTGCGCTTTTGGACTCCGGTTTATAATTCAACTTTATAATTGCAGCATTCGCTTAGATTAGGTTTAGAATAGATATTCCAATAAGTGGTCAATATATTACCACTATATCTTTTGAATCCAGATAATCATCTTTTAAACAAACATCGATGCTGTTATTTTACCAAAAAATTACAGATTGTCAGCAAAATGTAGAAATTGACGTAAAGGATTGTAGCAATCCATCCAAAATCGAACTTACGGATGTACATATAATTTACAACATATCGATATGCTTGTAGTAGCCGATGTATTCTTGGAATTAATGCTCCAAGATGAGATTCGACTTCCTGAAAACCTTCCAGACTTATGCAGCATAGAAATGGGGTAGATTGTTATAGGGGCTACATCTCATGGTAGTGCAAAATTTCATATACACATTGCAACGTAATCATCATTATCATCATTGGACAAAGTGGTTAGAAAATTCTGGGAGGTGGAAAATTATGATAGTTTTTCGCAAGTATTGTCAGCAGAGGAAAGAAAATGCGGATGCAATAAATACTCAAATGGACGATTCATAATCAATTTACCATTCGGAAAAGTTCCATCGACAGCATTGGGTGCATCAGATGAAATGTCACGCAGGCGTTTTCTTGCATCGTTAAGACAAATAATGCGCAACGAAGAACTTCGCAGGACCCATATCGACTTTATGACTAAATATGAATCACTCAAACACGTGATTTCCATCTAAAATAATGAGATACTGAATTCGAATTACATAATTCCCATCACTAAGTTTACAAACCGAACTTTTTTTCTTTTGCTATATCATTCAATTATATTAGAGGGAATTCGTGAGGAATTGAAGGCAAAGTTTGTTACTGCTTTGTACAATTCTGTTCCTGTTCAATATCTGGAACTTAGCTCATTACATGTAAAGAAACAAACCTTGAAAAATATGGTCAATGATAATGGCCGACAGCACAAAAAAAATAAAAAATAAAACATCAGTTGTCCCTATCACTCCTTTTACTCAATGGTCGTAGTAATACATGTATTACTGTAGTCGGAGTACCTACGCGACTTGAACTATGGCGAGTTTGTGCTATGATGTGCATATTGTTAATATTTCGGGCTTAATTCTAGAAAATTGTTGCTGATGTGTGCAGAAAGTATAATCCAGGTCAGTACCTTATTTGTATTGAAAATTGTTTTAATCCATACGATTTTCACTTTATCTTATCGTGTTTTTCTTTTTGTTTTAATTTGTGTAGAGTTCAGCTTATTGTATAAGCCGGAGTTCGGCTTATTGTACACGTTTTGGACAGTATACCGCACAACTTCTTGCCACATCACGCTGTCATAAAAGAAAACAGTTCTTCAACTAAATTGTTGACGTTTAAGACGTTTAAGACGTGGGATGGGAAGTCACTCAATGACACACTTATGGTGGGATCTCAAGGTGAAGGCTGTGCAGGTACATATACGTTTACAGCCGACATCGAAAAAATATACCCTCTTGGATGAGAGAACATTATTCGATTATCTCGATGAATACATGCAGAAAGACGATTCAAAAACGTGGAATTGCACGGAGCAGCAGTTTACATTTGCGTTTCGGATGAAGAAGGCACGCTTCATATGAGCCTTCTATTTTCAAAGACTAGAGTGACTCCAGTAAAGATGGTAAGCATCCCACGATTTAAAATATGCGGCGCAGTCATTTTAGCGAAGATTCTAAATCACTTCGATGAGATCCTTAATCTGACTGAAAAGAAGCTGTAAACAGGGACAGATTCCACAATTCCGCTTTATTAGATCAAGTCGCCACCAGAACAATGGGAAACGTTTGTGGGAAACCGAGTTGGAGAGATTCAGCGACTGACGAACCAATCTATCTGGAGACACATCGCAACCAAGCAGAATCCAGCATATTTATCGTCTCGAGGAGTACTATCCTCCTACCTACCGAATTTCCTACACTGTTGTTGAAATTTCGAGGCTTTGAATCAACCAACAGACTTTTGGACAGAAGAAAGAAATATGGAAAAACCCAATAAGTTTTTTGACTGGAGGAGCGTCTAAGTTCCAAAAACTGGTCAGGATAGCTGCGTATTGTAAGAGGTTCCTCGAAAACAATACTACCTCGAAAACAAGTTCTGCCGCTACATCGGCAGAAGTGCCGAACACCAACGAAGCGACTACTGTGCTGATTCGAGTCGCACAAAGGGAAATGTTTCCAGAAGGCATCACAAAGGCAAGAGGAATGGGATCACTACATCCATTTGAGGACGGCAACAGCATCATTCGATTGGGTGGAATCCTCGGGAATGCCACCATACCATATGAACATATGACATCATTTTGGACTCAAAGCACAAACTATCAACATTAATAATACGCGAGTCACACATCAAAACATTACACGGAAATATTCAACTTAATTCAGAAACAGTTCAACTTAAGTCGTAAACAGCTTCACCATCTTCTATAGGTTTCGTACCAAAACCGCTCAACGCTTATTGGGAGAGCTGCCAGCCCCTCAAGTCACAGCGTCAAGGCTTTTCACAAACAAATGTATAGATTATGCGGGGTCTGTCAACATCCGTATTTGTAAAGGTCGAGAAGCCAAGTGCCACAAAGGATACCTGGCCATATTTGTCTGCTTGGCTACTAAAGCCATACACCTCTAAGCAGTTAGCGATGTAACTACCAAGGCGTTTCTGGCAGCGTTTTGACGACTTGCAGCTCGGCGTAGAGTTTGTGCCCAAATTTATAGCGATTGTGAAACCAATTTCGTAGGAGCAGATGTAGTGTTGACACATCTAATGAAGAGCGGTAAACAGGACTGGGAAAACATTGCGATCGTCCTAGCAACTCAGGGAACAAAGTGGAATTTCATGCTGGCAGCTTCTCCGCAGTTTGGCGGTGGGGGTGGAGATTGTTACGTTCCACTTATAGTAAAGCGATTTGTTGGTAAATTGAAACTTACTTACGAGTAGCTCGCCACGCTTTTAGCACGACTCGAAGCGTGTCGTAATTCGAGACCTCTTTGCCTCCTCACAGAAGACCCAGAGGACATTACTGCATTGACACTCTCACATTTCATGATAGGAGAAACCCTATTAACGGTTCCTGAACCAAATTAGCCCATCGGCAAACAAAGCCACACCGACCGATGGAAAGCGATTCAAGCTCATTTGGAGATATTTTGGAAGTAGTGGCAGACAAACTTATATAGGAGATATGATGCTTATAAAGAATGAATGACTTCCCACAGCAAAACGTAGCTTATGCCGCATCCTAGAAACATACGCAGGAGCTGATAATATTTTACGTGTAGTAAAGCTAAAAGCCCAACTAGGAGAATTTCGACAGCAAATTACAAAACTATGTCCGCTACCAATTAACGAAAACTCACAATAATATCAAATATATTGTATAAATGTACATATTCGACTAAATTTATTCAAATATATACATATGCATTCATAATTCATGTAAACATTTAATTACAACACCAAGAAAAGTATATATACCATATGTGAGATTCCCAGACCGACATACAATACCCTACGAAAGCCAGACTAACGTTTACACACATGAACAGAATATGTACTAGGGTTAACTGTGACGGGCTCAAGTGTACGCAACTTAGGCTACTGATGACAGGACGGAAAGAAGCCAGGGATGAACACGAGCAGAAGTAGAAGTCGAAGTCCGGGAGGCGAACGAATCTCCGCGATTAATACGTTCCACACCAGTGTAAACGTTTACCTTGCGAGATATCGAAGATGCGATAACTCCGTTTGACGAAACTGTGTTCCCCGACATCAATCGGTGGATTCAGAACTTCGAAGATAACGCTATCACGGTTAAATGGAACGAGCTACAGACATTTGTTTATGCAAAGCAATCACTGAAGGGAGCCGCTAAACTATTCCTTCGAAGCCAATCAGGTGTTAATAGTTGGGCTGTGCTGAAGAAGAAGCTAATTGAGGAGTTCGGTAAGAAGATGTCAGTAGCCGAGGTACACTGAATGCTGAAAGCAAGGCATAGGAAGGCATCAGAATTCCTAAGTGAATATTTGTATTGCCTCATTGAGTTGGGAAATGAGATCGCTCTTGATTAAGAAAGACTAATCGAATACTTCGTTGAAAGGATTCAAGACAGTAAGCAGGATAAAGCGGTCTTATATCGGGCCAAGTCAATTTCGGAGCTTAAAAACCAAATTAATATATACGAGCAGGTGAGGGGTCTCATTCCTCATCCATCCCACTCAAGGGAGTGTCATCGAACGCGGGCTAGTGGTCAGGGTTCTACTACGTTTACCGTTCAGCATACAGTGACGATGGAAAATAAAGGTAGGGGTTGTTTTAGGTGCGGAGATTTAACGCACATAGCTAGGCAGTGAGCGCACGTGAGTTTAGGTGCTTCAAATGTGGGCAGCTTGGTCACAAAGCAAACGAGTGCCAGCTGAGGGACCAGACAGCGCAGCGATCGGTAAAGGCAGAAAGGGCCATAGTGTCTGTGCTATTAGACACTTGGAGTTGGAGTTGAACTTCCACATAGTGAAATAAGCAGACATGCAGTATACAGCTGTAATACAATAATAAACGATGTGATAGAGACAATTGACCTAGTCATCACAGTAGAAGGTGTGGAGCTTAAACAGAAGCGGACCGGAGAGAGTCACAAAAGGATCCAGACGACCACGCATTTCACCCGATCCAGTACATAAGCCGAAAAAAAACCAGCCCAGAAGAGAAGTACCACTCTTATGAGCTAGAGGTGCTACCCATAATAGAGGCGCTCAAGGAATGGAGAGTGTATATGCTCGGGTCGAAGTTTAAGATCATAACAGACTGCAAAGCGTTCGCTATGACTATGCGAAAGGACGACGTTCCATTAAGAGTATCCAGGATTGCGAATTTTTTCCAGGAGTTCGAGTATGATATATCACACCATTCGGGCTCGAAAATGAAGCGCGTCGACGCTCTGAGTAGGCTGTCGTGCCTCATGGTGGAAGATAAGTTGGTTCATCGCCTGAGAAGTGAAGAAGACAATTGGAGCAGTGAGAAAGGTACTGGAGAAGGACCGGTATGAAGACTCTTTTATGAAAGCGGGAGTTTCCTATAAGGATCCCAATAAGGGACTTATAGTTGTTCCGGCTGCAATAGGACAGGAGGTCATTGGCACAGGACATTTTTCAGGAGCACGCAAGACCTGATTGAAAAAACATTTTATACTCTGAGAGTCAAGTGCTTTATAGTGGATTCTAAAGTCGGTAAGAAGGAGGGCTATCTGAAGCCAATCAACAAGAAGGACAAGCCACTGGGAACGTTATATGTCGATCACGTCGGGACGATGGAACAAACGCACAAACCAGCACAAAAAACTGGCAAATCGCGCGAAACGAGACTAAGTGAACACACGTCAATTCCACGTACAAAAAGAAAAACAACTTACTTTTTTTCATCACCTCGGTACAAATACCGTATGCAAGCGATGCAAAATATTTGGGAATTACTCTAGATGCAAAACTGAAGAGGAAATCAGTCTAAGAGATATGAATTGACTTATGGGAAGATACTCTAAACTAAGCACATATAACAAGCTGCTTATATATAAGCAAGTGCTAGAATCTTCGTGGACTTATGGTATACAACTTTGGGGTTGTCTGTCCTACAGACCTTCCAGAACAAAGCGCTTGGAGCAATCGTAAAAACCCTCAAATTAAGTGATTTTAGGGACAGGTCAATGTACTCAACCGAATTAACAGTCCAATTAAAGCACGAGCATTACTCGATACAGCTTCAGTTCAAAGCACAAGCCATTGCAAGCCTCGGAGATGGGAAATAATCCAATGAAACTAAGCAGGAAGGGAAGCCTCTGCCTTCAATCCAGAGTTACAAGTTTTCATCCTCAATGCAATAACTTCTCGTCAGCTCAGTCAAAAGATCGCTACTCAGAATTGGCACATACCGAAAAATATTAAGCAGACAAGGAATTCAATCAGCCCCAGGAGATCGATCTACTTATTGGAGCAGAACTATATCCGGAACTCATTTCGGTTTAACAAATCAGGATAAACAAGAATAGACCAACACTCCAAAATACCTTTCCTGGATGGGTAGAAATAGGAAAGGCTACATCGGAATAATAATCATCAACACCATTTTGCGGGGTTTTAACAGAGACTCCACTTTGGAGGAATTAGTCCAATGGTTCTGGACTATAGAAGAAACTCTATCAACAAAGACCATCGATCAAACACAGTTAACACTTGAGGAACAACAATGCGAAGAAATTTTCGCAAGGACACTTGGATACGCACTCAGTCTCCCCCCTCAAACTTTCGTCTCGAATCGCATTTCCTTCATTCAAGAAGAAACTCGTCAAGGACAATGGAAATACGTCAAGTCCGAGGTCAATCCAGCAGATATTTTATCTCGAGGGATGTTTCCGATGAGCTACTCAAATGCCGTCCTTGGTTTAAGAGACCAGAATTCCTGTAGAAGTCTCAATCAACATGGCCAGTAAAACCATCAGCAACAAGGAAAGAGGATTTACCCGAAATCAAACCAATAAAGACGCTTCTGATGACAACAAGCAGAAAGTTACATTTCCTCGAGGAAATCAACCATCGAAATTCGTTCACTACCCTAAAGTGAATAACGGCATACATCATATGGTTAATCAGTAATTTAAGGCCAGCAAGGTCGTATAGATTAAAAGGAATGGTATCCTCCCCACAAGAATCGAGAGCAGCCAATTTAGCTATTATGAAACACATTAAAAAAAACTGACTTCTCAGCTGATATAAATTCATTGAAGAAAACTGGACTAATATTTTAAAAAAAAAGCCAGTTGAGCCCCCTTTCACCGTTCATCAACACTTACAACGTTATTCGCGTAGGAGGTCGATTAGATGCCTCTAAACTACCATATGAATCCAAACATCAAATTATTCTGCCAAGTTCACTTCCTTCATAAGAAACTACACGCCGGACCACAAGCCTTAATAACAGCTGCCAGACAAACCTATTGGATTTTAAGAGGGAATCAACTCGCTCAAACCATTGTACACAACTGCATACGCTGCTTCAAGCGAAACCAAGGAGTATTGAACAACTAATAGGCAACCTACCACCAGGACGGGTACATCCTGCAAGACCATTCATTAACGTTGGAATTGACTTTCTCGGTCCTGTCTATACTCATTACCGGATAAGAGGAAAGAAAACAACAAAGGCGTATGTAGCAGTTTTCATATGTTTTGCCACAAAGACTGTTTACCTGGAGCTCGTCACAGATTTAACAACCCAAACGTTAATCGGAGCACTTAAATGATTCGTAATACTCCGTAGTACGTCGGAAAAGATATTTTCTGACAATGCAACAAATTTCATGAGAGCCCGAAACGAGTTAGATGAATTCCACTTAAAAATCTTTAGCGACGAAGCGCAGCATTAAATCAGGAAATATTATGCGGAGAAGAGTATTGGATGGCAACCAAAACTCCCATGATCGTCACATATTGGCAGCTTATGGGAAGCTGCAGTCAAGTCAGCTAAACAATATATCAAGCGCATATTTTCTGGGGCATCGTTGACAGAAGAGTTCACGACAGCTTTGGCGGATATCGAAGTAATACTTAATTCACGACCGCTAAATCCAATGTCAACAGATCCAAACGATTTAGAAGCATAAACGCCTGGTCATTTCCTAATTGGTGCACTCTTAACATCAATAGTTGACCCATACTTCAAGACAATAAACATAACACACATAGCCCGATGGAATCTCGTAACCTCTATTCATAGAGCATTTTGGCCTAAGTGGTCTAACGGATACCTGCAAGAGATCCAAAATAGATATAAATGGTAACATCCCCAAGAAACCATTCAACCAGGATTATTGGTATTGATAAAGGAAGACAACTTACCGCCGCTTAAATGACAGATGGGAAGAATACTTCAAACAATTCCAGGAAGAGACAAGCTCACACGAGTCGTTGACATTAAAACAGCTACTGGCGAGATAAAACGATCCATCTTCAAGGTAACAACGTCACAAAACCCAACAACATCTGAAGACGTGCATAAAAGGAGATAACTCACCCACTTAAAGAGCGTTTTTACCCAATAAAACAAACTTCTGCAGAAACCAACGCTGCAGAAGGAGAACAACATCATAAGAAGCGTAAAAAATTCAGGTGCATCCCCCCTTCCAAGGCGGAAGATGAGGATTAATCCCGTCACTTCACTTCTAATGACCTTCTGGATTATGGGCACAACTTACTGATAACCAACAACCTAGAGTCCAGTAGAAATCCAACAATTGACTAACGACTCAGGAATTTTCTTCGAAAACTTAGGACAGGCGCAGCTGATAACCGATGATTGGAACCTGTTCGTCTACGTCAACATGTCAAATTATTGGCACGAATTTCAGGGACTAAAGGAAAACGTTAACCAACTAACACTGAAATGTGGATCTCTACACACCCAACCTCAAAATTTCTGCAAGCCTGTTGTGACCCAACTTAAACATCGCGAAAGATCGCCATTCGATTTTGTTGGTACAATAACGAACAAGCTTTTTGGCATCCTCGACCAAGACAATGTTAAGTTTATCGAAGAGAATATTCAAAATACACACAAAAATGAAAATCATCTTCTACAGTTTAACAAACATCAAACATCATTGAGTCAACCACTAATGTAGTAAACAAATTCATGACGTCCATAAAAGAATAATTCACAGTTATAAATTACCACCTAGCAGGAATCTATAGCACAATACGAAATCTCAGCGCAACAATGGATGAAGGTCAGAGGTTTAACTACATACATTGCCGTATATGTGTCTCAAATAATGGACAGTTTTCAGCGAAGTCAACTGGTTACAGTTACAGATACACATCAGGGAAGAATAAGTTCATTACTCTTATCCCCAAAACAAATGCTTAAAGAACTCAGTTACATTCGGAAACATATACCAACAAGTCTAACATTACCTGGATACGATCAGCACAATCTACCAAAATTAAACGAACTTTTAAGAGTAAAGGCAAGAGTAACGCCTTCAGCCATCCTATTTCTCATCAAAATGCCACTATTAGAAAGTCAAGTGTTCGAGATTTTTAAAATTATAACAGTACCGGTTTATCATAATGGTTTTTTTATGTTCATCCAGCCTTCAACATAATATCTTGCGATAAGCCCATACCGAGATCAATACTTTCCATTGTCCACAGACCAATATCAACAATGCCTAGAAACCGATGACCGGAAGTACAATATTTGTGTAAACAGCGACAACGCCCACCCCATAAAGAAGTATTTGAGCTCTAGGATCCTAAGGTCGGGGAGGATGTTTGAAGCATCAGACGTATTTTAAGATAGATTAAGTATTTTTTTGTTTAACACAATGTGTAAATAATTACCAACTCATTTTCTTTACTGCCCTACTATAATAAAGTATAATCCAATATTCAGAATACCTTTCTTCACATGTCATATTATTCCTGTCAGCATTCCCACACTCTATTTCGCCGAATCAGCGTATATGACACACGCCAATTCCAGACAGGTGCATAAATGGAGACCTAGTATATGATTCCCATGCTAACTCCTATGCAAAATCCCGGTCCCATTCCCACGATTTAAGTTTAAAAATATGTATATAAGTCAATTAAATTTTTCAATAAAGTCACTTGTGCCAAGAAGTTGTGTTCAAGAAGATCAAAAGAGATCTTTGCCAAAGTGCTTGTGAAGTTTTTAAAGGGCTTAGTGTAAACGGAATCGTGCCTTAGAAAATGTACTTGTGAAACACAAAAAAAATTTACGTTGTTACTTTTCTATTAAATATTTAATATAGTGTTTTTGTTTTCAATATACGGTTAAACAAATAAATGTTTGCATAGATGGAATATGCTCCTAGCATATTTCAATGGAACTGTTTCATTTGCTGGGCAGAGCTTGGCGAGTTTACTGTTTTATTTACTTTTTCGATTGGAGCTACAGTTGACTCCTTCAAGTTATTCAGAAAACTGCCACCAATCCGCGATTTATTGATGAAGCTCAAAATACAACAACATTTTAGTTGAAAAACCGTTAAAAGCTTGAAGCTGTTTCACTATCTCATCAAGCAGCTCAATCATGACCAATCGTTACCATCCACGCAGAAATATTATTACCGGAGAGCAAACCCCCAATGCAAATTGAGACGGGTTGATCGCATTGGTAACAAACGACTGCGTAAACCAACCCAATTGACTCGATTATTAGGCCAACCTGCGATAGAAACTGCCACAGCACACAATGTGAAAGAACTGCATGACTGAAGGAGATTCTAGTGCTCTTTGAGGAATCGTTAGATGATCCGAAGAGCAGCCTAATTATTGAAGATTTTCTGTAATTCTTAGATGAATGTCTTCAGATGATCGAAGCTTACAGCAGAAGCAATGATAAGGAGAAGCGGCCAGCGTAGGTTGAATTTAGCGTAACAAATCACTGAAATTGTTCGACATGCAAATTAGATAATCATACAATTTTCAACTCTAAAAATTTCTTGTCGCTTTCAGGTGAAGATCGCATCAGGACTGTGAGAAGACTACAGCCCTGCAGAAATTTTCTAGTATAAAGAGTGCAACGAGGCGCACAACGTTCTTCTTTACCTTAAGCTCTTACCCAACAACGGAAGCAGAAGTAAACATTTAGCAAGGGTAAATCAACCCCAATTGTACACTGAACTTAATCAGCATATGAGTCATACCAAAGGTCGTAAATAAATCAGCTAAAACTTCAAAGCATGTGTATTTAACGACAGCCGTTGTTAATGTCACTGTACCGCGGGTGTACTGAAACTGTGTAGTGGGCTTTTGGACTCCGGCTAATAAAATAGATACTATAATAAGTGTAATTCGGATCTCTGAATTGCCGTGGTAAATATATTATAACTATAACTTTTGAATCCAGATTATCATCATTTTACACAAACATCGCTCCTGCTATTTCACCAAAAATTACAGATTATCAGCAAAATGTGGAAATTGACGTGAAGGATTGGAACACACCATCCGAAATCCATCTGATATATGCATAATTCACAACGTATCGATATGCTTGTATTAGCCGAAGTATTATTGGTATTAAATCTTCAAAATGAGATTTGACTTGCTGAAAACCTTCCAACCTTCCTACATCTCATGGTAGTGCAAAATTTCTCATACACATTGCTACAAAATCATCGTTATCATCATTAGACAAAGTGGATAAGAAATTATGGGAGGTGGAAAGTCATGATGGACTTCCGCAAGTGATGTCAGCAGTAGAAAGAAAATGCGAAGAACATTTGTCAGAACCACTAAAAAATATTCAAATGTACAATTCATAATCAGGTTACCATTCAGATAAGATTGATGACGATAATGATGTTATATTGCGATATATGATTAGGATTTTTTGTTGTCATAAGGAAGGACTTAAAGTTTGCCATCTAAATGCACAAATTTGCAACCGAAAATAGATAAATTTAGAAAATTTTTTGTAAACTCCCAAGTCGATGCGATCTAAATGTCGGAAACGTGGTTTCCGTGATATGTGAAGGATGTAGTATATGTTTTGAGTGGTTACAAACTTTTTCGTTTTGATAGGAGTAATCGTATTAGCAGTGGTGTAGCGATTTATGTACCAGAAGGACTAACTAACTAACTTCTAAACTAAAATGTCAGTCACCTTTTGAGAGCGCCATTGAGTATCTTCACATATATATAAACTGTCGTGAAAATGCTGTTCGTTTATACAATGTGTATATATAAATAAGAATGTTAATTTAACACCTGCTTATGATTTCATGGAGGAAAGTTCAACCAGTGCTAATTATGTAATTTTCCGCCGTCACTTTAACAGTAACATTTACTACATCCAGTAAATACCCAGCTCCCCAGCAATTTTACAAGTACATGCAGTACCTTGTTAGATCTGCTTTTTGTCAAAAGTATAAACAAAGCTGTTTTGTACGATCAAATTTCAGCATTTTAAAAACATGACCTCATCTTTCTCACCTCTGATTTTGACATAAAAAGTTTTACAAGGTTTACAGGTCCAGCTATTTATTTATAAATTTTAAAAATATAGACAGGTCTGCCTTAGAACACCAAATATATTGCATTCCATGGGACCTAGTGTTTTCTATGCCCTCACCGGATGTCCAAGTTGAGTTCATACATAAAAATTTAAATCATCTTTTTAATACACACGTCCCAGTAACCACTGGAACGGTAAAAGAAAAAACAAGGGCCTGGCTAACTAACGAGATATATTGGTGTTAATGATACAACGTGATCAGACTTACCGTCAAAGGAAATGCTTTAGTATAGACGAGCACCAATAAGTCTATAAACAACTAAGAAACAGCGTGGTTCGTGGAATAAGAATTGCTAAAACACAGTTTTATTCAAATCGCCTAGCTACTAGTTCTGATGGAAACTGTGGAGTATCATCCGTGAATTAGGGATCGGCAAAAAAAATTAAAGTGCGCAATTACTATCGATGGCAACGAACTTAATCACAGATTTGTATCTATTCCACATCTTGCAAATCGTGCAAACGTTGCTCGTGTTATCCCAAGCGGCACATCATTTTCTTTCCAAAGAATAGAAAGCACGGATATTGTGGAAAGTTTTTTGTCTATTAAGTCAAATGCTGTTGGGGTGGATGGAGTACATCCAGTTTTTATTAAGGCCATATTACCATTATTTCCTTCATATATGACGCATGTGATCAATACCATTTTTACAACCGGCGTTTTTCCCCACCAATGGAAATTGGCCAAAGTATAGGGTGATTTATCATGAGGCTTGATTTTCAATAGGCCTTTTTTTGACAGGTCACGCGTGACCCCTATCAAACTGCTTTATCACCTTTGTTCAGTAAAATTTGGCAAGTCATCATTGAAAGACACACACCACAACAGCATCTAAAAATTGTTCAGCTGTATTACGAAAATCAGCGTTCTGTGAGAAATGTTTTTCGTGCGGTTTGATGAATTTACGGTGCGCATAATCGACCTACTGAAACCACTTTTGGCAATACCATTCACAAATTTGATTCCGGTTAACATTAGTGGATGATACTCGACCGGTTAGATCACATTCAGCACGTAGTGAAGAGACTATACCAGCTGTAGCTGAGAGTGTATGCAAAGACCGTGACGAGTCGATTCGTCGTCGTTCTCAGCAGCTTGACTTTGCGTGTTCGATAAATTGGCATATTTAACGTGAGGATCTCGACCTCAAAGCGTAAAAATTCAACTTGTGCAAGAACTGAAGCCAGGCGACCTGATTTTGCGTCATATTTTTAGTGAATGGGCTCTGGAAAAACTTAATGAAAATCCTGTGTTTTATCGTAAAATTTTGTAAAGTGATGAAGCCCATTTCCGGCTCGAGGGATACGTTAGTAGACAAAATTGCCATATTTGGGCTGATGATCAACTCAAACAGTACCAAGAGCTACCATTATATCCATTAAAACAACGGCATGGTGTGGTTCATGGGCTGGTGAAATCATTGGTCCATATTTCTTCAAAAATGAGGCAAATCAGAATTTTACCGTCAATAGTAACCTTAATCGTGCTACGTTAATGGACTATGTGCTTTCTAAGATTCAAGCACACAGCCTTTAAAATAATAGACTTGTTGAGAAATTATTTTGGTGAGCACTTAATGTCACCTTTTGCTACGGTAAATTGCCGTCTAGATCGTGCGATATCATACCTTTGGACTATTTTCTCTGGAGATATGTAAAGTCTTTTTTGGAAGCCAAAATCAATCGTGTTATCAGTGAGATACCAGTCGCTATGCTCGAACGAGTCGCCCAAAATTGGACTTTCTGAAGAAGTTGTCGTGGCCAATATTTACATGATATCGTTTTGAAAAAGTAGATGCTATGAATTGTTCTTTTAAGGGTTAATAAAAATTTTAAATTTACGTGTTTTATTTTACATTTTATATCAAACCTCACGATTAATCACCCTATAGTATCGCTAAAAACAGCCAAAATTAATCGTGTTATCCGTGAGATACCAGTCGCTATGCTCGAACGAGTCGCCCAAAATTGGACAAGACGTTGTCGTGGCCAATATTTACATGATATCGTTTTGAAAAAGTAGATGCTATGAATTGTTCTTTTAAGGGATAATAAAAATTTTAAATTTACGTGTTTTATTTTACATTTTATATCAAACCTCACGATTAATCACCCTATAGTATCGCTAAAAGCTCGACATGTGAGACCTATATCTATTTTACCATTCTTCTCTAAGGTTTGTGAAAGTGTTATGCATAATCAAATAAATACCTTTTTTAAACGCAATTATCTACTGGTGTCTGTTCGGTCTGGATTTCGTGCCAAGTATAGCTGTACAACTGCATTATTGAGCGTGGTAGAGGACATAAGAGAGAATCTGGATAAAAACAATGTCACCTTCTTGGTGCTTCTAGATTTCTCGAAAGCTTTTGGTATGGTTGAGCACTCCACTCGTATTTATAAATTACATCACTGCTTTAATATGTCATCTTATTTTAGAAAATTACTCTGGAAGGCGTTCTATCAGAATTTCTTCCTTTGCATCGAGGCGTTTCCCAAGGGTCGATTTTGGGACATCTTCTATTCTCAATGTATGCCAATGACATAGAATCTGTTATTATGAATTCGTTAAAGCACCTCTATGCGGACAATATTCAAATTTATAGAAGTTGTGCCTTTGGATTAATAGAAAACTGCGCAAATGATATAAATAAATATCTTCAACGTATTTCGAAATGGGCGTTGGAAAATAGCCTAGCACTGAATGCAAATAAATGTAAGTGTTAAGTTATTTCAAAAAAAAAAAAAACGTTTGGACTTATCTTATTATCTATTTACCAATAGATGGTCGAATCGTGGTCGAATTGTGCAAAAACCTAGGCATATTATTCAACAGAGAACTGACGTGGAATAGTCATATTGATGCTAATCTAATAGATCTGTTTGCTTAATTCTTCCACAATTCTCTTGTCTAACATCTGAGAGACAATTTTTCATTGCTGCCATTCGCCTTTGGAATTCACCGAGAGAGCTAAATGACACACTCAGATTTAAGAGCGAGTTTCATCTTTTTTCTTGAATCAAAGCACTTGGATTTTAACTTCCCCATTCCTTTTTTATTTTTTTGTCTCAAGCGATTTTTGAAATTTTGAATTTTGAATTTTAAATATAAAAATTTTTTTAATTTCTCTATTTTTGTAAATTTTTAATTTTGTTTAAATTGTTATCTCTCACAATATTATAAGTGAATTCTTACTGTGATAGAAGTTTACAATAATAAATGAATGAAATAAGTAAACTTCTCAAGGCCCATATAGACTTCCTGACTAAATATGAATCTCTCAAACTCGTGACTTCCATCTTAAATAATGAGATACTTAAGTCGAATTACATAATTCCCATCACTGTGTTTTCAAGCCGGATAGTCTTCGATGCATAAGCGAAAACTACCTCAGGATGCTTACTCAACATATTTACATATTGGTACATACAGATGATCGACTACAATATATCACGTCATATGTTACATTGGTGGTCGCAATCAGCAATTAAATTCAAACATATCAGGTGAACACCATTATTTACGAAACAGCTTCAGCATCATTTCTAGCAACGATACGTCTCGCTAAGTTGGTAAACGATATAACCCGGCTGCAAGAGTAATCATAACGATATGTATGTGGATGATTGTCTCACTGGTGCAAACAAAATTGAAGCCTCTGAGGACCTACTGAAATCAGGTCATTTCAAACCTAGACAATTTTGCCACAGCCATCCAATTTTATAAGAGGGATTAAAGCAAAATTTGGTTACTCTACAATAATCAGAAATAGTAAAAATATTGGGACGCATTTGGGATCCAATCATCAGTGATATTATTAATGACATAAGAGCAAGGAAATTTATAATAAGAGATATGGCTGAGGAAATTCGTATTGTTGCGAACAAAGCTGATGGCATACCACGACCCCAGTTACATTTACATACAACACATCAATCCTGATCATGTTTGGAAACTGAGTGCGCCTAATTACTCGTCCCTCAGCCTGATTTATAACCCATTCTAAAAACTTTCTCGGACTGTATCCGTATTAATGGGTCTACCCATTAATCTTAAAAAAAAGCTTTCCATTCAGTTTCATAAAAATTCAATATTAGTCCCGACGATATCGTAAACGGCCTCTCATCTTTCGCGTATCATATAAGCTCTAACCGTCTATGGCACCTTCAAAGAACACGTTCTTATTTTAAAAGCTGTTATTTTTCCTAACAGTAAAATAGCTTCAAATAAAGAAATCTACCGTATATATTAATTTCCAATCTCTCCTTTACCACATTTTTGCTCTTTATGAAACCAATCTAGTGAATAGTATTAAAGATATCGACCTAGATACCGAAGACTTTAATCTTCACTGCGCCGATGGTCATGACAATGAAGAAAACTCATACGGCGCATGTAATAATGCTGACTATTCGTTCTCGCATTGATTTCAAACCGTTTAAAAAAAATATTTCACATCATACTAAAGGGTGACCAAAAAGCAATGATAGTTTTTCGAATTATTATGTTTCAGCGGCTGTCAAAGTTACTATTGACATCCAGCTGTCAAAATATTTATTAAAGTTTTCCATTTTATCGTACATCCTTTGCCGAACGTGCGGACATTTTTTAAAAATGTTATCGAGTTTCCGGCTCGGTTGTAAATACGCAACGTGAATTTCGTCATGAGGTCGGTCGTCTTCACTGCTTCTGTGTGCAGGCAATTTGTCGCATCGTAAAAAAGTTTGAGCGTGAGTACACGCTTTTGGATCTTAAGTCGGCAACCAAACAGAGATACCAATCTCGAAATGAAGAAAACATTTTCGCTATAGCGGTAGTATTGAATTGGGCATCGCTAGAGTCAACTCGGCTTATTTTGCGTTTGGATTTTGGTCCACATCTGTATCTGATTGTGGTGATGCGAAAATTGAAGCCAGACAACCATAGGCAATGCCGTGTGGTCACTAATAGGGTGCTTCAAATGTTGACCGGAGATCCGGATTTTGGCCTCGGCCGAGGCCCATTTTTGGCTCAGCGGCTATGTCAACAAGTAAAATTGCCCTTGTAAGAGCGAACACAGTCCGCAAGTGTTCAGCCAAGCATCAATGCATCCGCAAAGATTGACTGTTTGGTACGGTTCATAGCACGGCAGCATCATCTGACCTTATTTTTTTTTTTTGAATAAGGAAGGAAACACCGTTACAGTCCATTGTATCAATCAGATATAGAGCAATATTAACCGTCTTTTTGTTTTCAGGGCTCGACAGGAGAAAGGTTGCTTCATAATTAAGCCAGAATCATTTTATATCTCACACCGTTGTTTTCCTATTGACCAGATATCACCTTTTTTTTCAAAGGGTTATGTTTAAATATGTTGTAGTTATATTCGACCTTCCTAAACAATTCATGGCTACCAGTTAGCTATAAATACAATTACTTCCATACTTCCAAAGCTATAATGGGTTTAAGGCGATCCACTTTTGAAAAAGAAATTCTTTTCACCGATTGCCTTTCTGATTCCAGACTTCACCAGTTGGGTGGAGTCATCAAGATCATTGGTAGGCAACGTGGTATTATATTTACCTCCGATACAGACAACTGCGTCGTTTCAAAAAGTAACCAACTTCTCTCTAAGGTAGCCAACTACCACCCAGCCCTTCCTCTTTTTTCTTTTAATATGACAATGGTCTTAAAATTATTACTTACAAACACTCTTACAGTTTTAATTATCATAGAGCAAACTTTAGTAAACTAAATAACCTCCTTAGTAATGCCAATTTCAGATTTCTCTGGGATAAACTAGGACTCTTTTACACTGAGATTTTTTACTATATTTCACAGTGTGTACCATGCTTACGAAAAAAAAACCGTCACATTCTACTTGAACCAAATGCTTTATACCCTTGTTTCCGATCGATTTTTTGAGTCTAATAACAACTAAGAAACAGCGTCGTTCGCGGAATGAGAATTGCTAAAACATTGTTTTATTCAAATCGCCTAGCTACTAATTCTGATGAAAACTGTGGAGTAACCTCCGTGAATTAGCGATTGGCAAACAAAAATTAAAGTGTACAATTACTATCGATGGCAACGAACTTAATCGTACACTTCTATTTATTCCACATCCTGCAACCTCAGCAAAGGTTGAAGATCGTGCAAACGGTGCTCGTGTTATACCAAGCGGCACATCATTTTCTTTCCAAAGAAAAGAAGGGATATTGTGGAAAATTTTTGTCTATTAAGTCAAATGCAGTTATGGTGGACGGAGTACATCCAGTTTTTATTAAACCTATATTACCACTACTCCTTCCATATATTACGCCCGTGATCAACACCATTTTTACAACCGGCATTTTTCCCCACCAATGGAAAATGGCCAAAATAGTATCAATCCCTTAAAACTCGATATGTGAGGATTATAGACCTACATATATTTATTTTACACTTCCTCTCTAAGGTTTGTTATTCATAATCAAATAAATACCTTTAATAAACGTAATAATCTACTGGTTTCTGTTCGGTCTGGATTTCGTGCCAAGCATAGCTGTACAACTGTATTAATGTGCGCGGTAGAGAACATAAGAGAGAATCTGGATGAAAACCATGTCACCTTCTTGGTTCTACTAGTTTTCTCGAAAGCTTTTGATATGGTTGACCACTTCACTATTCTTTATAAATTACATCACTGATTCAATATGTCTTCTTCTGCTAGAAAATTACATCGAGGTGTTCCGAAAGGATCGATTTTGGGACCTCTCCTGTTCTTAATGTATATTAATGACATACATAGAATCGGTTCTTATGAATTCGTCAAAGCACCTTTATGCCTTATGTCCCGGGTATTGCCTCTATTAATTGGTTTAACCGTATATTGAAAACACAAACACTATATTACACAGTATTCATTAATATTTAATTGAAAAGTAACAACGTAAAAATTTCTTTGTGTTTCACAAGTACATTTGCTAAGGCACGATTCCTTTTAAACTAAGCCCTCTAAACACTTCACAAGCACTTATTTCAAAACTTACGTATATTTTTTCGACATTTTAACGCAAAGCGTTCAAATACAATACTTTCTTATAGAAAATTTACTTATTTTATTCCGTACCGAATGTTGTCTTTCCATACGAAGTTGTTCCAGCTAGCGAGCTGTCCGAAATACTATAAATATCCAAAATTGGGTACAAAAAATCCCAAATTAATTTCTGACAGTTCGTTTGCTGTAACAAATTTGTATGGGAAGTTAAAATTCGTTACGGAATAAGATTAATTATTTTTTTAAAGAATTAATTGTTGTCTAATAAGTTCATAAGTATAAAGATAAAATGTCTAGAAAAAATACGTGAGTTTCGAAATAAGTACGTGTGAAGTCTTTACATGGCTTAGCTTAAAGGAAATCGTGCCTTAAAAAATTAAGCACTTTTGAAACAAGAAGAAACTGTTTTGTTGTTATTTTTTCATTTAATATTTACTGATTATTGTATTGTATAATACAGTGTTTTTTTTTTAATATATAATTAAAATAAAATTATAGATATACCATAGTGCAATGCGACTAGAATTTCGCGTAGATGGAATCCTGCGCATATACAATCCCAGTCCCGCTGGCAGTTGCTGACGACCTTAGACAAATGCTCATTCAAGGTCTGATTGAATCGCTCGACCATTCCAATAGATTGAGGGTTTAGTGGCGTTGTCCTTGTTTTCCTTGTTCCTAGATATTGGCACAATTCCTGGAAGACTTTTGATTCAAAGTTTTGCGCTTGATTAGTGTGTAGTTTCATTGGGATCCCGAATCTACTCACTTTCTCTTCTGCTACCGTCTTAACCTCTTGATTTGGAATAGCAAACACTTCCGGCCACTTACTGAAGTAATCCATGACGACGAGGGTGAATTGGTTGCTATTAAAAGTTTCAGGAAATGGCCTAGAGATGTCGATGGCTATTTGTTCCAATGGTGCTCCTACATTGTATTGTTGCATTCGTCCCTGTGGCTTTACTTTGGGTCGCACACCTTATGCCCTTTTTGCAATAAATCTTCACATCTTGTTTAGCACTTAGCCAATAGAAACATTCCCTTACCTTTTCCAACGTTTTGATTATTCCCAAATGGTCATGTATTTCATGGAGTACTTGCGTGACTCTATACAAACTATACAATAAGCAGAATCTATGGATGTCTTCGCAAGTTGTGGGTAACTGCGAGCTTGCAGACGAAAGCTTGCAATAAGTCTTATTTTGCCATTAATTACCTATGCTGAAGTTGTATACTGCAATATCGACTCCTTGTCCCAACGCAAGTTGCAAATAGCATTAAATGATTCCGTAAGATATGTTCATGGATTACGCAGGTATTAACGCATTTTACAACATACTAAAAGTTTGTTGGGTACAACCCTCAAACATTACATTGATGCCAGAAATTGTATCATGAAAAATAAGACTACTAAATATTAATATGAAAAGATTAATTTTTTCAAGCTCTCCTAGAACCTTGATTTTGATGCCATTACGTCATAACTATCTCAATTCGTCCCGTTTATTCTTTATTCATGCTTTTAAATTAAATATTAAATAAAAGTAGTTCCATAAAGGTTTAGAGAATAGCTTGCTATAAAATGCGACCAATTTCTCTTCATCATCATGCATTTGGGAGATGAACATTTTTCAGGGTGTGGGGTAGCTAAAGATGGGGGTATTGCACAGCTGCCGCTTGAGTTCTTGAAATGCTTTCTCACAATCTGCAGATCACCTGAACTATCGGCCTATTTTCCGTTAGTTGATGCAGGCTTTTGCAATACCAGAAAAATCCTTTACCAACCTCCTGTAGTACTTGGCAAGTCCCAAGAAGCTTCTCAATTGGTGCTTATCTTTAGAGGCAGGCCAACTTTTCACGGCTTCGACTCTATCAGGATCCGTCCTTACTTTTTCCGTTGATATAATATGACCCGGATAGTAAGCTTCCGGACGGAACAAGGTACACTTATCTGGGTTCAGCTTCAAATGAACATTTCGCAGCCTCTCAAATACTTCTTTTAGGTTTTCTCGATGGTCCTCGAAAATGTAGCTTAGACTTACTACGTTTTGGGATAATTAAACTTTAGTGAACTCTCCTGCCTTTGCAGGAGTTAGTCAGGGTCTACGCCATGTACTCCAGCCAAGTAGCGCTTGCTACGAAATTTTAATTAATTTTTGTTCCGATTTTTACAATTTCGTTTTTTGTTTTAGGTACTAGTCTCTACTTTCGTCTACTTTCATCTATTTTAATTGGTTTTTTTGTTTTTCGTACCTCGAACTTTATGGCTGTTAATCAGCCTAAAAAACCCCTTTTTATTATAAATTTGGCAACTCTGTAATTGCTAATTAGTTGTTTGTAGGTCTAAGAACAATTATGTTATTTTACGATACATTAATACGAAACCCATATGACCTCCTTTCTTAGGAAGTAGAACCACGGTGTGCTGTTTTAGAGTGTACCCAACTGTGAAGTTGCGGCTTACGCAGATGATATAGCGATGTACTTTTCTTACGAATTTGCGCTCAATATCGAGGGGTATCTCGACTATGGGTTGAGAATACTTCAAATTTACTTCAACAAGTGGAAAATACCATTAAACGAACGTAAGCTATAAGCAATATTTTTTACTAGGAAAAGAAAACCTGTTTTCTACCTAGTGGACAATTACATGTGAATGGGGCTAGTATAAGTTGGGAACCCTCAGTGAGGTATTTAAGAATTCACTTGGATTCCAAACTTATACTATATTTAATACGCACATCACAAATATCTTAAACAAAATTTCTGTTGCGACTAAGATTCATAAACCGAAAGTCAAGACTTTTAAATGAAAACAAAATAACGATATTTTATGTTATTTTTCAAGCAATAGTGTTTTTTGTTTGCCAAGTGTGGGGTAATTGGACGAAAAGCCATCTTAACAAATGGCAGGCTTAATGATGCTTAATTTACCTTGGTATCATCAAAAGGCCAATGTTGAATAAGTCCTTGATAGAATACTGAAATTGAAACAACGTTTTCTTGTTCGATGTGATTTTGTTAATAATCCTTTAGTTAATAACCTGAATGATAATAACTTTCCAATTTAATGCTCTTAGTTTAATTTATTTAACTATTCTCCATTTATTCTTTTTTGTTATTTCTTTCACTGTTATACTTATGTAATTTAACTATTTTCTTATATTATTTATTTATTTATTTATTTATTCATTTATATATTTATCCTTATCTTTATCAACTTTTTTTTATTTTATTATCTATTTATTTATTTATGTTTTATTATTTATTTATTAACATATATTTTTTTGTTTACTTTTTTTTTGTATTGAAGGGTTTTTTCTGCTTTCCTTCGTAGAGTTAATTAACGTCCATTTAATTTCAAATTATATTGTATATTCATAATAATATTACAGATGGAAGATTTATATAAATGCCAGTATCCACTCTTCAAGTCAAGAGTTGAAAATTATTTCGCTCCAGAAATGGGTAGCTGTCGTTCTTAGTTACATTGTTTGAGACGTCGGTAGTCTACACAAAACCTCGTGATGCTGTCTTTCTTCTTCACGAGGACTACCGGAAATTCCCACAGACTCTGCGATTTTTCTATCAGTCCCTCAACTTTCATCTTCAATACCATTTCGGCCACTTCTGTTTGCTTTGCCAATGGAAGACGACTTGCAGTTTGACGGATTGGTCGGGCGTCTTCGGTGTCAAAGTGGTGTTGAACAAGTTGTGTATGTCCACATTCTCCGTTTTATGCAGTAAATACGATTCATATCATATTCATATCATGTCTGTCTTTATTACATTTTACTAATACATTAAAAAATAATTATCCACAAAGCAAAGTGCTTATCTACTGGTAGTTATTATTATTTTTTAAGTAATTTTGAAGTGATTAACAATATGTTTTTAAATTACTATAGTTAAGGATTTGGATATATATACCGGGATTTTCTTTAATAAGAGCATTTGATGTCTTCACCCGAATATTTCTGCCAGTAAGGTAATTTTGCAGCCAGATTGCCAATACTCCTCTCTGTTTAAGCTCTTAATAATTTTTTTAAGGAGTTAAAGTGTCAAAGGCTTTGCTAAAGACAATAAGCAGAACAAGAATATGATGGTTTTTATTTAGCCCCGAATTGAACGTAGTTGTAAATTCTCCCAATAATTTTAAATTTCTTTTATTTTTTTGAAATCCGTACTGATTAGGATGCAGTACTTGATATCTTTTAATGAAGTTGTTTATGGGATTGACAATCACTTTCTCCATACACCTTTCAACAACTAAAATTATTGCTATTGGTCTGTAGTTTTCCATATTGGTTTTTGCTCCTCCCTTATGATTTGGCCGAGTAATTAAAGTGTTCATTAATCGTGGGACATAGGCTTGACTTATACTGCGATTGATTAATATTTGTATAACTGGTACCAAAACACGAGCACTTATTTTAAAATCAATCGGTCGTATATTACCTGCTATAGGTAATTTTTTTATGTTCAAGTGACACAAAATATAAAATATTTCTTATTCGCTGGCTTCTTCCACGTAAATACTGTGCTGTAGATGCAAGTTCTCCTGGCTAGATGTTTCGGTTTTGCATTAATGCATGACTTTTCAAGCTTTGTTTGAGAAATGCTCTGCAAACATTTCTACAGTGTCTTTTAATCTTTTATCACCAGTTAAGAAATTGTTTTTTATAACTTCATCGATTAAAAGTTTTCTTAATCCTAATATACCGGGTGAGTTTTTTAACTTGGGGCATCCAAATTACTCGAAAAATACGCGATATCGCGAAAAATGTTTCAGACAAAAGTCACAAGGTTCAGAAGGGGACATAAGATGGTTACTACGAGTTTGACTTTGAGCCAGATTTTCAAGGTCAAACGAAGGTCACTTTTGATTTTTTTATGGGATCCCCTATTTTTTTGACAGAATCGTAAACTGCGTGAAAAATTACAATTCTTTTACATGAAACACTTTTTTCAAAAATGCGTTCTTTTCCCGTCAGAGGGCGCCATAAAACTTAAGACATCAAAATTACTCTTAAAGTACGAAATATCGCGAAAAATATTTCAGACAAAAGTCACAAGGTTCTGAAGGGGACGTAAGGTGGTGATCACGAGTTTGACCCATTTTCTAGGTCAAACGAAAGTCACTTTTGATTTTTCAAATTATAATTCCTGATTTTCATTGCTCAGTCGTATTCCTCAATGAGGCACACGACTTTGTCTCAAAGGTCTCATTCATTCAGTGCTAGATACCACTGCACTGGCACGCCTAACTCATTAATCGGTTTCCAACTTTGTTAGGGTGTTAGAAGGTCGAGATTTGCTTTGAGGAAATCATTATTGCCTCGAGTGAAGTTAAAACTCAAAGAAATTTCAGATAGAGACAAATTGTCCTAAACTTATTTGAGAGTGTATGATGTGCACTCTGCCCTTTTTTTCTACTTGAACGGAACTGTACTTCATTTAGAAGTTCGATATTTGTTTTGAGGAACTGATTATTATTAGTAACGTTTTCCAGATTAATAATGCAGGCCATTTCAATTCAAGAGAAAATTGAAATGATATTGATTTATGGAGAAAGTGGATGGAACATCGATGGTGCTGTTGCTCTTTACGCCCAACGTTTCGCAGACGAGATAGGATCGCGCGCTTCCTTTTATCGGGTTATCCAGCAATTCAGTGGTGAAGGAAGTGTGCAACCAAAGAACAGGAATGGGTTAGATAGGGTGGCTGTTGAGGACAATGAAATAGCAGTGTTAGCTGCCGTTGCACACGATCCTCACATTAGAATTCGCCAAATAAGTCGTGAATCAGGAATTTCTCAAACGACTGTCTGTAAGATATTTCATCGGCATAATTACCATCCTTATCATGTTTCAATGCATCAAGAACTTTCTAGTGCGGATTTTCGCAACCGGGTTTCCTTTTGTCAATGGGCACTTCAGCAAACTGAACGAGACTCCTTTTCTTTGCCAAGGTGTTATTCTCTGATGAGTCGACTTTCACCAATCACGGTACGGTTAATCGACATAATATGTATTACTGGGCTACCGAAAATCTTTTTGGTTGCGAAAAGTTGAACGCCAGCACCCTTTAAATGTTAATGTTTGGGCGGGAATTATTGGGGGTAAATTAATATGTCCATATTTTATGGAAGGCAACTTGAATGGTGAAAAGTAAGCAAACTTCTTGCGGGACCATCTTCCAGTATTACTAGAAAAACTGCCATTGGAGTTGCGACAAACAATGGGGTTTCAACATGATGTTTACCATCAGCGATGCATCGGAGTAGGGGGTCCGAAGCAATGGCCTGCTAGATCACCTGATTTTACGTCACTTGATTTCTTCTTGTGGGGCTACTTAAAAAGTGAGGTTTACAGAAAAAAGCCAACAACACGTGAGAACATGGAAAGACGAATAACTGAAGCTTGCCGGAAGATTACCCCAGAAATACTTCTCAGTTCTGTTGGTTCATTTAGAGCGCGGATAGACAAGTGTATTGAAGTGGATGGTCTCATTTTCGATCATTTGTTGAAATAGTCTCGGGAAATAAATGTCAGAACCTTCTAAGTTTTTATCTGAAACATTTTTCGCGATATTTCATGCTTTTCGAGTAATTTTGATGTCTTAAGTTTTATTGCGCCCTCTGACGGGAATAAAAAATAAAAATTTTTGAAAAAAGTGTTTCATGTAAAAGAATTGTAATTATTCACTCAGATTACTAATCTGTCAAATTCCCATTAAAAAATCAAAAGTGACCTTCGTTTGACCTTGAAAATGGGGCTCAAAGTCAAACTCGTGGTCACCATCTTATGTCTCCTTCAGAACCTTGTGACTTTTGTCTGAAACATTTTTCGCGATATCGCGTATTTTTCGAGTAATTTGGATGTCTCAAGTTAAAAAACTCATCCTGTATAGTTCATTTATAACATTCCATGTTTTTCTATGGTAGTTATGAGAACCTAGAAAATTTTGTTTGTAGAAATTGCCTCTGATAACTTGGATGATTTTATTTACAATATTTCGGAAATTTTTATATTCAAATTCGTAGGTTTGACTTCTTGGACTGCTTTTGCATCTCCTGTAGAGCTCGTCTCTCTTCTTACACATTTTAATAATTTTACTGATTATCCACGGTTTTTGTTTTTGTATTTTATTCTTTGTTTTTGCCTTACTAGATTCAGCGTAGATGTGGTTTATTTTGTTTACAAAGTTATTGTACAGCTTTTTCACATTGTTTTCTTCAAGCATGTTTTTCCAATTTGTTTGCTCTATGAGAGCGTTCACTTGTTGCTGGAGAATATGAACTATATTAACTTCTTTGGTTGTTTTTTCGTTGTTAATGTCTTTGGTTGTGATCCGAAAGATCAGTTTCAATATCTATCTTTGTTAAGCTTACATATACGTGGTCAATGAGAGTTGAAGTTATTCTTATCAAATCGACACGTGCTTAATGGCACTTGTAAGATCTTTTGAAGTTATCATTTCCATATATTGCAGAAATAAAGAATTATTCTCATTTGGAATATTTATTTTGACATCACCTAATACATACTATGTTTTCTTTGCCGGCTTTGATGGCATCATAAATTTCTTCTTCGACTTAGTCGCCTATATTGCATGGATATATTTTTCTTCACCTTTATGGATTATTTCTAAATGTATTCCTTCATAGTTTATTGGCTTTGCTGGTATTATTCTGTACTTTATATCGTTTTTAATAAATACTGCAACACCTCCACCTTTCATTTCTTCCCGATTTATGACTTCAAGTTTCAAGTCCGTCAATATAATATATATAATTTTTTTGTTTAGGTATATTAATTTCATTTAAAACTAATATATTAACATATCATAATATATTTTCAATTTCTGCTATGAAACGTTTTTTTATAGATCTAATATTAAAACACATATAACAAAAGTTTCTGTTTCTCTTTATTCTTCTGTTTCTAGCATACATTGATTAGTTGGACATTCGATTTACATCATTATAAGTCGCGACGTGTATGCTTTCACCTTTCTCGTGTTTTTTTGCGAGTACTTCACCTGCTGCCTTAAACACAAATTTCCAGTTGCACTCTTTGGCTTTGTTTTTTGCTAGACTAAGAAGATGTTTGTTTGTTGGCGAGAGTTGATTGTTAACGAAGACAATTGCATCCATTTCAGTTTCTGCAGCTTGACCATTGCAAATGTTTTCCCTAATTTTTTTTTCTTGCGAAATATTGCGAGTCATTTTTGCTCTTTTGATAAAATTTGTTTTCAAAGTATTACTGGCAAAGGAATCTATAATTGTGGATTTGCTGTGATTTTTTTTAATTCGTTCTGTAGATATCAGATATATCAATAGTGTTGACGGTGCAGTCAATTGTTCGGCCCAGTGATTTTACAATTTTGAATGAGATTTTCATTTTGTGTAGATCGAACGTTTTTAATTTCAATGTCGTTTTTTAACAGTTGTTGTTCAAGTGTATTAATTTTTCGTTTCCATTAGGAGCATTTGTTGGTCTGTTTTCGTGTTGCTTTTTTAAGCTCTTTTATTTCGATTGGGAGTTTCTTTAAAGCTGTAGCAATTATTTGCTACAAACTCGCAACTAGAAGTTATTTCGGGCATTACTTTCCCCATTTTTCGAATTTCATTTAAGATTTGGTTATGTTCTATTGACCTTGGTGGTGCGCTTGTGATTTGGACTGTGTCTAGATCTTGGACAGCGCCAGGAGAGCTCACGCTTCTCATACGCTTGGACATCGATTGAACTAGTGTTATTTCAAATTTTGTCGATTTTGGTATGGCAGGCGTAATGAGTTATTTTCTACAGACTGGACATTTCCATTCTTCCTTTTTTGCCGCCGTCATTTTCCGATAGGTTTTTTCGGTGATAGTAGCGCATCCATCCGGTCACATCTGTAGCACGTCACGAAATCACCCTCGGTGGGAAGGTCACAGAAACACTCGCTTTTTAGATTTTAAAATAAATAGTACGAAATTAACGGGGTTAAGAGTCACTATCTTTGATTTACTATTAGTTAGGTTCAGTCTTTTTAAATTAGAAGTAGTAAATGGGATCACTAGAGAAGAGAGAAAGAGAGAACACAACCAATCACTTCGAAATACGTACTCTCCCATTAGTTTTTCTGCCAGGGTTCGCTGTTCTTAATCCAGTTTACAGAGGCTGAGAATTTTGTTCTTGATTTTTATGCTCTGAACTGCTGTTACGCCCTGTGTTGTACGAATTGTTTCCGTTGTGGTCGATATGGCCTCAACACGTGCAAACTTTCCAACTAGTTCCCCCTTTGAAGTCTCTCCTATATATTAGCTCCATCCAATAGAATCGGTGGATGAGCTTCCAATTTTGCCCAAACAATTGCTTCCGACGAAGGATCTAGAAACCGATTTCTGCAGATAACGACTTTTTAGATTGAAGTATTGGCGTCCTGTTTCCGTTTGTGTCCCAAAGTCCACAACTAGTCAATGTTCTTATATGAAGTCTGTACCAATGATACACTTATTGTATATGTCAGCCACCAGAAAAAAGTAAAAGAAAGCTTTTATGGATAGGTGGATTTTTATACGGACTTCACTATACACCTTAGCTGTTTCTCCGTAGCTGTCCTCAAACTGCAACTGTTGGTGTTATGTAACTACGATTTCTGAACCAGACCTCTCCTGATAATTAAGGCCATGGCACCGGTGGATATTGTTGCCATCCACTACTAGCGTAGAAGTTTTGCATCGTTTCGCTAGCGAGACTTGGATGATGGTTCTGATGCCGTCGATTCCTGCTCCTAAATTCTCTCAAACTGTTTCTCGATAGCCTGTACAAAGGCGACAGCCCATTGTTAGGGCAAAACACTTCTCCTCTTTATCCCAGTCATTCGCACAAACTGTTTCTTATGAGGGAGGCTTCAACTCTTTACTCCTTGGACCGCTTAAACAACATTCGCGGAGTTTCTGTTTTCACACTGTGTCGAGCACTTTTGCCAGTTGCTTAAATTTGCTGCCCATTTGTTCGAATTTGTCGTCAACATTCTTCTATATTCATTCACATTTGTCATCGATTTCTTCGAACTTTTTCCGTAGAACATTCTTTTGTTCTTTTAGTTTTTGTTCTAGACTATTCTTTTGTTCGTCGAATGTTTGTTCAATGCTGTTCTTCTGTTCGTCTGGATTGTTCATCGCAGCCATGTAATTGCCGGTACTTACCGATTCTTCCTCATCAATGTCAAAGGAGTATGTATCGGGATCATGTCTCTCGTTGCGTCCTGAAATTGGAGCACCAAGTAACTTTTTCCTCCACTGGCGCTGAAGTTGCTCTTGTTCAACTCAGATTTGAGTTGGATGAGGGTCAACTGCAATAATTTCCGACCCATCATATAGTCATTTTCAAATCACCGTGTAATTTCTTGTCCATGTGCTCTCTGTTCCAGTCTATTCCAGTAATCTTGGTAGTTATCCAGATGAAATTCGAACATAACAATACTGTGATGTTGATTGCACTGTCTGCTTGAAAGGTATTGGATAATGTATTGTAAAAAAGTTAAGTATCTGGTATTGACAGATTCGAAACCAAAGTGTAGGAAGGCGTGTCCGTTGTATATTTTTTCAGTGAGGTTGGCAATGACGACTTTATGAAAAACACCCTTTTCACAATCATTGTGTTGAAAAGAAGAAATAACGTTTTGCTAATATGAATTCGACTTAAAATATGAATATAAAAGTTGAATAAATTGAAGTTAAGTGTTTATTTTTTATGGTGTATTATGTGATCCAACACTTATTTCTTCAAGATCAATGCACTTGTCGTCATCCTCGCCGTCGCTTTCAATCTCTCGGTGAAGGTATCCTTAGTTCATAGCTCAAATAACTTTCCTCTGTCCTTGTGGCCTTATCGCATTTTTTTTTTCCATTCCTCGACAATAATTTTTGCAAACCCTTCCGCTATTTTGGTGTTTCTTTAGTTTAAATGCGGTGTTTCTACCCGACAATCTTGATTTTACAATACTGCATATATTCTCAATTGGGTTCTAGTCTAGATTATATCTTTTCAATTGAAGAGCTATTCGCAAAATATTTTCTACTAGCCCATTTACTAACTCCAACTTCGTTGCTGATGAAGTTGCGGCTCGGTTTTTTAATTTATTGTAATAGGGGCGTTGTCCATTACAATAATCGATGGTTCCACTAGCTGGTCCAGGACCTGATCTCTTGCCCATTTTGAGAAATTGTCATAGTTTGTCTCATCATGATACTCACCCGACTTCGATCTAGATTTAAGGATTAAAAGATCGTTTTTGACAAATCCATTTGAACTACCAACGTGTGTAATTATAAGCCGAGATACTTTTCCAATAGGCTTTTTAAGTCCTTCCGTACTTCCATCACTTCAAGACATTCCTCTTGTGTGGGAGCTATGTATACACGACTCATCTACATAGATTATGTGATATCCACTTTCACGAAAGTTCCTTACTTGATGGATACATCTTAACCTTTGAATTTTTACTTCCGTCCTTTCACAAAGGACGTGAATCATTTTGTTTTAAAATACTTCCAAAAGGATGTCTTACTTATCCTTATTTACGGATTTGTTCGCTAAGGGCGCTCAATGTAACGACTTTCTTGTCAAATTGGTGGAAGTTAAAGTTTGTTCTTGTTCTTTTAATATTTTGTATATGGCCTCATGCGAAACTTTAACAAATTCGACCGTTTTCCTTATAGCTGCTCTCGTAGGAGCTTAATTTGCATGTTTGTTTTCATAATCCAAGTTTCTGTGGTAAATTTTCAGCGTAAGCACTTTTGCTTGGCGTGTTAAAGGCTTTCCTGACTTAAAGCGGTCTATCGTATATAAATTTACTCTTTTCTTACTTCTACTCCTTACAAAGGTTTTTTTTTTAAAACTGGATTAAAAATTCAATTCAATTCAATTCAATTCAATTCATTGACCGACCACAAACGACTTCAAAATCTGGGTTGACGGCAAACAAGGTTATGTTGGGTGTTTTGTGAGATGGGAAGGGAATTATCTATTATGAGCTGCTCGTTCCCGGCGAAATGGTCAATTCGGCCCTCTACTGTGCACAACTCGACCGTTTCAATGAAGCTATCAAGAAAGGGAGTTGTCTTCCATCAAGACAATGCTAGGCCACACACATTTTTGATCTCCTGGAACAAATTGAGGAGCTTGGTTGGGAAATTTTGATACATCCACCGTATAGCCCGGACCTTGCACTCTCTGATTACAATATGTTTCGGCCTTTGCAAAACTCTCTTAATGGTAAAAAATTGGCCGACCGAAGAGCTGCTGAAAATCACTTGGCCAAGTTTTTTGCTGATAAAGCTCAGAAGTTCTACACCGATGGAATTGTGAAACAATTTTTTTTTTTTTCAAAAATGTACCAAACAATCGCGGAGACATTTTATATGACCGTTATGGTAAACAAACCATTTTGACACATTAGTGATTTTGTTTTGGTGTCATATACTTTTGATTATGTGGAAATTTTGGCGTCATATACTTTTGGTTTTGTGGAAATGTCTGATTTTGTGCCAAATAACCGGCGGTTGAGTGAAAAAAGATTATTTCGATGTTGACGACCGTCCACATAAAGGAGGGCCAAAGTCATTCTTAGACTCTGAATTGGAGGCATTGCTCGATGAAGATCCAAGCCAAATATAAAAAAAGCTTGATTTAACATTAGGAGTTATTCGCCTAAAAAATCAGAATATATATATTTTTAAACCCTCTTCATAAATAATGTGTGTTCGAATTGAATCCCTTTTTATTACATATACACACATTAATTGCAGGAAGTATTGAATTTTGTCACAAAAAGTTGTGGCAGGCAAAATACGCACATATATGCGCTTATGATGCAAATGGGTTAAATATGATGGAAAGCGGATAAAGTTCAGCCGCTTCGTAAATATCATTTTCTAGTGAGCAGATGAGTAGCATGCACTTCCAGGCTCTTTTTGCGCAGTTTTCCAATTGCACTGTTACTTTCAATACAATCTCTGTATTCAATTCAATTAGAATTCACAATTTAATCGCTTATCCTAACCTTTTTACTTTTATTTATCTTTTACTTAAACCATTTAATCACTGTCTTAATTCATTGCATACCTTGGCGATGCTGATATTTATATTCCAATGACATATTTCGACAGGAATCTGCACCATCCAGCATTCCATACATTTTCCAATTTGCTAGAAAATTCGATTTTACTCTCCACCCTGCCATGGGTGAAGCATTTACTATCGAAATCTTCTGCTATGGAAACAGATGATGCTGCTCGCAGTCAAACGGATATCACAATATTAATGGGATTTTGCTATGAACATTTTAAGTTGCCTTTCGCTGTCTTTATTGACTTGTTTAACAATATATTAAATAACCATTTTATATTATCCACTATACACGTAATATTGAATAGAAAAATAGCAACAAAAACTATTTCGTCAAGTTTCAAGGTTCTTTTAAAAATTACATGTCTTTTCACGATATTTTAAACCATTACCATAGATAAACTAAAATAGATGGCAGACTCTACTAATCCATTTGCAAACCCTTAACTATCCCACAGATTCACTGTAAATGGATTGCCAACCTAAATGACAGCAAATTTAACTTAATATTCTTTAGGTATGTGTAATAGAGGCAAAAGTAAAAGGAAGAATATATACGCTGGTATTTTCAAAGCGGTGAAAAAATGAAGATAAAAATATATGTGAAAAAAAAAGTTTTTTTTTTTTTTTGTTCCAAGTGCACAAAAAGAGAATGTTTTCAGAATAAAATTAAAAGAGGATCTAAGAATCATACTTTGAACTTTTCGTTTGAAGATATTAATGAATTGCAACTATAGTGCATTGATAATTATAACCCACTTTTTTATTTGAGCTTTAAATTTCAATGAAATTGAAACAAACGCTTGAAGACAAAGAAAGAATATACAGTAATACTGCTTATGGTCATAGATCGTAAGATAGTTCCGCAATTCCTAACTTAACTGAACTGAGCTTCGTGCTTATGTCCATTTGGCGCGTTTCATATTTATAACTATCTTGCCAATCAACTCTCGAAGCGACCAGTTCAGTAAGTTTAAAATATAAGTGTTTTGAATATGTTATTGGTAAAATGTATTGAAAGGGCAACAAATCAAGATAAGTGAAATTAAAAAGAAGGGTCAGCAGAAGTCTGCAGGCTATTGCTGATTTTCTTAAAGATCCTGACTGCTATGGAAGTGTTTAATGTTCAGGAAAAAAAATGAAGCTTTGTGCCCGAGAAGAGCGGATAATCACTCGAGCCGCCAACATAACTAAAAGCTTAGCAGCGGTAGTTCAGACTAGAGTGTTAAAAACTACGTTTTGGAGAGCTACGAGTATTCAGTGGAAGCCGAACCTTCGCCGATCGATAATGAATAGTACTCCACGTTTTTAAGATCAACACAGCGTACTTGGACACGGATTGATTGTAAGTTTATATAGGGTTTTCCAATAGGGACTTGACAAATTTGAATTTGATTTGTGAACGCACTCTTTGACTAATCAACAAACTGTCGCTGTCAATTTATTCAGTAAACTCAACATTTTCACTATGGTAAAGTACACTAACGAGCAACGCCTGCAAATTATAAAAAATTTTACAGATATCCGGAGTCGGTGACTGTAACTTTAAGAGCTTTAACTCCAATTTTCGGTCGTAATTCTCGCCATAGTAGACAGGCAATAACAAGTTTAGTACAAAAATTTAAGTCTACATATTTGTTGTGATAACGGGTTGGTCAAAGTGTCGAAAATATCGCTGCCGTTCAGACGTCCGTAGCAAACTATCCAAATCAGTCAATTCCATGGCGTTCTAAAGAATTGGGATTCGCTCAGTCCACATTATGGCGTATTTTGAGTAAGGATCTTGGTTTAAACCCATACAAGATCAAGCTGACTCAAGAATTGAAGCCAATGGACCATTTGAAGCGACGTACGTTCTCCGATTGGGTTCTGGAGAAGATGCGCCAAGATGATGAATTTCATCGCAAAATAATCTTCAGTGACGAAGCTCATTTTTGGCTCAAAGGGTTCGTCAATAAGCAAAATATGAGTTATTGGTCGGGTGAAAGCCCATATATGCTTCATGAATCACCACTTCATCCACAAAAAATAACTGTTTGGTGGGTTTGCATGCCGGCAGCGTTATTGGGCCATATTTTTTCGTCGACGATAACGATCGTCACGTTACTGTGAATGGTCAGCGCTATCGCGCCATGATCACCGATTTTTTTTGGTCCGAATTGGAAGATATGGCCTTGGACGACATGGGTTTTAACAGGATTGATGCCACAATCAACACAGCACACGCTACAATCGATTTATTGAAGAGTGACTATGGTGAGCGTGCTATCTAAGATATGGGCTAGTCGATTGGCCGCCTCGTTCGTGCGATTAAATGCCTGTTGAATATTTTCTGTGGGGTTACGGTAAGTCATTGGTTTATGCCAACACGCCGACGACGTTGGAAGAGCTCAGAGCCAACATTGAACGCGAAATAGCGGCCGTTTCGACCAAAATGTGTGGCCGAGTCGTTGAAAATTGGGTCCATCGAGTCGACCGCTGCAAATGTGCCCGCGAAGTCGAGTTCCATTCATAAATGATTTGATTGTACTTCAAGCCGATAATAAAGTTTTTGAAATATCTCAAATATTTAAAAAAAAAGTTGTGAAGTCGTTATTAATAATATATTAATAGTTGTCTTCAAATTTTTGTTAACTTATCTTTTATAATTCTGGCTTTGATATTCCTTTTAGAGATAATTTTTTCTGATGAAAGAAAATGGAATTCGGATAGCCCTGATGAACCAAAGATTACGGAAGGAGCCCCAATATTTTCAACAGGGTGCCTGGAAATGCAATTCATTTCATCGAAAATGAACAGCAAAGATTACGTTCAACTACTCCGTCGAAGTTAAATTTCATGTTTGGGAGATAATCATGAGATGAATTGGACTTATCTACAGAAGAATGCCCGAATTTTATATATGTATATATATATATACATTCGTATATCTATGTGTTTCGACTTTATTTACATTTTACTTAGGAATATTTATTTTCTATACTTAAGGCTAAGAAAAAAATTTTTGACAAAAACTTAGCATATGGACTAACTTTTTATAAAAACTTAATATCTAACTTAAAACAAACCTTAGTCTACCTAACCTACATACACAATACACACACAGATATATTGTACACAATTCTATACATATATTAGTATATACAATGGTATATACTAATATATGTATATATTTCTTAAATGCTAACCTAAACCTATGTAAGCTGGCCATCGCTATTTACAGAGCAAATAGATTGGTCAGCTCTGCCTCATTAGTGAGGCTGGTCCGTAATTGACGGAAAGGACGACAACGAAACATCTTCTCCTAGATTTTGTGGGAGTTACGAAGATTGGAGATTACTACACGACATTTATGTGTCCATACAAATGAGTCCGTTTAGGAAATTCAAAAATTCCATTTTCAAAAATCGACTGTCAAACACTGATAGGCTGATAGGTTAATACAACATGGATGATTTTAACTTCAAGGTATGATCACAAAAACAAAGCTTTTCTTTAACCAAACACTTTGAAACCAAGAAATTGCAACAGGTATAAAGAAGCTAATGGATACAACTACAGAATACCGACATTCACTCCATAATCTTGGTCAATCCTCATTTATTGTATTCTGCAAAAACTTCCTGTAATGACTCAACAGTTGTGGGAAGAAAAGTTAGGAATAAATAAATCTTTACCTACTTACCAGAAGTTTTCGGAGTTCCTTGAAGCGCCATTTAGGGTACTTTAAATTGAAGACGAGCAAAAGGGAAAAAAGCGAAACAACCATAGGAGCTTAGAAACAAAGACCAGTTCTTTTCACATTATAGCCAAAACAGAAGGAACAGTTTCAGTGTAAGGTCTGCAATAAAAATCCACATCCCTTCGTACATGTAATCGTTTTCTTAGGATGGATATAGGTTTCCTAACAAAAGAATTGGGGTATAGTACCCAGCCCTGTTCAAGTCGAACGCATTGTTATTTTTGCTAACAGAAACACAACTCTCTGCTTCACTTTTCTGGAAATTTACCCAATACGAACTCACAAAATACCCATTTACATACTTAATATACTAGACAACCTTCTGCAACTTACAACCAACACAACACTACACACTCTAACTTACTACATAACTCAACATTTTAATATAATTCTGCAAACTGTCACTCAACTGCGTCTTCTACACAATCCCGTCAAGTCCCAACTTTTAGTGCCAACACCGGGTTTTTTTACCCATCTGATCGTGTTCAGGTATCAACACCCAGCTGCTCAGAACTAAACACTTCCAACAACAATAACATCACCCAAGTACTTTTAGCCACGGCGCTCTTAAAAGTAAAGGCCGCGTCAGGATTATGGTATACCACACCTTGAGAGCTTTAATATATCCAGGTTCGGAAGCAACTTTTATAACAGAAGCTGCGGTATAACTTATAAAATTTAAAAGTCGTCGTCGCAGCGGTTCATGTCACAATTGTGTTGACATTGTGTTTGGATCTCTACCCTCGACTTCTGAGACAAACACACGCGCTTACGTGTATAAATCGTTGACTGGACTTCTTCCCACCAACAAACTGACTTTTCAGCAGTGGAAGCACATAAACGAGTTGGTGTAAGCAGATGTAGTGTAGTAGTGATGTGTAGGTAGTGATTGGTACACTGACTTCATCCTTCCAGAAATTGTTCAAGGAGAAGAATTTGCTTCGCCTATCGCTCAAAAAACTCAACTTGTTTGGGTATTAGTAGGAAAAGTTTCAATGAATATTCCAAGAAAGGTACAAAGCTTCCACCATTGTTTAAGCCTAGAGGAGCAACTATCGAAATTTTGGGAATTGGGAGAGACACGATTCAAAAAGGATTTATCCAGAGAAAACCAGGCATGTGAACTAATATATGCATGCAACACACGTCTGCCCGATGGGCGTTACGAGGTATCGCTTCCATTTAAAGAAGGAAGACAACCTGGCTTTGGATCCTCTAAAGGAGGCGTATTGTGTAAGTTTTTTTAGTTAGAGAGGAAGTTTGAGCAGAATCCAACACTATACAGGCAAAATACAAAATATATTAAAGAATACTTACTTTTTAGCCAAATGGCAGAAGTTGAAGTTGACAACAACCAAAACCTCAAGACACCTAAGCTACGAATTGTCTTCGATGCTGCTGCAAAGACCTCTGACGGGACGTCATTAAACCAGCACCTTCACATTGGACCTAATGTTCAAAATAATATGATAGATATAATCTTAAGGTGAAGAATTTACAAATTTACCTTTACTGCAGACGTGGAAAAATGTACCGGCAAATGCGTGTAGCGCATCAGGGCTCCTATTACCAACTCATCTACTGGTGTGACACTCAAGAAGAGTCAATCAATATCATCGGCTGCTAACAGTGACATTCGGTACAACATCAGAACCCAATCTTACCATTTGGACCGTCAATAAATTGGCTGCTGTTGAAGAGAACAGATATCCTCTTGGAGCAAGAAAGATTTAGCAAGTTATGCATGTAGATGACCTTATAAATGGGGCCAGTTCTATAGAACAAGCTCTGCGTAAAAAAGAAGAAATACAAGGTTTGCTTTACATTTTAAGAAAATGGACTAGCAATTCCGATGTAATAATTTGTCACATCACCGGCAGATCAGCAAGAAATCGATTTTTCCCTTTCCTTGGGTTCACCCGAACACATGAAGGCTTTAGGTGTTAAATGGTTTCCCCTAGAAGATTTGTTCTCATTCCAAAACATCGTCTGCGACAAATCCGAGGTGACGAAAAGGTCTATTCTTTCAATAACTGCCAGATTGTATGATTGTATGAACCATCAATAAATTGGCTGCTGTTGAAGAGCACAGATTTCCTTTTGGAGCAAGAATGATTCAGCAAGGTATGTATGTAGATGACCTTATAAGTGGGGCTAGTTCTATGGAAGAAGCTCTGCCTAAAAAAGAAGAAATACAAGGTTTGCTTTACATTTGAAGAAAATGGACTAGCAATTCCGATAAAATAATTTATCACATCACCGGCAGATCAGCAAGAAATCGATTTTTCCCTTTCCTTGGGTTCACTCGAACACATAAAGGCTTTAGGTGTTAAATGGCTTCCTCTAGAAGATTTGTTCTCATACCAAAACATCGTTTGAGGCAAATCCGAGGTGACTAAAAGGTCTATTCTTTCAATAACTGCCAGATTGTATGATCCATTAAGATGGATCTTACCATGATATAGGCCAAAATAATGAAGACGGGAACAAGCGGCAAGCTAAAAACGTTAAATCCTTTTTTCGATAAAGATGATATCTTGCGGGTAGAAGAAAAGTTGCAACATTCAATCCTGACTTACGACTAACGTCTTATAATTATCAGCCCAAATCTTCATTTCACTCAGCTGTTACTGCGTGAAGGAATCCAGAAGATGATGGCATACTTGCGAACCAAATACTAAATATTGCGTTTTAAGAGCTGTGTCAAGAAGTTTGTTTATAACCGCTATATTTGCTTTCGCTCCCGAGCCCGACCAGCAACACAAATTATGGGCAGCTTACCAGCCTTCAGAGTATGTAGTTCACGACCATTCTTAAATTTTGTGATTGATTACGCGGGCCCAGTTGAAGTCAAGGCTTGGAAGGGACGAGGGTCAAAGGTATTTAAAGGTTACTTTGCTATATTTATTTGTCTTGCTGCTAAAGCTATACATATGGAGCTGGTAAGTGATCTTACCACTTAAGCATTCATAAGGTTCATAAAGTTCATGAGGTTCACAGCGCGACCCTCAACCTTCACTTTAGAGGGTTATGGGAAGCAGGAGTGAAATCCATCAAATTTTGTTTGTTGGAATTGTTGGTTCAGAGGTTTGTACTCTTAAAGAGCTCAACACGCTTTTTACAAAAGTAGAAGCGTGTCTTAATTCGAGACCACTCTGTCCAATGACACTTCCTTATAGGTGAACCACTGAACAACGTACCTCACCAGGGCCTGACTAATGCTAAACTGGGCTACCTGGATAGAAGGAAAAGAATTCAGCATCTCTATCAAAGATTTTGGAAGCAATGGAGCAATGGAAATTATCTCACAAGGCTCTAACAACGACCCAAATGGCACAAGCACAGCCCCAGACAGGAGATCTCATCTTGGTGAAAGATGAGCGAGTACCACCATCAAAATGGATGTTCATCCAGGAACAGACAACACAACTCGCGTGGTTACAATAAAATCGCAAAGCGGAGAAATGAAACGACCTATAACCAAAATATGCCTTCTACCATCAAATAAAACCTGCTCTGATAAGGGTATTCTATTAAATTAAACTACTTACAAAGGTAAGCATAGGTCATTCTTAACTCTTGAAAATAAACTAAAAATTAATATGTTTGTACTTAAACACAATCATTTACGAATAAATTACGTATGCACTTTTATAAAATAAATACATCTTA
Source organism: Volucella inanis (assembly GCA_907269105.1). Classification (NCBI taxonomy): domain Eukaryota; kingdom Metazoa; phylum Arthropoda; class Insecta; order Diptera; family Syrphidae; genus Volucella; species Volucella inanis. The sequence goes on along the minus strand of OU026153.1, from coordinate 100,779,982 downwards.
ACATTATCCTAAATTTACTGTATTTCTTATAAAAATATCTTAAAATTAAATAATTCTTAAGCCCGAACGTTTGATCTAAATATATATGTACATACGCACAAATCAAAATATAGGTCATTTAAAGTGAATCTCTACACAAATTAAATCTGGATCATTCATATACCCAAAGCACATACACACACATATACCGGGTGAGCTTTTTAACTTGAGACATCCAAATTACTCGAAAAATACGCGATATCGCGAAAAATGTTTCAGACAAAAGTCACAAGGTTCTGAAGGGGACATAAGATGGTGACCACGAGTTTGACCTTGAGCCCCATTTTCACGGTCAAACGAAGGTCACTTTTGATTTTTTAATGGGAACTCCTATTTTTTTTGACAGATTCGTAATCTGCGTGAAAAATTACAATTCTTTTATATGAAACACTTTTTCAAAAAGTGCGTTCTTTTCCCGTCAGAGGGCGCCATAAAACTTAAGCCATCAAAATTACTCGAAAAGTACGAAATATCGCGAAAAATGTTTCAGACAAAAGTCTGATCTTAAGTCACTTGATTTCTTCTTGTTGGGCTACTTAAAAAGTGAGGTTTACAGAAAAAATCCAACAACACTTGAGGACATGAAAAGACGAATAACTGAAGCTTGCCGGAAGATAACGCCTGAAATACTTCTCAGTTCTGTTGGTTCATTCAGAGCGCGGATAGACAAGTGTATTGAAGTGGATGGTCTCATTTTCGATCATTTGTTGAAACAGTCTAGGGGAATAAACGTCGATATGGGAAAAGTTCAATGATTCAATGCTGGTTTTCTCAGCAGCAGCTTCCAAGTATTTTTCTACTGCTTCGTTCTTGACAGTTACGAAGTTGAAAAGTTTTTTATGCTTTTGAGGGTGGTTATTTGATCTTGGTCCTCTTTTCAGGGAATTCTTGTTTTTAGGGCGATTGGAATAATCTTCTCTCTTGGTTTGAACTGATCAGTCCACCTCCATTTTTTCGTTAGGTTTGGGACCTATCCTCGGAGGGGGGCCAAGTTCACGAGGAGTGTGCCTATGCCCACCAGCATGTCGGTGATTAGGGTAAAACTTCCTTGGTGGGACAGTAGGTCCCTCTTGAGAACGAAAAGTTTGGTTAATAGGGGTAGTAATCGTATTTAGGCCAGTATTGGCGTGGATTGAATGATTCCTTAAATTCAAATTCTGCATTTCGAGACATGCTGAATAAGCTTTAGGGAGAGTTTTGGGGCTTTCAACCGAGTTTCCATTGCTCTTAGCTGGACTACCATGATGTTAAGACCACCGGTAAGTTCGGTTACTGCGTTTTGCAGAGAATCTATTTTTGACAAGCGATAAATAAGGATAAAAGGAAATTAAATCTTACCTGTAATCAAGAGGTCGAATCAACTCTTTGCCACGGATGGTACAAGGACCGAGGTACAAGCACTGATTTTATATTTTAATATTTTAATTTAATATTAATTTAATTATTTAGTTAGCTCAAAGCAAACTATTGGTTATAACGAGCACAGGTGCTGGATTTCAACAAATTACTTTTTGTTGGAACGCACTTACGTACAGTGAAGTCACGTGAATTTTAATATATTTTTTTGATTTACAAAAATCAATAAAATTTTTTCTTATTCACAGCGTAATAACATCTATTGCAATATTTTTTTTTTCTTTGATTTCCAAAATTTCAAAAAAATTACTTTTCTTTCTTGTAACACACACGCAGCGTAGTTACAGGAATTTCAATTTCTTGCCTTTTTGCACAGCACAAATTTAATGTTAATTTTAATCTTCGTTTTTTTATTATTATTGAATTATCTTATAATTTATGAACACTGGTCTATGGATTAATTTTCCTTTTAACATTGGTAAGATTATCATTTTTGTTGCAAATATTAACACTCAATTTCGTTGCAACCTCATCTGTAAGATAACCGAGAAGGAACAGATTATTTTAAAAAAATAAGGTGTATGCAACCGACTTAAACCAGTGCTTCGCATAGGAGCTGGTACTCAAGGGATCGTATTTGTCCTTTTTGGTAACTCGCTGACTTGAATGAATTCGGAAAATCTCTGTGTATACCGGTATGAACATTTATATGTTTATTCCGGACGTGTTTTAGTTCCTTAATACTTTTTTTTAAATTGAGGATAACAAAGTATATTTTCGGATTAGGCGACAGAGCCACAACGGGAGATTTACAGCATGTACGGAGATTCGGCTATAAGAGCTGACACTTGTTTGCGTTTGTTTACACGCTTTCGTTCAGGAAATACAGACCTTGCTGGCGCTGTTCCCTCTCGACGTCTACCCAGCACAGAAGACAATCCAATATGGGCTGCAGTTACCGTTAACAAGAATTTGACGACACAGGAGATCGCACAGCGGCTTAAGGTCGCTCATACAATCGTTTCACAGAGTCGAAAAAGGCTTGGAATGTCGAAAAAGTGGATGTTTGGTTTCCTCACGAACGCAGTGAAAGAAATATTTTAGATCGCATAATGATAAGAATGATTAAGGGACACGAAAAATGGGTGGTTTGAAACAACATTCGGCGTAAGATGTCTTGGTGCATTCTTGGTGAAACACCGCAATCGGACTGGCGAGATATCATTTACTTCGAGTTGCTACGATGCAATCAGACAATAAATGCCTTTATATATTGCTCTCAGCTCGAAACTTTGAAGCAGGCAGTGGAAAAAACGGCCAGGGTTGGCGAACAGGGACGGCGCTCTTTTCAGTCTTGACAACGCTAGACCACACACAATTTTGGGAACAAAACACAAGCTGAATTGTGTTTCTTCCAGAACGTTACATATAAATTTTTATACCATGTTTGTTTAACTCTAACCCTAAAAAACCTCATAACTTATTAAGCAACCCAAAAAATGTACATAACTACCGTAGTGAAGTTAAGCAATCTGTTAAGTGCCTTGTCGTTATAATATACAGCTAACTCAAGTTTAAAGAACGTCTTGAGTACATATATGCATATGTAAAAAAGTATCCAAAACATTCGGTGTGTTGGAAAAAATAGAGTTTTATAATGTTATTCTTAAACCACAATTCGAATATTGTTCTAGTAATTCGTTTTTTTTTTTTTGTGACCTGTCCAAATAAACTGGCCTCACATCATGGCCAAATCAAAATGTCGCGTTGGCAGTGTTGAGCTTTGACATATTGAGTAGAAAAATTAGGCAATTATGGAGCAATCTGAAATATAACCTTTAGTGTTTCTGACACAAAGCCCTAGAAGAGCTACTCTTTACTTTGTCCAGCGTTTGACAGGTATCAGTTATCAGTCAACCTTACACGATACGATAATTTTTTTCGATTTGTAGCTGCAAGGTAGGTTCTAGTGTAATGTATTTACTCCGAATGAGTAAAATCTTCTCCCACATGGGAACTCCGCGTGCTGTTGACAAAACGCGCCAAATGGGTATAGTACCCCGGCGTTAAATCCCGGACCCTACAAATTAATTTGTATCGTTGGTAATAATAATAATAAATGACATTCTTCACTCGAATGGTTTTTTCAACCGTATGAAGTGTGGACTATCGGATTCGGAGTATTGTTCCTTTGGCTTTTACGGTATATTAATAAAGGGTTTTTTGGACTTAGGGCAATCGGGGTTGAAAAATTATTAGAATATTTTTCATATGAATGAATGGCTTATAACTTCATGCGGTTTGCTAAGAGATGGCGTAACTTGTATTATTCCATTGTTATTATTCCATTGGAACATGCGTTGGAAAGCTACTGCCATTGTTTGTCATTTCAGTATATATCATTCATTTGAAGCGTAAACAACATTATTTTTTTTTCACTCAAATATCTCGAGCTTTGTGCCTGAAAAAGTGTTTTTGCGGGAAGTTCTTCTTCATTACTTTAATATGAAGAAAACTGCTACCGAAAGTCATCGTATTTTGGTGGAAGTTTATGGTGAACATGCGCTAGCTAAGCGAACGTGTCAAAAGTGGTTTGCACGATTTAAATGTAGTGATTTTGGCTTGGAAGACGATGAACGTCTGGCAGTCAAAAAAGTTTGAAGATGAAGAACTGGAAGCATTACTCTATGAAGATTGTTGCCAAACACAAGAAGAGCTCGCAGAATCTTTGGGTGGCACTCAAGCAGCCGTTTCAAAACAAAAGCAAGTAAATTGGGTTCCACATGAACTCAAGCCAAGAGACGTCGAAAGGCGGTTTTGCATGTCCGAAATGCTGGTGGAGCGCCACAAAAGGAAGCTATTTTTGCATCGGATGTTTACTGGTGATGATAAATGGATCCATTACGATAACCCAAAGCGCAAAAAGTCATATATGAAACCCGGCCAAGCAGCCAAATCAACGGTAAAGCCGAATATAAATGGCGCAAAGGTGATGCTCTGTATTTGGTGGGATTAGATGAGTGCGCTGTATTATGAGCTGTTAAAACCGGGTGAAACCATCAATGGACAACGCCACCGAACACAATTAATCCGCTTGAAGAGAGGCAATAACTTTCCATCATGACAACGCTCGGCCCAACGTAAGGAACTGTTTGGAAAACAGTGGATGGGAGGTCTTACCTCACCCGGCTTATAGCCCAGACCTTGCCCCTTTTGACTACCATTTGTTCCGGTCGATGCAGAACGCCCTCACTGAAATACGGTTCACATCAGAGCAGAATATCAAAAATTGGCTTGATTCATTCTTGGGTGCAGTTCTTTTGGGATGGGATATACAAATTGCCAGAAAGATGGGAAAAAGTCATAGACGTTCAAATTTTGAAAAATAAACCGCACGAATATAATATCATACCCAATATTAAATGCTTTTTTGGACTTTGGGCTATCGGGGTTATTCGAATAGTTTACATACGAAAGAATGATTTTTTTACTCGAATGAAATGTGGACTATCGGGTTGAGTGTAATGTTCCTTTGACTTTCATACCAATCAATGATTTTTTTGACTTTGGAGTATCGAAATTGTGAAAATATTCAAATGTTTTTCATAAGAATGAATAGTTTCCACTCGTATGAAGTGTGGACTATCGGGTTAAGAGCAATGTTGCCCTGGCTTTCAAACAAAAGAATAATTTTCCGGACTTTAGACTTTCGGGGTTGGAAGAGTATTCGATATTTTTCATATAAATGAATGGCTTTTTTCTCATATGAGGAGTGGAATAACGAATTAAGTGTAAATTTGGCTTTCACATCAAATAATGATTTTTTGAACTTGGGACTATCGGCGCTGGAAAAATGAATGAATAAAACTAATCTATAGTTGAAATAATTCAGTTACTAACTATCGATAGTTGAATTCATTTGATAGTTCCCATCACTATATTCAATTCAATTCAATACCAGATGAGAGCATTATTTTATAATTTACTTCGAAATGTCAACATTAACACCAAGTAACAAATCCTAAGGTCTAACCACTCTTCCGACTCAATCCTCACCGATCAAATTAAGAATTCTTAGGACCGATATCTGGGATACTATGAGAAGTCAACGACGTTCAAACTTTCTTCAATTCCCACCTATACTCTCCCTTCCCTCTCGTTCGATCTCCCAACCCTTTAACCCTGTTTCAAATAAACTCTAAAGTGATCGATAAATATTTTATTTTAATGACTCATCTACAGTCATAGCTTGGCTCTGTTAGTTTTCATACAAATAGGATGGCAACAATTCAAACATGCCCAAAAATAGTCATAATAGTACCATATGAGAGGCACCAACTATCTAGCTACTAGTACCAGTACCAATGCTATTACAGTCGCAAGACTCGATAAATAGATAAGTTTCTATAGCCGACGAAATCCCGAAAGGCCAAAAGTAAGGGCAGTACTAACCGTTACTCAAAAGGAACAATTGACCGATCTCATGCGCTCAGTTATTGATAGAAATTCCTACTTACTCTTTTCTTGAATGCAGAATGAGAATTCACACGACATTATCTTTGTTTTTTATATTAACATGTAACTAACCAAATATAAACTGCCTATAAATGTACAATATAATTTACGAGTATAAATATAATGTATACAAGATAATTTTTTACTCGGTTGTACTTAATAAAAGAACTACACTTACCTTATATCTTTACTCTTTTGAACGTATATCAATAAAAATCCGACAAAGGTAAACTTTGTTTAATGTAGATGAATTCAGTATATTTGACAAGTCAAGGAAATTCCTCAACCTAGTGTTAATGAAATAAGTTTCACATAGTAAGGTATTTAAGAATCCTAATAATAAAAAATGAAAAGGTAAAGATAAACTAACTAGATCTAAATCCAAATGAAAAGTTTTTGCAACGAAATAGCTAGTGTACGAAAAATGCATTGAAATTCTCACCAACAAGATATCGGGAAGAACACCAAATACTCCCAAGCCGTACAACAGTAACAACTGTACAACTATTTGAGTGAAGCAGAAGAACACCCAATCAACACACAATAATCAAGATGTTGCAACAGGCAAGTGAACGCCTAACAGCCGTTGCAGCGACATTTGAAAGGTAATAATTTAAGAAGCTTAAGCTTGAATCCACTTAAGTATATCGAACACCTACAAAATTTTGAGGGACGAAATGAAGATTTACCTATGTGAATTTAAATATCAAACTTCAGCGGTTTTAAATCTTTTAACCAACTCTACGAAGATCTTAGATTCTTCCATTGAGGATATACAGATCCTAGTACAGAGTATATGTTTTTTTAATTTCCACCATTATACATATACAAAAACCCATAAATTACATCAAATCAAAAATGCACATAAAAAAATAAAATAGTTGACATTCATAGAAATATAGAAACAAGACTAAATATATTCAAAGAGGAATTACCTACTCACCTGAGAACAATATTATACGCCTTACACAATTTAAAAGTAGCAGGGACAACTACATAACAGACAACAAAGAAGGTTACCTCCACAAAAACCTAACTTGCATACTAATTCAAACCTAGGCCAGATTTTCAGCATAATAATCAAAGACAATGACAACCAATCAATCAACAGCCTCGAACTTACCCGTTATTCGACTAGAGAAAACCAATATACCATTAACTATTACAACATTTTCGGGTATTATTACAATATTACAAGACACTATTATACCTAAAGAACGGACGAGAATTCCTTTGATATTTATAACCTTGAACTACTGGAACACGAAAGAACAATTACTCACAAACGCTTATATTTAACAACGTAGTTTTACTTATGCTTATAGACGAACAAATCTATAACACATGCTTCAACCACCTTGAAAATATACAATACTATCACAGTCACAGAAAGGCATATAAATTGACCATTTGAATAAATAAGAACAAGAAACTCTCATATCACTGCTCTAATCGAACAGAAGAACATTTTATAACGAAGGAGGTGACAACATTTACGCATGAACTAAAACATACAATTCCCACAAAGGATGATTCACCTATCTAATCGTACTCTAGAATTTATCGATATCCAGAAATCCTCAAAACAGAAGTCAATAAGCAATTAAATGAAACGTTAGCACAAAAAATTATCAGTCTTCATCTTATAACGCACTAATATGGGTCGTACCCAAAGGGGAGATAACATACTCAACAAAGAATGACGAATTGTCATTGATTATCGAAAACTAAAAGTCACGAAAGAAATAAACACACAATTCCAAATACGGATAGAATACTGAACAAACTCGAAAGAGCAAACTATTTCACAATATTAGTAAAGAAATTCTATCAAATATAAATGAAATCCGAAAATAAAGACTGCATTTAGCATATTATATGGACATTACGAATTTCATCGAATGCTATATGGACTCAAAAATTCACCGGCAACATTCCAAAAATTAATAAATACAGTGCAAGAAGATTATTTAAGAAGAATTAGAAAAACAAATACTTTCCAGGCTATAAATGTTACTTGATTGAATCCACTTAAAATACTAAGCACAATTTTAATCTTAATTAACTTTTATTGTAATAAATTAATCATCCTGTAGGAAGATGGTATATTTTTTACAAATGGCGTCGTATGTCAATTATATTTGACATTTGTGAATGAGACAGCTGCAGTATACAAACAGACAAGCCATGGAGCTCTATAATCTGCAAGAGCGTGAAATAATTGTGTCAATGTTTTTGATCAATAATCTGTCGATGGTATTAGCGCAGCGTGAATTTCTTCGTCGATTTCCTAATGGTGTCGCGCCAACTGGGCAAACATTCCGACGCTTAGCTACTCGACTCGAACGGAATGGAACCACAGGACACTATGCAGAGCGTGGCCGCCACCGGACTGGTCGTTCGGCTGAGAATATCGCGGCTGCAGTTCCGATGTTCCTGAGAACGCAGCAACATCAACCAGATGACAGGCCACGCAATTGGGTATCACAAAACGGACCTTACAACGAATTTTAGTGTAAGAGATACACATGTTCCTGTACAAAGTACAAACACTACACCAGTTAATGCCTCCTGACCGTCACTCGCGTGTGAATGACTGTAAAGCTATCCTCAATCTCAACAATGAAGGGGACGATTTTGTATCAAAAATCATCATGAGCGACGAGGCGCATTTCCACTTAAGCCGTTACGTCAATAAGCAAAATCTTCGTTTCTGAGAAAATCCGCGTGTAATGCACGAAGAGCCATTACATCCCCTCAAAGCCACTATGTGGTGCGACGTTCACGCGGAAGGAGTGATTGGGTCGTATTTTTTTTGAGGACGCCCTCGACAATACGGTCACTCTTACTGGCGAATGCTACAAGGCCATGATAAACGACTTCTTACCGCCGGATTTGGATGAGCGGGACTTGGTGAACATGTGGTTTTAACAAGATGGTGCAACCGCACACACATCAGGAGACACAATGGATATTGTGAAGGAAGCGTTTCCTGGTAGCATAATCTCCTGTTTTGGCGATGTAGCATGTAAAGCAATATCGTCTGATTTAACCATCAAAGATTTCTTTCTTTGGAGCTACTTGGAGTCGCGGGCTTATGCCAACAAGCCTCAGATAATCGCAGTCCTTAAGGGGAATATTCGACAGGAATGCGAACAGTTATCACCGGAAATCTTCCGGAAAATTATGGAAAATGCAATAAAACGGGTAGAAATGTGTATCAACACTGGCGGCTTTTTCTTTTTGCAAAAGTAATTGTAGAGGTCCGAGTAAAAATTTCCATTACTCAAAATCAAAAAAAAAATAATTCAAAAACAATACTAAACTACGCCATTGTAGATACGTGCCATCAGGTAAAGAGTAATGACTGATGCTTGTTTTGGAATCGTCCAGTTAGTTCAGTTATTATCAGAAATGAATTTAGTATGGGAAACAATCTATTTGGAATTAATTTATAGGAAAAACTTGTTTCGTATATGTAGGCAATATTCACCACATCTCTAGAAGAACATATTGATAATTCAGCACACATATTCAAAATACTACAGAACGCAAACCTGAAAGTGTCATTGAATAAATGTAAATTTCTAACACATGAAATAACATTTTTTGGACACATAGTTTCTAAAGAAGGAATCAGACCCAATTAAGATACAATACAATGCATCAAGAGAACCGATATAAAAGTATTAATTTCATCGGCTACTACAGAAAGTTCATGCAAAATTACGGCAAAATCGGGAAATCAATAACCTCACTTCTAAAAAAGTGAACTGACGTAAAGAAGGACAAAAAGGATTATAAAGAATTGAAATCAATAATTGAATTGGAAAAAATTATGAAGAGTAAACGTCATCCAATGTCCGGATTTCAAGAAAGAGTTCACTCTAACAGCAGACACAAGCCATGTCGATTTACCAGCCCTATTATCCCAAACACATGTACCATTTGCATTCGTATAAACTACTCAACTATTGAAAGAGAAGAACAATTCAGACATAATTTACTGGTAATAAAATTCAAATTAAAAACAGATCATAGACCATATATATGAATAACTAATCTAAAAGAATCAAACTCGGAGATCCAATCATGAAACATATTACTAAGCGAATACGGCCTTAATATATCTCACATAGAGTGGAAAGAGTACAAGGTAGCTCACGCCCTCTCGCGAGTGAAAATCACTTAAGAAGCACACCTCTTAGAATGCGATCATGGCAAAGTTTCTGATTAATTGTTGTGGGGTGCGCACCACACAGAACCCTTTCGCAAAATAATTTGTTCAGCGTGTTCTGAAAAAATTAATCGTAGTTGTTCCAATAAAATAAATTACAAAGATTGCAAAAACTTTTTCACTTTGCGGGTTCAATTTTATTCTGAAAACAAATGAATGTTATGCTGCCGGTGAAGTTTGTTGTTTTGTGAAAGAGAACCACGTAATTCGTGATGTTTCGTGCATAAATTTTATGAGTGCCGATATTCTAAAGACTTCTGTTAAAATTAACCATGTCCTGTATATATTTTTATGTGCCTATAGACTGCACATGTTCAATGTTGTAACGTTCATAAATGAGTTTTCTAAGGTCTTAACCAAGGAAAAATCAAATAATTTAATTATATAAGATGATTTTAATATAATTATTTTAAATGGTAATGAAACTGTCTCTAACGATTTAGCCTTACTTGATTTACGTGGTCTTACATGGACTATTAACAAGCCCACTAGACCTGCTTCGGGTAACTGCTTATTTCTAGTCTATATATTAGTCGTTATATTTCTAGTCGTCTAAGAAATGTAGCTCTAACTGAGTACGTGACGCTTGTATTTGATCTTAAAAATACTGACCACAGCATGACAGGCCTCTTAATCCCTATATCTACAGTTTGCAGATCTTCTAATACCTTTCCTAATAGATCTTAGTTTGACTACAATAAACTAAAATATTCTTAATGCCATTAGTCCTGGGAAGGCGTTTGCTCTTCTCGTAACTCTTTAACTGCCTATTCAATTTTCATTAATTCTCTCAAGAATCACTATCTATCCTATTCCTCTTCGCTTCCCTCCAAAAAATTGGTTAAAAGACTTAAACCTTGGATATCTATTACATTGTTAAACAAAGTTATAGCCAAAAATAGACTTAGAATTAAGTGCAACAAATATCCCTATAATCAGGGTCTTAAAATAAGATACAATTAATTATGTGTAGCTCCAAAAAACAGATTCTTATTTGCCGAGACTGTTATTACCGTGCTCTTTTTACTTCTGCACATGGTAATCTAAAAAATGAATGGTAGGTATTTAATAACATACGAAATAGATTTTCTGCTTCTAAAAAACTTACTGTTTTTTGTGTATGACAAATTTGCTATCGCTGATGCTTTTAATCGCTATTTTGCAAATAACATATTGATTGCAGTCTACAGCAGTCTGTCCCTTCCATTTGCTGTACTTGTCCTTTCTTAGGCGCACCTGTTGAAACCTTGCACAATAGTTGTTTTGCTTACTAGACTATTTCCCCTTCTGAAATTTTGAAAATTATTGGATCTTTACCCAATTCGAAGCCGTGTGGACCTGATGGTATATTTAATTTTGTTCTTAAAAAGATTGCATGTTTCTTAGCTGATGTCTTGGCGTTTATTTATGATCGTTGCATGTTTGATGGTGTCTTTTCTAAAGATTTTAATTGAGCGGACGTCATTCCTTTACATAAAAAACGTATAGCTACAAAAGTTGGTAACTATAGGCCCATCTCAAATATTTCGGTTTTTAGTAAAATTTTTGAAAAACTTATGAAAAATAGAATAATAAATTTTTAAAAAAACTAGGTTTTTCAACCCTGCGCAATTTGGTTTTCTAAAAGACAAACCGACGGAAAACTGCGCTGTTACAGTTTTGTTCTCAAAAAATGTTTCAACTAGATGGGCAAAAATGTACGGCTGGAATATTTGTTGATATTACTAAAGCATTCGACATGGTCAACCACAATATTCTACCTAAAAAACTAGAAAAGTCTGGATTTAGGGGCTTTATGATCCGATGGTTTAGGTCATACCTTAAAAACCGGTCACAAAGAGTAAAATTTGACGAGTAAATAAGTAAAATTAAATATTTTAATTTAGGTGTTCCTCAAGGCTCAATTTTAAGTCCTATTCTGTTCCTCGTCTATATCAGCTTTTTCTTTGCTTTGTTCAATAACTGCTTTTGCAGATGGCATTGGCTTTATTTATGGCCTAAACATACCATTGGACCTAGTTTGTGATTTTAATTGGGATCTTAGTCTCTTGAGACTCTGGTTTGCTGAACAGAATCTAGTAATAAACCCAAAAACGTAATAGATTCAAACTATCCAACTGCTATTTTTCGTCTGGATTTTCATCTCGCTCCTATACTAATAATCTAAACTATATATAGTAATAAATGTTTCCTAGTTAAGAGAGTTGATAAATTTAGATATCGCTTTTTTACAGTTACAATAAGGTATTCCTTGTTGAGGGGACGTGCACCCTAAGATACAACCTCTGTTCATTTAACAGAAATATGTCCTGAGAAAGATCTGTCGTAAATCTTGTAGACATCATTTAATCTTTCATTTTAATCTTCCTGGTAATCTTTCTAAGGTCTTATTAGTACCTAATTACTGTACCAAGGCCTACCGTATTTTTTTTTTGTGTTTTTTCTTATCAGTTATTTAATGTCCATCAGGTCAATAACAGTATCTGGAAGCTCTTTAAAACGCGTTAAAATGTAGCAATTCAGCATTGATTATGACTTGTTAGAATTTTGTATCTATAACATTCTGGTTTAATTATTCTTGTTCTCCTCCCAATTAGCATTATTTTTATTCCTTTTTTCTGAATTAATTTATTTTCAAGATTTTGATAACGTCGAATGGTGCTTCTCCGTTGTATCGTTGCATTCATTCTTGTGGCTTTATTTTTGACCTGTGTTAGTAGTACACCTTATACACTTTTTGCTCCAATTCTCGACATCCCTTACCTACTCCAAGGACTAGTTTATTCCCAAATGACCTCCTGAGGTTTCGCCATGTATATCATGTAGCACTTGGCTGATTCTGGACAGTGGCACAATTATCCGCATACGAGATGCTGTTCGATCTACACTTTTTATTTTCTCTTTTGCAAACCACCTTGCATATGAAGCGAGTCCCACTGCGCTTAATATGCCTTTAGAGTCAACTTGGTTTTTTCTCCTATTCCTTACAGTCCAGTATTGGAACGATGTCAGTATCTGCCTGTTGGGAGGAACGGATTTCGTCTGTAATCCTTTTGTTCATAGAGGTACTGATGGAAATATTTCCTTGTCAGAATTAAAGCCAGCAGCTTATGTCGAGTTACGCAGTATTTTTGTTCAGGCCTGAAGAGTATCTTGCTATAAAAAGAAACAACTTTCTCCTGACCATCATGAACTTGAGAGATAATAGCTCCGACCCTAGCATTGCTAGCATTTGCATCTACTATGAACATTGTTCCAGGTGTGGGGTGACCTAAGATGTGAGCATTATACAGCTTGAGTTCTTTTAATTTTGCTTTTGTACACTCTTCAGACTGTCGGCCTTTTTCCGTAAGTAGACACAAGGTATTTTCAATAACAACAAAAGTCTTTACGGCTCCACTTGAGTTCTTGCAATTCACGTTTTATTAGTCTCTCGAAGGTAGCGCAGCGTTGCACAGTCCAAACGGCACCACCGTAAACTGCAAAGACCACTTCCTGTAGTGAAGGCCGTTCTTTCATGATCATGTCGAATAATCTCTACCTGCCAGTAACCGCTCTTCAGGTCAATTGTTGGAAACCATTTCGCTCCAGAAAGCGTATCTAAGGTGCTACCAATTCTCGGTAATGGGAAGCTGTCCTCTTTGGTGACATCGTTGAGACGTCGGTAGTTAACACAAAACCACGTACTGCCATCTTTCTTCTTAGAGAGAACCACTGGAGATGCCCACGGTCTCTGCGATTCTTCAATCTGCCTTCAAATTTTATCTTCGACACCATTTCGGCAACATCTGCTTACTTTGTCAACGCCTTACAGGTTGATGGATTAATTGGACATCACCGATGTCAATGTGGTGTTAAACAAGTTGCGTACGTCCATATTCTCCGTCTTGTGTAGCAAATATATCAGCGAATCCACCGATTAGTTTTTCTTGCAGGATACGCTGCTCTTGCTGCACACTACAGAGTCTGAGAATTTTGTTCTTGACTTTTATGATCTTAACTGTTGCGACAAGTGCTGCAATACACGTTTCCATTGTGGTCGACATAGCCTCAATAGTTGCACATCTTCCCAGTTGTACTGGGACTGGCATTTCCGTATATACCTAATTGGTATCCCCATGTTTTCGTATTTGAGGATTTGTGTCCTCAAGTAGACTACTAGTTTATGTTCTTTCCTGAATTTTGTACCAACAATGCACACGTCATAAATATCAGCCGTCAGAAACACGTGAGAAAAAATTATTCCGATCAGGTAAATTTTTATGCGACACCATATACCTTAGCCGTCTTCCGGTATCTTTTCTTGCTCCATTTTTTTTTTTTGTTTTACCGCTGATTACTTCTACCAGAAGACTTTCATTGCAACGTTTTGCTGGCGAGACTTGGATGGTGGTCTTGGAGCCGTCTACTCCTGTTACCACCTTCTGCCCCGTAAAGTTGCTGCTTAAGCATATGTTATACTGACTTAAGCATATATGCTTTCCCATGAACCGTTTCTCACAACCATTTCGAGAAAGTCCGGGAGCAAGTTCCGTTGGGAACTCAGTCTTGAAGGGCAGTTGAACAACATAGCGTCCATTGGCATCTCTTTGAGTGGTCTTGCAGTACAATGATTCGCAATTCTGATCTTCAGGGGAAAGGTGTCTGGACTCAGTTATCTCTTCCAATTCTCTAAACCGTTTAATGTATTCATTAAGTGATACTTGGTTAAAATAGGTGAAGTGGATTCAGTCAACCTGGGTGCTGGATCTGAAATGATCCAGCCAAAAATTGTGGTTTGGGCGAGAAGATTACCTAATCCATGGATACGGAGACCCTCGAGCATGATCTTTGAAAATAGAGATCTGCCCCAATTAGTAAATCTACTCGCGATGATTTGTGAAAATAAGGATCAGCGAACTTAAGGACCTTTTGTATCAACTACTGATATGGAAGGCTACCAGTTGGATTGTCAACAATTAGAGTTTCATCTAATGTGAAATGTCATAAACATGTAGAAGTGGCTGCTAAGCTGGTACTGACTCTAGATACCTGTGCCTGAATTGGAGTGACTGAAAGTCCTCAAAGAGTGAATGTCAATCCTCGGGGACTTACCAGCACCAAGGCTGTAGCTAGAAGGATTTGTTTTGTCGACTTTGCAAAGTGAGTATAAACATGCATTTCGCCGTGAAAGTGAGAATTAAAGGGTTGGGACAGCACGTTGGGCTCCTTCTGTGGGGTATCCTGCAGGTTATCAGGAGAGTGTGGTGGCGGTTTTTGGTAGATATTGCAAGTGAACCGGCCTTTGCACGCTTGTAAATATGGTACATGCAGTCAAAGCACAACTTGTGTTTTTGTACTATCTCAAGTCGAGATGGAATTGACATTTGTAAAAATGTCGGACACGCGCATATAGCATAATTAACACGCTGGACAAGATAATAGTGAGTTTGGTGTGAATATCATGAGTATTAACCTGGCTGAAAACTAGCTACATGTTTCGATTTAGCTAAGTGTCTGATGTCACTTATCACCTTAAGGACTTTGTACTTAAGGACACTAAGAACTTACTCATATCTTCGCAGTTGGGAATCTCCGAAGGGTTTTTTAATCCTTACTTCCAGAGTGAAAGTGTTTTCTTTGGAAGACGATAAGAAATAAAAATCGTAAAAAACTTATCACATGAAGTAGTATTAATTCCAAAGGACTTTAAAGCTGACGAACAATCACTGACATCTCTATGAATCAGTTTAAGGTCTTTATCAGTTTCTAAAGTTATGTTAGGAAGGTTTAATAAAACGTTTAATCGTCTTACTATTATTCTTTTGTTGTGGAATTGCTACGTAAGAGCATTCCATGCGAGTTCGAAGGTGTTATCTGTTAAGGAAAATTTTGCTAACAATATTTAAGGCATCGACTCGAAGATGAAGATGAAACAAATTCCGTACTAGAGTGAGACGTATATATCACATATCATATACATATCACGAAAAATTGGCCACGACAAAACATAAAAAACTTCGGAATCAAAGGGTGGAAGAGTTTGTACTTGTACATCGTGAACTTCGACTTCACTCAGAAACTGATTATCGGATACCTTGATAGATTTATTGCTTTTAGTCTCTAACGCCTTGGACAGCGTCAAAATATGTTCCAAACACAAGAGATAGGCTTCTGTCGATACTTTACGGCTTTACAGTAGCTAGATTATACGCATCCAATATTCCTATCTTGCTACGAACGCACTCTGAATATAAACTTTTCACTTCTGACCACAAATTTCCTAGCTCTAGTTTTCTATGGTAGCTTGCAGAGATATGAGCGGAAATGAATCAGGAGATTTTTCTTATATATATATATAAATGTTTCCATGTTGGAATATGATATTTTTCACAAATTCCTACTACACCGAACTCAGCCAAATGAAAATACTAGCTTGTACCATATATCGTGTAAGTATAATGCCCGATAAATTGTCGGATTTAATTTTATACGGAATACTAAATAAATCAGTTTACGAGTCTTACAAAAAAAATATTTAATTGCACAAATATATCAAAAGAACTCATACATTTTACAGATTAGCTGATAAGTGAGAGTAGATATTTAAAGCAGTTTTAAAGAACTACTGATGCTGCCACGCCGCTGCTTTCGTTATGATATTAGATGCACATGTAGTGAGGGCTTCCAATTAGTGAGTTATGAGTTAATGATGCTTAAGATCTTCGATTTGATTCTTTCTGATTCTTCAGGGTTATGTGAATGATGGGCGATGATCTGTTAGCGTAAGCTCTTGAGAAGTTTTACTGAGTTTTGAGTTTCTATGTAGAATTTTATTATTAATATATGGAACAATTGTAATTTGATAAATTAAAGTTGGTTTATTGAAAATTATTGGGATGCTTAGCGATCCTCGTGAAGTTTAGATATATTAAATAAAAAGCGACAATATAATGTGTATGTTGGGTTATAAATGTGTCTTTTTGCCTAAGCACGTCTTACCTCGTGAAGTGTTAATTTTAAGAAGGAGCTGGGAAAATGTACAATACAAGTACATTTTTGTTTGGTAATACAAGTCAACCTCTATATTTTCATATTAGAAAAGATTATTAAAGTTAAGTAGTGAGTTTTGGGGCTGAAAATTTACTCATTGTCATCATCATCACGATCATCACCATCTCCATTAATTACCATCGTCTTAATCATTAGTTGAAAAATAAATACGTATATACATGCAAATGAATTGTACCAAAAATGTATTGACTAATATGCTGGGCAGATTCAAATCTGGCGCTCTTTGAATACTAGTCGCCATATTTTTCTAATTGTTGAATTCACCTTAAATTTAAAACGTTAAAAACTAACGTACTATGTAAAAATCTGTAATCAAAATCTGCATAAATACCATAGCAACAATAAAATGAAAATGTACAATGTACACCCTTAGGGGAAACTCTGCTAGCTTGATTTGTCGGTCGCAACAGTTCGCTAATTTCTTGGGTGTTTCATCCAAAGTTTAATATTTCGTCGCGCAATAGTAATGTACTCGTACACATTTATCATTTTTTGCAACTGTTGGTCAACGCATCAACCAGGACCATCCTATCCTAATAATCAGGAGTTAATAGAGATCCTCCGGTTGACGGTCTAGTCTCCTGATCGTCGAGTAAGTAAGGGCACACAGTGTCTTGTTTTGACTTGAACAGCCATTGTCAATGCACTTTTTCTTATTGTCTCAGTTGTTCACAGAGGCAGTCTTTTTAAACTGCTGCTTATAAGTAGACCATGAGTGTTGAGACAATATTGCACAAATTTCTTTAAAATTCTAGCAGCCCTGCCGGCAGCGTGTGTCTCATGAAACGCCAAATGAAACAAACCTAACCAAGCTATCACACTGAGCGAGATTACGCCATTTTGAATCGCCATTTGAATCGTTTTTCGAAATTTCTGTCTTTCTTTATTCTGAGCCCACAATTGTAAGTACCTATGAAATATATGTAAACCCCATGAATTATAATGTATATATGTTGAATTATAGCAAATAAATGTCATTAAACGAATAAAAGTGGTACGTTCATTCATCAGAGCAGCCGCAACAATGAGGTCCATCGAATGTGGGAGGCTTTAAGTCCTTTCTTCTTGAACCGTTTAACGAAAATCCTCGTACTGTGTCAAGCTCTTTTCTAGTTGCTCCACTTTGAAGGCAATTTATGCGAATTTTTTTATCAACATTCTTTTCTACCATATTTTACTAAATTTGTCATCGATTTCTTCGAACTTTTGCTGTAGAATTTTCTTTTGTTGCTATACATTATACTTTTGTTCGTCACTTTTCTGTTGAACAGGTGTTGAACAGGTACAGGTGTCGTTTTGTTCGTCTGGATTTATCTTTTGTTCAATTCTGTTCTTCTGTTCAATTTATCTTCTGTTCATCCATTTTTTTCGACAAGAGGAGCTGCATTATCGCAGTCATGTTATTGCTGGTACTTATCGATTCTTCCTCATTAAATAAAAGGAGAATGTATCTACATCATATCCCTCGTTGCTCAAAATCAGAGCATCAAGTCGCTTTTTCCTCTACCTGCGCTGACGTTTTTCTTGCTCGAGTCTGATTTGATTTGGATGAGGGTCAACTGCAACAGCGTTCTTTATAGCTTAACTCGTATAAGAACTATCACAATGCACTTTTTTTTTACACACAATAAGTCCTATCCCACTTCCGGCACCAATATAAAATGTTTGTTTGGATTTAAATGATAAACCTTATTTCATTCAATACAACACCTTTATTCAATCCAATTGCAATTTTAGATAAATTCGCTTTTCTCAACAACTTCTACTTCTGTCAATCTTCTATTTAAACTATTTAATTAGATTCCCTATGGTAAACGAAATAAATTTCAAAATGCAAGTTATTTATGAGTTCTATTATTTTTATAGGTTGAAAATTCAAATAAAATCCTTTTTGTCTATATTAATTTGCTTTACCATCAAGGTGGTACACATAGTTATTTGACAGCTGAGTCGCTTATTAATGCTTTAAAAAGATTTGTTGGACGAAGAGGAATATGTCAGCCCTATTCCGTGACAATGCTATTAACTCTGTTGGAGTAACAACCCAACTAAATAATTTTTTAAATTCCATTTACTCAGAGAGGATGCAATTTTCAAAAAGAACAACGTGCTTAGAAAATGACATCTACTGGAAATTTATTTCTCCTAGGTCACTGCATTTTGGAATATTATGGGGGGATGCACTCAATTCAGCGAACTACAACAGAGGACCTCTACGAAGGAGCCAGCAAGGAACAACTCATCCTTTGACAACGTTCACCAGCTCTTCAGCATCCCAACCCAGAAGAGAGATGATAAGCATCATAATCTTCATGTAACTCGAGTCCATTATATAATCCTTATAATGATAAATCCTCATTAATGATTTCTACAATAAATCAGAAAAAATAATAAATAAAAAATTTAAACAAAAACAAACTTTTCATGTGTACATTTTGAGGATAAAACGACCTTTATAAAATATAGTAACTCAATCGTTAAGTTAAACCTTAGATACACAGATTGATCTCACACTAACACAAATTTATAAGATAGACAAAAATAAAGGAAAGAATTGTTTCAACTCAGTTGTCATTTTTGCCATAATACTATAATATAGTTCTAAGCATACAAGTTACTGTCACACAAAAACAAATTTCATATCAAATTTTTACCTTGGATCTAACAAACATAAATTCAAATTTATAACCCTAAGTTTGCAATCCACTCTAAGTCTGTAACTTGAACTCATAACCTTATTACTACTGTTTGGCAAAACGGAAGCACTTCAAACAGTTGTTGTCAAGCTTACTGGAGCAGTGAATGCTCAAATTGAGAGAAAGTAAGGAATAGAGCAAAAGCTTAGGTCAATAGAACTTGCTAATACACGATCAGACCCAAATCCAACAACGCCTGCAATTTTTAGAAGCAAGGAAGATCTAAAAGAAGGGATATCCGAACCCTTGAGCATCAACTAAACATTTTATCACAAGGCAACTTAAATATTGATGAATTCTTTGCATCGGTAAATCATCAATTTTCACTGATCATTAATAAGATAAAATGGAAAATTTTAGTCCTGAAACTATACAAGCCCTCGTAGACAATTACAGGAATCAAGTTCTTGGCGTATTCATTAGAGGACTTAACGAAGACATATCTAAAATGCTCATTATCCAAATGCCGCAGAATTTCCCAGAAGCTTGCGCATCGTGCTTAGAAACCTAGAATTTAAATTACAGGAGTATGGCTATCCTAAAAACAGTAATAACTCTATAACAACTCCTATAAATCAGATTTTTTTTTCCCAGAAAAGACATGGGCAATCGAAACCAGGAAATCCTAAGAAAGATTTAACACCACAGCAAAGGAACATGGTCTATGACATCCATCACAATCAGCATCATATGAGGCAATTCCAACAACTGAGGGCACAGGGAACCAGTATTCCGCCTCCAAGACCAATACAGCCTAAGCCTTCAGTTCCTATGGAAACGTCTGCTAAGACTCGACAAGTCAACTGTATAAACAGACATGCTACACCACCGCAGCTCGGTCAATATCAACAAGCATATAACAAACAATTTTAAGATTACTTCGATAATCTCTGGAAATAGCTGATGTATGATGGAAATGCTGATCTAAGAATGAGCGTAATTATAGAAATTGGAGTCGATCGTTATAAAAACACTTTTAATTCAGTAATAAAAAAGAAGCCCAGTGATATATTCTTCGGAAGGAGCCAGCGAATTAATTATCAGAATCTCGTTGATTTTCAGGCAAAAGTCAACGAAGACTTTGTCGAACTTATTAAGAAAAATCAAAGGAGGAAAAATAGCAGAAAAAATTGAAAAAGATGTATTCCCAAGAAATACGATCCAGGAGAAATGCAGCATTTAAACGCCGTGACGGTAAGCAAAAACCCGTGTATACGAAAGAAAAGGTAACCGAAAAAGATCTACAAAACCCACATCAAAAATATTCGTCAATAAAGACTCTGTATATACGAATACAGTACGCCCATAGTAACATTAAAGTTGGGGAATGGCAAAATAATCAGTGGAACTTTCAGAATGGTTCACATTATTACTCTTACAACCTACGATATTATCAACCAATTCACTCCCACGATAATAAATCAAATCGAAAAAACTAGTATCCTACGACCGCAACTAGAAATACAAGAAAACCAAGAAAAAAGAGTCAACAATTCCAGCATTGAAAAGTGTGAGCAGATGCTTTATATTGTAATGAGCATTGTTTAATTAAGGACGAACTCAGCGAAATAGTCTCGGCGACGCACTTGGCTAAGAGGGGAATCATTAACACTAACCTCCCTTCCGTATGAAGATAAAATTGAGGCGATAGAATACGCCGAACCTATAATGTTGCCAAATGAATCACTTTTACTGTACGCTGTGTCCTTACCAAAAACCCGACCTAGGGAATCATGTGCTGATCAGATCTACTGTAAGAAATAGTAAGAGAATCCACCTTGATAAAAAACGAACTATTTGTATCGCATGAAAAAATACTCGCAGTTAAGGCGCTACGTTCAAATATCAGGGATGCAGTAATTTGCAACAAAAATCAACCTCAGGGGTTATCCATAAATCACTGCATTAGATGCACATTACGATAACCAGATCTATAAGAAATCTGTTATTGAATTTCTAATTGAAAATACTCTTTTCCATTAAACCAAAGGGTTAAACGAAACATTCCTGGTGCAGTTTAACAAGAAAACCATATCTGTAGATGACAGGAAGTACACCAACTAGGAAATAAGAACTTTCCAGATTTTGCCACCAATAATTCAATTCAACATAACTATTAAAGACGAATAGCTAGATCTTGAATTTTTGCATGATTTACACCTAAGAAATGTTAAAAAGTTAGATCAATTCAATATCATT
Source organism: Volucella inanis (assembly GCA_907269105.1). Taxonomy (NCBI): domain Eukaryota; kingdom Metazoa; phylum Arthropoda; class Insecta; order Diptera; family Syrphidae; genus Volucella; species Volucella inanis. Next base: position 100,757,887 of record OU026153.1, on the reverse strand, counting down.
ACTGACAAATCAATAATTTAGTTTTATATCTTTTAATAATTATCAGTTTTTCTTTAATAATTTATATATATAAACAAATTCAGTTACCAAAGGTCAATGATCTTTATCCTCAACCTATTAAGGGCAATATTAACCCGCGAGACATGGATTTTAAATAAGAGAGGAGTTAGGCTGCTGCTGATTCAGCACTCGCTCCGATACAAATCTCAAACGTATTAGATATTTTTTCAGGTGCATACGAATGGGATAGTATTTCGTCTGAAATACTTTCCCATGCAACTGCAAAGTAATAGACAACTTGAATATTATAAATAGATGTTAAGCAACAGCAATGTTTAGATTTCAGTGTGGCTGGAATAAAGCGACGTATATCTCCAAATAATAAAAAAATTATAATTTTTTAACTTATTAATTTTATTTTTATAAATTCATTTATAATACTTTGCTTATATCCAAAGAAATGGCTACAGAAATTATGAAAAAAGATGCCACTGACAAAAAGGATAAGCAGTGTTCTGATCAAAATTTTAAAAAATATGCACGTACGGTTAGTAGCCATTTGAATATATATATCTACCGCAATTTGACAACATATTTTCTATAAGTCAACCAAAGGATTTTTTTTTTTTAATCCCGCGCGCGCATCAAGGGGATATGAATACCCTTTCGAAGGTTTTCTCTAGGGCGCGGGCGGGTGGTGTAGTAGTTTGAAACTCAGGTGTATTAGGTTTCAATATTTTTCCCAGAGGTGGTTGTCAAACTGGACGGGACGAGCAAGTGCATCCTCAAGCAGTGGGTCTCAATACGTGCTAGTTGTTAGTTCGTTACATTTAGCCCAGCCAGCAACCACTTCAACATCAGTGTTATGCCTTCATGTCAGAGTTGAAGCCGACGAGATTCTCATATAACTACATGCAAATTCTACGAAGACTTTTTCAGAGAATTGCCTCGCACGGGATTCGAATCCGCAACCCTATGCTTAAGGAGTGTATGCATATACCACTACACCACGGCCACCCCATGTATTGTATGTATTGTATACTTACAATAGGAACAGTATATTACACGTCGAAATAATAGACTACAATAAAGAACTTCTTCAAAATTTCAACAACGCTAAGCACAATAGAAAGAAATATCTCCACTAGATATTGTGAGAAGCTTTGCGAACATCCTCCTTATAGTTTTGAACCAAGATGAAGCCAAAAATATATCAAACAATGTATCCTGAAACGAGAAACACTTCGCAAAGTCGACAAAGAAGTAGAGTTCCATCGTTGAGTCAACGACTAATTGTAGTAAAGGCAATACTTGTCAAATAAATCAACGATTTCGACATTTGAATGACCTGAAGCAAAGTCTTGCATCATTGACAGATTTTGAAAAGGTACAACAAATTTTATTAGACATCCTACTAGAATAAACTACGCCAGACTAAAGCCCCATTTACAATGCTACTTTTGTCATGCTTAAATGTTCAAAATTGGTTTAAATTGATTTGCAAACAAATATAAGGTATTTAAAAAATAGAAGAAGATGGAAGCACAATTAATAAATATTTTAGTATCCTCATCGACGATAAAAATAATAATAATAATTCGGAATGAGCTTTTAGTGTTACTTTGGAAATAAAATCATATTACACGAAAAACAGGTTCTTGACTGCCCAAATGAAAATGCCATTAACATTTCAATAAATTACGAGCTTCTAAATATGTTCATAGCAAAATTAACTTAATTTTATTTTATTTTTATTTTAAAAAATAAATGAACTTTGCGATATGATATGTTAGTAGATTTACGTTCAAAAAAAAATTATTAATTAATTTAAATGTATCTATGTTAATTGACTGTTTTGGAAATTTATGTAATTTATGAACATAAACTATTGATAACAAGTTATCACTGAAGTACTGTAACTTTGCTTGATGAATGAACTAACCTTAACAAAATACACAGATTTCATTCAAAAATTATCCTTTTACATATATTAATTTTCCCTTATCAAATGCAATAATAACCTTATTTTTGCAAGTAATGTTCCTTATGAAAAGACATGTATGTTTTGTTATTTTTTTGTATTTACTGGTTTTCGAACATAGATATTTATTAAAAATTGATACATATCTATTTATTAAAAATTTTTCAAAAATGATTGATATATGTATGATACTTATTTTGAGTAAAATATATTCATTAAGTTTTTAACAAATTTGTAGTACTTTAATGTGGGAGAAGAAAGGTTCGAAATAGCACATATGGCAGATTTGATTTCATTGTTTCGCACAGTATTTTAATCGTTTTAAACTTTATGATTTTCCATTCAACAAATAGTCCAGTTTATTATGTTTGGCTACCGCTTTCAATATCTTTTTATCCTGCTCGATTGCATGATTGAGGCCCGATCGTTTGAACGCCGAATTGTAAGAGTTCATTTGCAATCATAAAACCTTTATCTATTTTTAATAGAAAGAAAAAATATATATAGTATACTTACCTTCGGGTCTATATGTGCTTTGTAAATATTGTAAATAAAGAATATTTATATCTATCTACCGTTACAGCATCCCCTAATTTTAATTTTTGGTTAAGTCTGTTAGGTGAAAAATAACTTTTTCAGACGTATTGCGGATGTAACTAAACCAATAAAATTTACAAGACCTGATGCGGATACTTCCATAAAAAGTTTCATAGTGTTAGTCCTTTTATGATGTAAATAGGTAACTGTTGAGTACAGTCAGTAGCTACCTATAGTGCATCGGCATCCAATTTCCAGCTGCCCGACATTGAATTGGACACCTAAAACTCGTGCTTGTCATTGAGCTGAGTTCACCGCATTGCAGGAGTAAGATAACACCTCAATTTTCTTTTTTTGTTATGTCCAAATAATGTGTGTTTGTAGAATAAGTAATTTGCACAGTATTCATTATTATTAGTTCTTCCATACAATTTTTTGTAAAGCAAGCTAAATGTATTTAGAATCCTTTGTTTTAGAATAAGCAAGTATTTTGTATAAATATTGCCAAATAAACATTGAACTGCTCAGAGATATTTTGACAGCTTTCAAAGACTTTTTATTCCAAGTGAATCTGCTTGAAAAGTTGCAACTTTGGCGGTTTGTTGCCAGCTTAAATTAAAAACACAAGTACTTTTTAACTTATAATTTTTTATCGAATAAAAATTGTCAAATGCGTATATAAACTACTACTTGTTTCTGCTGCGCACTAAACCGAAGTGTATGGCTGATGTAGACATACGAGGGTGGTCCGAGAAATACCCGGCCTGAGCAAGACACGGCGGTAGTAGTTTGAAAATATCACTGTATTGGAAAGTACGCAGTCTATAAAGCATATGCTTTAAGTTTTAAGGCACCACGTTGTTTAGAATTTGTTTGGCAGCCATCAGTAGTGAACGTTGTCAGTGAATATCACAGCAACAGTTTACACCCGAGACAAAAGAACAATCAAAACAATGGATTCATGTTGTTAAAATTGTCATCATCAGATGCTAACACTTAATTCTGCGGTGAAATTGCAGTACTGCCTCTCTAGTACCGAAATTACGATTAGTTTGGAATATCAAATCTGACTCCTCGCTGTCGAAAGTGGGTGTCTGTTTGAGCTTTCTTTTTATTTGTTGCGTGATGGAAATTTATCGAAGTTAAGAAATTTTCAGAATTGTCTATTGCTTCGATAATTTCTGAATGAATATGGTATATTAAAAAATGTTTATTTGGGTACAAAAAATAGAACTTATTACTTTTAATACTTTCAATTAGAATTCACAATTTAATCGCTTATCTCAACCTTTTTACTTTTATTTATCTTTTACTTAAACCACTTAATCACTGTATTAATTCACATTTTAAATTCAACTGATGAACTGATTTGCATACCAAAAAATTCGATTCTATTCTCTGCTCACTAATGGTTGATGCTTCTGCTATGGAAACATAGATAACGATACTCGCATTCAAATGGATATATGCTCCCTCTATAAAATTGTTCATCCCGTACAACCTCGTCTTCAATCATCCCGTTATCCAAATAGACCACCTTCAATTTTTCTCGATTCCCAGTCTGGATACGGTAAGCACCGTCATTAATTCGGGCTATCGCCTTGTATGGTCTTTTCCAATCCTGTTGATATTTTGGTGATATTCCGTGCGGAAACAGAAACTTCGAGAATATTCTTTAAGCGGTCCAAGGAGAAAACAGTTTAAGCCTCCTTCATTCGTGTTCAGACCTTATGGTCTACTTATTTATAAGAAACAGTTTGCAATGGCTGCCTGTGTGAACGACTGTAACAATGAGGAGAAATACTTTGCCCTAACAATGGCCTTGCGCAGTCCAGCAGCAGAATTGTTGCAATTTATAGACATCCAAAAGCATAAAGATTATGTTGCTTTGGTACTGGCTATCGAGAAACGGTTTGGGGATAGCCACATACAGGAGATTTACATGGTTAAATTGCAAAGCCGAATGCAGCCTGGCACAATAGGAGAGTCTTCATGGTGGGAAAGACCTTAGTGGAAGCAAAAAACAGCATGGTATCTGTAAGGATTTTAAATCCAAAAACGTTTACTGTAAAGGTAAAAAAAGGGCACAAATCCTGGCCAGGGAATCCTGGCAGAAAAACTATTGGGAAAGTACGCTGATATATTTGCTACACAGGACGGAGAATATGGACGTACGCAACTTGTTCAACACCACATTGATACCGGAGACGCCTGACCAATCCGTCAACCTCGTCAATGAAAAATTCCCCTGGAAGCCTGAGTGTAGTTCCCTATAACATCTCAGCAGCGCTGACTTTGATATCCTCTTTCAGGCTTGTGCGTAGTCCCAAAAGTACAACAGGTAGTACACTGACCCAATGAAGCAGGATGGTATGCTGTTGTTCGTGTCTTGTTGCTACCGATCAATTTCGTGAGAGCATCAAAAAGTCTGGATTCAAACTGGAAACTCGACCGCTTGTGAAAGTTTGAGGTGTACCAAAACGACTTATCTAGCCGGCGAAGAAACCAATTACCACGGTGTCTGTTGATATATCCTTTAAAGGAATGGCTTCTGGCAAATGAGTGAACCTGTCGATAAGTGCTAAACAGTATCGATAACTTTGTGACGGTGGTATGACATGGATGTGTTTGAATCATTCACGTTGTGGTTGGTTTTTTACATGCCAATGTACCTGACACGGAAGAGAGTACTACGTCCATCTAGTTGTGTCTTTGTTCATGTGAGACCAAACGAAACGTTGACGTATCAACTTTTAAGTAATGTAATTTTTTTGGCGTCTCAAAATTAGAGGAATGTGTGGTTAAATAGTTTCACCAGTTACATCGCAAAAAATGGTCGTGTCCGAGTTGTCTACTTTAAATTTGCGAAGTTGTAGTGATGTTGAAATAGGTTTCAAAAGATGTTGTAGGCTTTCGTCTTGCTCCTAATTATCAGCTATAGCTTTCGTAGAAATGATGCATGGCGTGCCGATGGTATATATTCGCGTCACACATCACTACGTTTGATTTGCCGGGGACATATACAAAGTCTGTGGTAAATTGGCTATTAATTTGAAGTTGTCTTTGTTGTCTTGGTGAGGCTTTGTCAGAAAGTCGAAGAGAGGCAAATGATAACAAGCGGTGATCAGTTAAAACGTTGAAGTTACGGCCGTCGAGGAGGTGTTTAAAAAATGCCTTGGAATATTGCCAGGAGTTCGCTTTCATACACGCTGTAATTCGCTTGAGTCTTATTCAATTTGCTCCTAAAGAAGACCAGAGGCTTTCGTTTAGCATCGACGAGTTGTTCAAATGCAGCACCTAAGGATCTTTCAGAAGCGTCACACCGCAGTGGCAATGTCAAGTCTTGCGCCGGGTATGCAAGCTGAACCGCATTCGTTAGGAGATGCTTGCATTTCTCGAAAAATTTCTATAGTCCAGGTAATTTCGCGTTTGTCATTCTTTTTAATGCTTGGTGCAAGGACAATTAGTGGGGCGTGTGCCCCACGTGAGGTTTCCTTTATAATGTAAAATAGAACTAAAAGAATTTAAAAGTGGACTTACAATTTTCATTACCGGTTAAAAGAACAATTAATGGCATATACTTCTTGAAAATGATATCATGTAAATGTTGGCCACGATAACGTCTGTGGCGGTTCATTCAGAAGGTCTAATTTTAGGCGACTCGTTCGAGCATAGTGACTGATATCTCGCTGATAAAAAGAGTAATGTTGGCTTCCAAATCGTCAATCGTAGCTGGCTTATTCCTGAAGACCTCAGACTTTACATGTCCCAGGGTCCAAAACGTGAAACTAAGTGGTCACCAAAATAATTTCTCAACAAGTTCAATGTTTCACGCACGTCTTTTTGAAACCAGAGCTCATCGAGACCATTGCTTGCATTTCAAGAGGCACATAGCCCGTTAAGCGCGATAACGGTTACTATTGACGGTAACATTCTGATTTTCTTCATTTTTAAAAAAAATTAACCAATGATTCCACTAGCCCATAAACCACACCATACTGTTGTTTTTAATGGATGTTATGGTAGCTCTTGGTACTCTTCGGGTTGCTCATTAAGCGAAATACGGCAGCTTTGTTTATTAACGAATTTTGTACTCTTTTAGGCCGAGATCCTCATGTAAAAGACGCTAAGGCAAGCTTCTGAGAACGACGACGAATCGATTCGTCACGGTCTTCGCTTACACTCTCAGCTACAGCTGCTATAGTCTCTTCACTAAGTGCTGGATGTGGTCTATCGGGTCGAGTATCATCCACTTATGTAAACTGGGACTCAAGTTTGCGAATGGTATTGGCAATAGTGGTTTCAGTAGATCGATAATGCGCACCGTAAGTTCCTCGAATCGCACGAATAATATTTCTCACAGAACGCTAATTTTCGTAATACAGCTGAACAATTTGGAGACGCTGTTGTGGTGTGAGTCTTTCCACAATACTGAACAAAAGTGACAAAGCAATTTGATAGAAGTCACACGTAATCTGTCAAGAAAAGCCTATTGAAAATCAAAGCTCACAATGAATCACTCTATATTTGCATAACATACTTTAGGCAAATCAGTTCGTCAGTTGAATTTATAGTGTGAATTAAGACAGTGATTTAGTGGTTTAAGCAAAAGATAAGTAAAAGTGAAAAGGTTAAGATAGGCGATTACATTGTGAATTTTAATTGGATTAAATAAAGAGATTGTATTGAAGGTAATAAATTCTATCAATTGTACCCACTAAAACATTTTACAATATGTTGGTTATTTCTACGTCTATGTTGATTGTGAAAAGCTGGTTGATGATTCTTTTAATTACAGGATGCGGTCCGGTATATGGCTGTCAGAGTGGTTTTTTGACTGCATCGCATAATAGGAAAATGTGTATGCACTTCAAGAAGTCAGGTGAAACAACCTCACTTATAAAGGTGCAGTTAACACCAAAAATAAAGACAGGTGGACAAAATGATGGGTTTTTTGCACTACTTGATAAAAAACTATTATTTATATTAGTTTTATTATTGGATTGCACATCAGATTCACAATATTTCGTACGATTGTTAGTGAATTTATCAGATGGATATGTTGTTATGGAAAGAGGTGAGAATCGGTTGTTCGATAAAGTTTTTTTTTTGTAGTTGAGCTGGGTGATAAGTCATCTGCATACTCTTTTCTTCTTTTTTTGGTGTTAGGTTGGAAGCTGCTGGCAGCTCGCTTGAGGTTTGACGATGTTGTCCTCTTATCATGATTAGTTTGTCCCGCTATGCACTTGTTGGTTGTCATTAAAGTTCAGGTGGATGGCAGTACATAATTGTTTTTATTGTTGAGCAGATCATTAATTGAAGAGCGGAATTCAATTACATTTGATTGAACGCACTTTTTGATGTCCAGCTTCGAAACTGGGATATTAAGCACTTGTTTTTCACTGATTTCAATATTAAGAGTCACTATCTTAAAACAGAATAAGTGGACTTTCTGTCACAAAACGATCACACGTCCTATTGCCACGAAAGTTCAAACACGACCAATGTTCTCGTTCGAATAGAACGAATTTGCAACAGTATCTTCAGTCATGTAACGAAGAGGTATAGCTCCTGGATATCTGCTGAACCGGTTGATTACTGTCAGACGATGTCTGTAGCCTTGACAGAATGGCAAAACGATGATGTCAATGTGCACATGATGAAATCTCTCTTTTGGAACGGAAATTGGTTGAATTAGTGTTTGTGTATGTTTAATAACCTTTCAACGTTGGCATTAAATGCAAGTGCATGACGTCCTTTCGATCGTTTGGCCAAACGAACTTCTGTCTAAGTTTTCGAGTTGTTGTGTTGTGTTCCGCATTGCGGCGCAAAGATGCAGAAATGTATGGCCGGATCGAATTGTCCGAAACTTCCTAAGAAATTTTAACTTTGGTTAAGTTCAGCGACGAATTCCGTTGGTATCGATATGGCGTTGATTCTCAACAAAGCGTTAGCTACTAGATCGTCTCGCCAAGTATGTGGGTTATGTCTGTTGTATATTGTGATATGAAATCTAGTTGTCTCAACCAACGCTGGGGAGCCTTATCGGAACGCTGCTGAAATGCGTACACCAATGGTTTGTGATCTGTCTTCACTCTGAACTGTCGACCATCCAAAGTGTGTTTGAAAAATTGGATAGTAAAATAAGCTGCCAGTAGCTTACACGATCGTATATGCTGTACCGTTTTTGAAAGCTTGCAGGAAAATAAGCCGATTAGTTTCTTTTGACCGGATTCTATTTGCTCCAACTTGGCTGGTTGTTTGTTGGCTTAATTCTGTTGTTGAAATTTTCGAAAGCTGTCTCACCCAAGTGTGACCACGGAACAGGTCGCCTGTGGTTTTTTCTTTGATCCGAGATGAGATCCTTAAACGGAGCTTGGTGTGTGCACTGTGAAGAATGTATCTTCTGTAAAAGTTTCCGATTCCAAGAAATCCACGCAATTCCAATATAGTGACTGGTTTTAAGTAGTGTGAAACAAACTCTACAATGTCTTTGGTCAGTCAAATGGTACGCGACCTCAGACTTCCCAAATATGCACTTTTTTAAGTTTTGTAAAAGTCGTGCTCTTGAGGACGTTCTGAAACTTGATTCATGTGTCGGAGATGTTACTTTTCTGAATTAGAGGCTATGAGGATCTCGTAAACGTAGCAAAATACAAAGTCAAAACCACGTAGAACCATGTCCATGAACCTTTGTAATATTTAAGTGCCGTTCTTAAGTTTGAATGACATGACTACAAACTCATACAGACCTTATTGGATGGTAACAGCTGTTTTTCATGACATAGGAATCTTGTACCTCATCGAGGTCCAATATAGAGACGTAGCTGTTATCATACAAGTTTTTGGTGAAATCCATGATATGCGGTATTGGATAGCTGTCTGATTGCGTCTGTGTGTTCAGACGACGATAGTGACCGCAACATCACCAGCCGCCAATATTTTTTTTGAACAAGGTGGATTGGACTGGCCCATGGACTGTTGGACACACAATAGTAACCCTTTCGGAATAAATCCTCAAAATCGATTTTGGCTTGACTCAACTTGTCGCCGGTTAGTCGTCGTGGACGTTCAGCAATTGGTTGACCTGTTATAACGATGAAGTGTTGCACAATGTTGGATTTCGATTTAAAAGAACATTTGTTCCTGCTTTCCAGGAAGAATTTATTTACCATACTAATACCATATATGGTTCAGGTCCGAATAAGGACAATAGTCTGATAAATCCAGTGGGATGAACTTTACCTGGAACACTTATGGTAATGTTATCTTATCGATAATGCGTTTGGATTTTAAACCAATCGGAAGTTCGTAGTGTGCAAGTAGGTCCGAGCCAATAATTGTTGTTTTGGTGTCAGCAATGAAGACTGGCAATGTAATTTCTCTTAGGATTCTGAGATTGAGGGTGAGAGTTATCTGCCCATACGTATATATTGGAGAATTGTTAGCCGCAAGCTGTGTTGTTTCTTCTTGTTTTTTTGGGGCGATTTCGAGGACGAGGTACAACGCATATAGTCGATCCAGAGTCCAGAGTCTAGCCTTTGTCGTAGACCTAAAGGTGGCATTCGGGGTTGAATCTTAAGCTGTTGTCAACCGCCCTTCTGTGGCTTTGTAGTTTTTTTTTTTTGGCGAATGTACAGGGCTTTTTGCAATTAACAGCCTTTTCGCCGAACTTCTTGAGGTAGTAACACAATGACGAATGCTGTTTGCGAGTGTTAGGCCTTCTTAAACTAGAACAATTTCGTGACATTGTACGGATTTACCGTGAGATTGATTCACTGCCAATTTAATGACGAGAGCTCACAGATTAGTGAGGGTGGTCTCGATGACAGTAAGTCGCCTATCAAAGTTTATGCTGTTTGGGTTTTCATCGCTGACTTCGTTGTCCATAATTTTATCAACAATCTCTGATGATCTCATCTCCGGTAGCAGGCTTAAAGGGGGCTTATAACCGAGCTCAATTGATGTCATCAGCCTGTTGAACTCGCATTCCTTGGACTCAGTGAACCGCAGGGTAAAGCTAACAATTATATACAGCAGACAGATAGCAGCAGCTTTGTCGATGACGATTGCGTCGCACAGACGATTGCATTAAGTGCTACAATATCACCGCGGGAGTTCCGCAGGGGTCAGTCCTAGGACCACTTCTGCGGAATATCATGTACCGAAAGACTGTGGAATATGCAAATTTTCGGTTTGGGAACTATATAATCCAGTCTACAGAGGCATTAAAATACTTGGGAGTCATGCTTGACAACAGGCTAAAATTTAAAGTACATATCGAGTATTCTAGATAAAGTCGTCACAAATGCAGGCAGAGCTTTTTCGGATGGTGCCAAACATCGGCGGGACTGCATACGCATGGAGAATTCTGCTATCCAGAGTGGTAAATTCCATCCCTTTGTATGCTGTCCCAGTTTAGGCATCTGCAATCTCAACAAAGGATATAAGGAGGAAACTTTCGTCGGCGGTTTTCAAATAATTTCGGGCGAAGCAAACTGTGTTATAACTGGAGTGGTCCCTATTGACATTCTCGCCAATAAGACGCAAACGATTTACATGAGGCTTATCGCAAACAAACAAGATACCAGACTTACCAGGAGTGTAAGAAGGAAGAAAGGCCAACAGCTGCATCACTTTGGCAAGCCAGGTGGGTCCGCACCACCAAAGGTAGATGACCCACCAGCTGATTCCCAACAATTATACTTGGACAACAAGAACGCACGGGGACTGTAATTATAATCTTAAGCAGTTCCTGTTTTGGCATGGTTACTATCGAAAAAACTACCATAGATTTGAGCACAATAGCTCGCCTTTTTGCCCAGAATGCCCAGAAGAGGAGGAAGATGCGGAGCACGTTATGTTCCAGTGCAGACGCATCACAAATGGCAAAGCGAATCTACGAAGCCCGGATCTCCTAATAGTCTTATCAGGCCTGATAAAAAGCAGCAATAAAATTTAAAGGTTCCCTTTCTTAGAATATTAGACAATACAGCTAATAAAATAGAACAGTACAGCGTTGTTAGGATGAAATACTGCAGTTGCATGATGAAATTTATGAGCAATCTGCAGACCCCGCTCTCATTGGATACAATGTCTAGCGGTCTTTCGATTTAGAAGATTAGACTCAGCAGAATCTTATTCAGCTGTATGTGTCTTGTCGAGTTCTGCAGCAATCATCAGGTTCTTGCCATACTATAAGACTTCTTGCCATATCATTGTATAACAAAGGCTGATAGCAACACAGCAAAACTCAACAAATACTAATACACGATGAAGACACAAAATACCAACTCATATTGTGAAAAGCAGTCCCAATGGCCCACTAAAGAGTTTTAAACTCAACACAGTCATATACGGAACAACTTTGCGCCATATCTCGCTATAAGTTGTTTTCAGCGATTAGCAAAGTATCATTAGAACCGACTCCCTTTAGTTTCAAAAGCATCGACCTTGAACCCCATTTTAAAGGTCAAACGAAGGTCACTTTTCATTTTTAAATGTTAAACCCTATTTTTTTGACAGATTCGTAATCTGCATAAAAAATTACAATTCTTTTCATGAAACGGTTTTTCAAAAATGCGTTTTTTTCCCGTCTGAGGGCGCCATAAATCTTAAGACGTAAAAATTGCTCGAAAAGTACGAAATATTGCGAAAAATGTTTCAGGCAAAAGTCACAAGGTTATGAAGGGGAGATAAGATGGTGACCACGAGTTTGACCTTGAGACCCATTTTCAAGGTCAAACGAAGGTCACTTTTGATTTTTCAAATGATAATTCCTGATTTTCATTACTCAGTCGTATCGCTCGTAGGCTTGTCACTTGTTTTTACACACTGCAATTAGCATAACCCAGAAACAACGACGTGGACGTAGCAGTATTTTGTTTCCTTCGGGGTGATTAATTAGAGTGGGTCCCCTTGCCTGCCACTGTTGAATCATTGAATTCTTCCCATTTCGACATTTGTTTCCCGAGCCTATTTCAACAAATGATCGAAAATGATACCATCCACTTCAATACACTTGTCTATCTGCGCTCTAAATGAACCAACAGAACTGAGAAGTATTTCTGGTGTAATCTTCCGGCAAGCTTCAGTTATTCGTTTTTCCATGTTCTCACGTGTTGTTGGCTTATTTCTGTAAACCTCACTTTTTAAGTAGCCCCACAAGAAGAAATCAAGTGACTTAAAATCAGGTGATCTAGCAGCCCATTGCTACGGACCCCCTAGTCCGATGCATCGTTGATGGTAAACATCATTTTGAAACCCCATTGTTTGTCGCAACTCCAATGGCAGTTCTTCTTGGAATACTGGAAGATGGTCCCGCAAGAAGTTTGCATACTTTTCACCATTCAAGTTGCCTTCCATAAAATATGGACATATTAATTTACCCCCAATAATTCCCGCCCAAACATTAACTTTTCGCAACCAAAAAGGGTTTTCGGTAGCCCAGTAAAACATATCATGTCGATTGACCGTACAATGATTGATGAAAGTCGACTCATCAGAGAATAACACCTTGGCGAAGAAAAGGGGGTCTCTTTCAATTTGCTGAAGTGCCCATTGACAAAAGGAAATCCGGTTGCGAAAATCCTCACTATAAAGTTTTTAATGCATTGAAACATGATGAGGATGCTCTTTATGTCGATGTAATATCTTACAGAGAGTCGTTTGAGAAATTCCTGATTCACGACTTATTTGGCGAGTGCTAATGTGAGGACCGTGTGCAACGGCAGCTAACACTGCTATTTCATTGTCCTCAACAGCCACCCTATCTGACCGATTCCTTTTCTTTGGTTGCACACTTCCTTCACCACTGAACTGTTAGATGACCCGATAAAAGGAAGCGCACACTCGTATCTGGTCTGGGAAACGTTGGGCGTAAAGAGCAACAGCACCATCGATGTTCCTTCCACTTTCTCCATAAATCAATATCATTTCAATTTTCTCTTGAATTGAAATAGCCTGCATTATTAATCTGGAAAACGTTACTAATAATAATCAGTTCTTCAAAACAAATATCGAACTTCTTAATGAAGTACAGTTCCCTTCAAGTAGAAAAAAAGGCATAGTACACATCATACACTCTCAGATAAGTTTAGGACAATTTGTCTCTATCTGGAATTTCTTTGAGTCTTAAGTTCACTCGAGGCTATAATGACTTCCTCAAGACAAATCTCGACCTTCTAACACCCTAACAAGTTATAAGACCTTAGAGACAAAGTCGTGTGCCCCATCGAGGAATACGACTGAGCAATGAAAATCGGGAATTATCATTTGAAAAATCGAAAGTGATCTTCGTTTGACCTTGAAGATGGGCCTCAAGATCGTGGTCACCATCTTATGTCCCCTTCAGAACCTTGTGACTTTTGTCTGAAATATTTTTCGCGCTATTTCGTACTTTTCGAGTAATTTTGATGTCTTTAGTTTTATGGCGCCCTCTGACGGGAAAAGAACGCATTTTTGAAAAAAGTGTTTCATGTAAAAGAATCGCAATTTTTCACGCAGATTACGTATCTGTCAAAAAATAGGGGTTTACATTAAAAAATTAAAAGTGACCTTTGTTTGACCTTGGAAATGGGGCTGAAGGTCAAACTCGTGGTCACCATCTTATGTCCCCTTCAGAACCTCGTGACTTTTGTCTGAAACATTTTTCGCGATATCGCGTATTTTTCAAGTAATTTGGATGTCTCAAGTTAAAAAAACTCACTCGGTATAAGAGGAAAAGAAAATCGAAAGAACATCTATATACATACGTAAGCTATCATTTGATGCATCTATACAAATATGCACAAAAAATCCGTCATATACTATAGTATATTTAACATGAATATAAAATAGAAAATCAAAAATGAGAAATAAGTGACTAGAATATTTGTGGCTTTGATATAGTTTCACAAATCAGACCGGGTCGAGGCACATAAACTTTTAAGAATCAGTTTTCGCGTGGCAAGGGCCGCAGCAAAGTGTCGGAGGCCGTATGCTCAGGTTCCAATCTCGATTCGAACAATCAGTTTTTGTCTTCTTCTCTGTATGCGGAATTGGCGTTATTGTTTTTGTTTTTTTTTTTTTTTTTGCATATATTTTTGGAGTTTAGATATAAGTTAGTTTTTAAGATCTTTTGTATTAGACTAAGTAAAGAAATTTGTGAGATATATAGTACATTATACATATAGTAAGAAAGAGAGTTATGTACATATCGGTTTTTTTTTTTGAGCCGGTTGCAATCGCAAATGCAGGTGGTTAGTAGGGGTTCTAACCAGTGGTAGGTCGAGCGGAAGGGCAATCGCTTGGCGCCCATATACCATCTTCACTCACGACCATTCTCCAAGTTGGTTCAGCACTCTTCCGCTTGACGTCCCATCGTGTTACATTTTGACGCCCAACGTGCGGCCTTATTTCTAACGAAACATAAAAATAAGCCTTTTTCGTCGGTTTGCAATTCGGTTCTCTTTATCTTTCAACGGCTTTACGATTTTGTACGACTTCTTTTGGTGTCTTATGGTTGCGAAATCCGATTATTTTCTTTTTCGTTGTTGTGTTAGTGTGTATTTTTACAAATTTCAGCATAACATGGAGGTCAACAATTTTAACGGGAAGGAATTGACCTATGAATTGAGCATTAGGGGGCTTAGAGCAAATATGGTAAATGAAACGAGGAAGATTTTGCGGACGGCAATGCGAAGGGATGGTAGTTTCCTTGTACCTAAACACCCCTACATTTTTGAGGAAGATAGGACTACAGTTGTAGCTAAGCTAGAGGAAATTATTCATTTTATAGGGGACTTTTAGGGAGGGGAAGAATCTGGTAGGTATAAAAAGATCAGTGTGCGTGTTAAGACGACTTGGTAGATCGAATGCCTCGAGCGCGGAGGACAAAGCTTTTCTTTCAGACGCTAGCCAGAAAGTTGTAAGGCTTTAATATTTTCTGGATATTAAGGCAAGTGTAGAGCAGCCAATTGCGGCAGAGGTAGAACAGGTTGCGAGTCGAGTGGGTGCTCTTAATTTAGGTTTTGAAACAGGTGGGCATATTAGCCTGCAAGCTCAAGCTACATCTACTATCTACTTCCTTTCAACGGATCGAGTCCCGATGTTTAAATGGGGTTTGAAGTATAGCGGTGATCATACATAGTCTTTTTGTAGTTTTCTTGAGAAAGTAGAGGATTAAGGGGTTGCTCGGGGGATTTCTAGGGATGATCTTTTCCGTTCAGCCTACGATCTTTTTGAAGGAAAAGTAACCATATGGTACCGGGAAAATAAACCCGGCATTGCCACCTGAATAGAAAAGTTAGGAACTGAGTATGATGATCGACTTTGGGAAGAGATCAGTAACAGGACACAGGGACGTTCTGAAACCATTGGAATTTTTGTAAGCGTGATGTTAGGGTTGTTCTCAAGGTTGAGTGATTCGTGTCCCGAGGATGTAAAACTGAAGTGGATTAAGCAAACTATTTCTCCATTTTATCAACCGCAGATGGCATTGTTTGCGATCACATATCCAGATCAGTTGATTGACATTGGGCATCTATTAGAAGCAATGAGATACCATGTTGAGAATTTCGTGCCTCCACCTTCAAGACGCATCAACTCACTTTTGGAGACAGACCTAGTCTAAGTAGACATTGATAACCATGACAAACTATACGCGATGGTTCCCGCTATTAACGTAATCTCAAGGCCTCTAACTTCTTTTCGATGCAGGCAGCCTAGTCATAGTGCGCTGCTATGGCTGCAACACAGTTGGCGTTGTGAGAAGTCTTTTCCCTCGGTGTTCACTGCAAGTATCCCGTTCGGGAAACAGTGCACCGGCTCAGGGCAGAAGGGCCAATGAGTCGAGTGAAAAATTCCGCAAAAGGGTCTTTCCTGTCAGGAAAGGCTACAAAGAAAGCAGGGGAGTGTAAATTGGCGTTAGATTTTGTTTTGGAGAAGAAAGGTTCCGATCGGCGACCATACCTTACGGTAGAAATTTATGGGGTCAAGTTACTGGGACCGTTGGATTCGGGGACATCTCGTACAATTCTAGGAGCAGCTGGTTGGGAAGCACTTTGGTTTTTTAACTGCAAATTGATGGATGTGGACGTGCAATCAATATCGGTTGCCAATGGTGATAGCGTTGAGGTGAAGGGAGCTATTCAAGTTCCAATAGAGGAAGAAGGTTCGTTGAAGGTAATGGAAGTT
Organism: Volucella inanis; assembly: GCA_907269105.1. Taxonomy (NCBI): domain Eukaryota; kingdom Metazoa; phylum Arthropoda; class Insecta; order Diptera; family Syrphidae; genus Volucella; species Volucella inanis. Next base: position 100,741,194 of record OU026153.1, on the reverse strand, counting down.
TAAATGTACCTCGATTGGCACAGTGCCTCATTCTGGACGCCACTTTCAGGGAACGCTTTTCAATTATATCAGACCATATACCAAATATGCTGACCCCATTAAGCAGCGATATTACCCTGTATCTCCGAAAGTTCAAGACCAGTTAAATAGGGAGGTAGATGATATGCTCGAAGCGGGTGTTATAGAACCTTCATCTAGCCCTTGGTCTTCCCCAATCCTTTTGATTAAAAAAGAGATAGCAGTTATCGTTTCTGTGTAGACTTCCGAAAGTTTAACCAAGTCATTAAACGGTATGCGTACCCTATACCTTATGTTTCGTCCACTCTGGTAAGCTGAGGAACGCAAAATATCTTTCGTCCTTGGATATCAACTCGGCTTACTTACAATGGCTGATGCATCTAAAAGTTACACGGCGTGCACTATTCCCGGGAACGGATTGTATCAATCTAGCCGCATGTCGTTCGGGCCACATAATGCCCCGGCAACATGGCAGCGATTTATTGATACAGTCAACGGAGCCGACCTTGAACCGAACGTGTTCGTGTACGTCGATGATGTTATCATTGTAACCGAAACATTTGGGAAGCATCTGATTGTATTGAAGGCTGTTTAGGCGCGAATACAAGAAGCCGGACTGGTTCTCAGTTGGGAAGTGCGAATTTCGTAAAGGCGAACTCAAGTATCTGGGGTACATCGTCAACGAAAAGGGGTCATTGGGTTTTTCGGTATGGTCTCGTGGTACAGGCGTTTCGTGCAGAAATTCTCCGACTTTGTCGCACCTATCACCGAACACTTGAAGAAGAAGGGAAAGTTTGTCAGGAGCGAGCAGTGAGAGAGCGCATTTCGTGAGTTCAAAGAGAATTTGGTTCTCGCTCCGATATTGACTTGCCCAGATTTCAGTTTACCTTTTGCGGTTCACACAGATGCATCTGGTTTCGGTATTGGCGCTGTGCTAACTCAGACACATCCAAGGGACGGGGGGAAGGTGATCAGTTACCTAAACAGAACTTTGTCGAGGACGGAACGCAACTTTTCTACGACGGAGCGAGAGTTCCTTGAAGTTCTTTGGGCGATTGAGAAGCTCCGGCCATATTTTGGAGGCAGCGTTTTTGCGGTTGTAACTGATCACCATTCATTGTTATGGCTGAATAATTTCAAGGATCCACAGGGTAGGTTGGCTCGGTGGACAGTCAAATTACGGCAGTATTGTTTTTCTTTTGTGCATAGAAAACGGAAGGAACACTTGGTACCAGATGCCTTATAGAGAGAGAGCCAAAATACTTGGTATAATAGGATGAAATGGCTGTTCATCAAGAATCTGGAAAAGTATCGTCTGTGGAAACTCAAGGATGGAGTTTTATACTGACATGATCCGACAAAATATCCAGCGCTCGTAACGCCAGAAGAGTTCTGGCCATTCCAAAGTAGTGGTATATGCATAGACTCTTCAAGCAGAGGAGTCTCTGAAAAAATCTTTGCATGGAATTTGTATGTAGTTATATGTAAGCCCGTCGGCGCCAACTCTGACATGAAGGCATAACACTGATGTTGGAGTGGTTGCTGGCTGGGCTAAATAATAATATAATAAATAAAATAAATGAACTAACAACTAGCATATACTAAGACCCACTGGTTGAGGATGCACTGGCTCCAGTTTAACAACCACCTCTGGGAAAAATATCGAAACCTAATACACCTGAGTTTCAAAACTGCTACACCACCTGTCCGCGCCCTGGAGAAAAGCCAGTAAAAAGGTATTAATATCTCCTTGGTATGCGCGCGGAATTATAAAAAAAAGGAGGGTAGGATCGAAGTTCTTCCTGAATGTCACGATCACATTTTAAGCGGGAAGGTTGGTATCGAAAAACTCTAAGTAGTATTGGCCCAAGATGTGAAAATATGATTTGAGGTTACGTACAACGACGTTAAGTATGTTAGGTCTCCAAACCAAGTCTTAAGAGACTAGCGGGTCGTACGGCAACTAGAAGCGGAGTCACTAACTTCTAGAAAATGCTGTGTGTCGATTTCGTCGGCCCGCTGCCACTTTCGACGAGGGGTTATCGGTATATTTTAACCGTCGTGGACTATTTCTGAAAGTTTCCGTTGTTTTATCCGGTGAGAAAAGCCACGACAAAAGCCGCTAAAATGTTTCTAGAGGAACAGGTGTTCTTGGTATTTGGCGTCCCTAGATAGATCGTGTGTGATAACGGCTCGATTCCGCAGCCTTTTACCACCCTCAGACAAATCCAGCTGACCGTTACAAGACGAAGACGAAGACGAAGCTCTGTGCTTACATATCCGACAATCACCGCACGTGGGACATACTGCTCCCGAAAGTTGCCTGCGCGATACAAACTATACATGAAGTCCTTGAGACCACTCCATATTTCGTACTCTTTGGTCACGAAATGCAAGTAAAGGGTGATAAGCCGCTTATTATGGAAACCGGATATACTGCCGATAAATCAGGGGATATTCAAGCCTGGTCTTAGAACCTAAAGTGCGTTATCAGTGATGTTAGGAATAGGAAACTTACTTGTTCCCATCAGTCCGCTCGACAGTACAACCTGAGGCGAAGGGATATTCACTTTTATTTAGGGAACAAAGTGTTGAGAAAGAAATTTGTGCTGTCTAATGCGGCTCGGTAGTTTACCGCCAAACTTGCACCAAAATTTGTACGACCATTTGAGGTGTTAAAAAGAGTATCGCCTTGGACATATGAGTTAAGAGATATGGCATGCTAAGGACCATATCTGTAAGTAGAGTCCTTTTACGCGAAGACCTTTTTGAAAGAAAGGGGGAAGTTGTTAGGTTTTTTTTTTTAAGTTTTTCGCCCAAAAGTAGCCTTTATTCTTTTTGTATCTCCTTTTAGCTTTCGTTGTTAACGCGAAGTGTGAAGGTTCGAATCTCAACGAGGACCAATTTTGAAGTTGAATTTTTTTTTTGGGAATACGTCTATCTCAAATCACATGAGTAGCGCGCCATGGCGCGAGGTAAACTACAGTGGATTGGGAAAGAGCGAATCGGATAAGAAGTCAGGTTGGAAATTAGGAGGGCGAATAGGCAATTGAAGAGGAGTTAAGGTTTTTTTTTTTTTTTTGAGTTAGGACAAGCGTAAAGAGTAGACGTCCATTTAAATAACAAATTAGAAAAAAGATAAAGATAAAAGTGAAAAGTATATCCTAGTTAGAGTAAAGTAAAGGGGCGTAGGAAGAGAAAAGGCCAATGCCCACATGAGATAAAAGGAGTCACACCGCACTGGAGGAGTCGATCAAAAGGCAAAAGGAAAACATATTACAACGAGCTTGTAAGAGGAAAATAAATTAAAAACATCTATATACATACGTAAGCTATCATTTGATGCATCTATACAAATATGTACATAAAATTTGTCATAGAGTACATTTAACATGAATTTAAAATAGAAAATGAAAAATTAAAAATAAGTGAATAGAAAAGTATATTAGTGGCTATGAAGTAGTTTAACGGATCAGACCGGGTTAAAACACACAAACTTTAAGGGATCAGTTTCGGCGTAGCAAGGTCCACAGCAAAGTGTTGGAGGTCGTATGTTCGGGTTCTAATCGCGATTCGATAAATCATCTTTTTTATCCGGAATTGGCGTTATTGTTTTTTTTTCTCTTTTGCATTTATTTATAGACATATGGGTCTTTATTTTATTAAAGCGGTTACGATCGCGAAGGGTTAGTCGCGGTTCTAACCAGTGGAAGGTCGTACGTAAGGGCAGTCGCATGGCGCCCATATACCATCTTTACTTAAGACCATTCTCGAAGTTGGTCCGGCACTCTTCCGCTTGACGTCGCATCGTGGTTTTTTTTTTAAATCGACGATAACCCAGGAGAACCCAGCTGACATTTTGTAACGCCGAATAATATCGAAGATCCTAAAAAATCGTACTTTTTGGTTTTATAAACCGAAGTTTTTACATAAATCGGAATCTACCTGGCCACCCAAATTTGAGAAGAAATCAGGTATTCGTCAAGATAATATTGCACTGCCAGCCACAGCTCGTCAATCATCAGACTATGATATCTTGGGCACTCTCAGTCATGGAAACTCATTTCAAGGGGCAATACGCATCTTCTCATACATGCTCCAATTAAAGATATCCAGGAAAAGACATTGTAATGCTGATAAGGTCTCTAGATAGGATGCATTTCTCAACAGTAGCAGACTTTATCAAGCTCGGAAAACGGTGATTACATTTACGCAGAAGGTGGAATTCTAAGATGACACAAATTATCTCCAAAAACACAAGAAGTGTCCACTAACAACTCTAACACCGTTTCTCTACCAAAAAGGAAACATTCGAGTTGGTGGACGATTGTAATCATTTGCATTACAATATGACGCCAAGTATCTAGTACTAATAACCTTACTCCCATCCATTCACGAAGCTATTGCTAATGGAAATTTATCAGGAGAAAAGACATGTTGGACCCCAAACTATTTTGATAATCGCTCGACAAAAATACTGCCCTATAAAAGGCAAAACATTCGTTCGATCTATGTACAATTGTATGTTCTGCTTAAGATCAATACCAAAACTTTGATCACCAAATCTTCAAGCTGACAAAATTTAACCAGCCCGTCCATCTATACACATAACAAGCTAAGGGAAAAACGTCCTAAAAAATCCCACTACTTTGCAACGAAGGCTTTTCATCTTGAACTAACCGATTAAATATCAGAACGATTAATTGGCGCATTAAGGAGTTTCATGGGAAGGCGAGGCCACTGCAATAAAATTTATTGTGACAACGCTACCAACTTCATAGGAGCCAAAAATCAATTATCAGAGTTAAACCAAATTATTGATTCAGCAAGAGACTGCGAGAAAATCCTAGCCTCATGGACAAGGAAGGTGTCCGACTTTATTTGTATACCTATTCACGATCTTCACACTTCGGGGAACTGTGAGAAGCATCAGTCAAGTCTGTCTTTTTTTTTGTAATCCCGCACGCGCACCAAGGGGAAATAAATACCCTTTTATTGGTTTTCTCCAGTGCGTGGGCGGGTGGTGTAGTAGTTTGAAACTCAGGTGTATTAGGTTTCGATATTTTTCCCAGAGGTGATTGTCAAACTGGACGGGACGAGCAAGTGCATCCTCAACCAGTGGGTCTCAGTACGTGCTAGTTGTTACTTCGTAACATTTAGCCCAGCCAGCTATCACTCCAACATCAGTATTATGCCTTCATGTCAGAGTTGACGCCGACGGGATTCTCATATAACTACATGAAAATTCTACTAAGACTTTTTCAGAGAATTGCCTCGCACGGGGTTCGAACCCGCGACCCTCTGCTAGAGGAGTGTATGCATATACCACTACACCACGGCCACCCCGTGGTGACTTCGGCATTGCAAACTTATAAAGAATTCGAGATTGCTATAAATGAAGTCGAGGGTATACAAAATTCTTGAACGATAACACCCATGTCAGCATCTCCAAATAACTTTACCGCTCTTACCCCTTGAAATTTCCAAATTGGAGAGCTATTCACCAGTAACATAGACCGTATTGCAAAATCTGAAGAATCTTCAGTTTTCACTCGGTGGAAATCATGGGAATATTTGAATCAACTGCAGCACAGGTATAAACAGATGGAAAGATGTCAAAATGTGGAACAAGGAATGACTTTCATAGGAGGATAACTGACCACTCCTCAAATGGCCGATAAGCAGAATCATTAATGCCATCAAGTGGAAAGATGGGTTAGTAAGTGTAGCAGATGCATAAACAGCAACTTTAGTCTTCTACAGGCCATACATAGGTTATAACCACTTCCAATACAGTAAAAATCACAGCCTAGTGACAAGATTTTATCTAACCATTTGAAACATCACAGTAATCAGCTCAACTATAATAAAAAAACAAACCACAGGAGGACACCCCACACCACGTAAACGGAAGAGAGGTCTATTCATTGGTATAGCATTGGTCACCTTATTCACCGCATATACAATGTCGGCAACAATAAAAGCAAAAGAAATTGGAATCAGCACATTTGATTCTCGACCTTTAATTTCTTTCGACAACATTGGAAAATCAAACTTATTAGCACATACATTGAACTTAGTTATACGAGGTATGTTCAAAAAGTAAGGTTACTTAATATTTTTATAAGAAGATATTTTTTTATTCATCAATATTGAAAGTAATCTCCCTCAGATATAATACACTTGTGCCAACGTTTTTTCCAATCCTCATAAGCACTTTTTGGTATTGCCTTAAGCCTTCCAACGATGCCGTTTTTATTTTCTCTATCGTTGCAAATCTCCGTACTTTTATAAGTCTCTTCAGTTTTGGGAACAGAAAACAGTCACATGCTGAGGCATGATTACCGTGTTGTTTTTGGCCAAAAAACCATACAACACTGTTGAATGAGCAGGTGCATTATTGTGATGCAAAGCCAAAAATTGTTTTTCCACAATTCCGGACGCTTATTTCGTATTGCTACTTGCAAACGCCGCATAACTTTAAGATAATATTCCTTATTGACCGTAACTTGAGGTAAAAACTCCTGATGTCCTACGCTACGGTAATCGAAAAAAGCAGTGAACTTTGACATTTGTTTTTGGCTCTCCTGGATGCTTGCATTGGGACGATTGGGTTTTGATTTCGACGTCATAAATATATACCCATGATTCGTCATCAGTTATGACACTAAAGAGCTCCAAGGCGATGCTCATTTGAGGGTTCTTCTGATCAAAATTAGGAAGTTTCGGAACTAACTTCGCCGACACAAGCCTCATGCCAAAAACATCTAGCAAAAATGCATGACACGAGACGACGTATATGTCAACAGCCTAAGCAACTTCTTTTATGGAAATTCGACTATTTTCCAAATCAATTTTTTCATAGTTTTGACGTTATCATCTTTTCTTGATGTGCTGGGTCGTCTAGAGCATTTTGGCATCTTCTCGGCCATTTTGGAAGAGCTAGTATTGTGAAATTTTTTTTTTTTGTAAGGGCGTCTCTTCTACTCACCGTATGCTACTGTCAATATTTCAAGTGTTTTAGAGCACTTGATTTCATTTTTTAAACAAAATTTGATGCAAATTCTTTGCTGCGCATACCAAAACACGTCTAACGTTTCTATCTGTCAAAAACAATTTAAGTATGCTATATACTTGAAATTGTGAACATATGTTCAAGACATGTGTTCCAATAGAGCAAAAAAAAAAATAGATAATCGAATATACGTTGCCTGTTGGAGCAAGCTAGAGGCGATTGAAAATGGATTCATCATACTGGAGTTATTAGAGAGCCTGTGTCCTTTAAGACTTGATCACATTAGATTGGCTTTGTGATTTTTCTTCGATGGGGTGGTTTGATGTTGGTAACCACACTATTTTCGAGTAGCCCTCTTTTCTTGCAAGCTCATCCGCTTGTTCATTTCCTTAAATACCGCAGTGTACCCAGCACATTCCTACCAGGCTCTAACTCCTAACTGTATCAGAGCTAATGTTGATTGATTCCATTGCCTTGCGTACGGCCTGGCTCTCGATAGAGATAGCTATATCCGTTATAATTGGTTTGCCTTGCAGTCCGTGCAGTCCCGCTAAGGCCGTGCCTTGTCCGAAACTACTGCACTTGAAGTGACCCAGATTAGTGAGTTGTATTTCACTGTTGCCAGCAAGTTTTTTGATTGTAAATCAAGCATTGTTAAGTGCAGAAAAGTTCACAATGCTACCGTAGGGGTGGTACGGAGCGCACTTGTAATGGCTATGGAAGCCATTCTTTGAACCGCCGCTAATTTTCCGTAAACTGTTTTTTCGTTTGTTGCTTTCACTAGTGCGCCGTATTAAAAAATGGGTTATATCACCACCGTATACAGCCAGTACACTATAGCAGGGTAGGTTAAGTTAGGTTAGGTTAGGTGAAAGAAGCGGTTGGAAAATCAACCAACTTGGACCTATTAGCTCTTACTAACGGAACCAATTTGAGCTTACGATGAAGCGCAGGAGACTTAACTTCTGTATTTTTTAGATCGTTTAAGTCGTTGTAGAAGAACGCTCAAAAGTGGAGTTTTTTTCCTTGGGAGAGAGCTGGATATGTACAGAGAAGGCGGAAGATTGTCTTCTCTTTCTCGTTGTCCATGCAGCTTCTGCTGAAGTCGTTTGTAAAAGTGCCAGGGCAGTGTCCAGTGATGACACCTATAATGGCGCTGAGATGTTTCATATTTAGAAGAATCAGAAACTAAGAGCGATTCAGATCCAGCTTTGGCAAGATATGTTTAGTTCCTAGACTATCCATCTAAGGTCTGTTCTTTAACTAGCATCCAGCTTAAATAAGTACTTGCACGTAGCGATTGATATACATATCCTGCCCTTTCCTGTAGAATAGGTAGAGTGTTTCTAATTTTGGCGAGTTCGTCGGCCCTGCAAATCCCTGGGATGTCTCTGTGGCCCGGCTTATATATAGACATGCTGTTCTTTGGATCCGGCTTATTTTTTTGCTGTTGAGTGCAATATCTAAGGTCGCTCACCAGACCAGCACAGCTTAAGTAAGTATCGGTCTTATGACCAAGATGTATAGCCAGTGGGTTTTTCGAGGTTGTGGCCCCACTTTTTTCCAATGGCTTTCTTGCAAGAGAATAAAGTTACTGTAGCTTTCTTGACTCTTTTTTGAATGTTAGGTTTATAGTATCGTTTCCTATCAAAAATGAGACCCAGGTATTTTGCTGTTTCGGAAAATACTAAACTCATACCGTTTATTGAAGGAGGGTCTAAAGTTGGCGTTTTATATTTCTTAGAGAAGAAGACAATATCAACTGTATGGGGATTAGCTCCCAATCCACAACGATTAGCACAACGGGTTAATCTGTTAAGATTTAGTTAAAGGAGTTTTTTGATGGTATTAAGGTGCTTACCTGAATGGGTTATAGCAACGTCGTCCGCATAGGCAATCACCATGCACCCTCCCGCTTCCATATATATCGGCAGTTCATTTACCACTAAGCTTCAAAGAAAGGGAGAAAGGACACTGCCTTGCGGCGTACCTCCACTAACCATCTTTAAGCAGAAGTCCCTCCCAGTTTAAAGTTCACTATCCTCCTATTTAGCATAAGAGTGATCAGCTCCCCAAGTAAGTCATCTATATATATAAGTCATGATAGCGCAGTCGTGATTGTATGTCTAGCAAAGTAGCCATTGTGTACTCTCTTGATTGTAGGAATCGTTTGATTTGGCTAGTAAGCGAATGCAGAGCCGTTTCCACAAATTTTTTCTTTATATTAGACATCCTTTGACAAATGTCTTGGATTAATTCTAGCTCAAATATGGATATCAATCGGTCGTTCTAGAGTTTTTAGAAGGAAAGGTGGTAGACTTATAGATCTGAGGCCCTTTGGAATATCATGAGAGCATTTTCCGGCCTTGGGAATGAAAACTAAATTGACTTCTCTCCTTCATAGTTCGGCAGGTATTATACCGTCCGGCCCCGCAGACTTATACGTTTTAAATCTATGCAGCGCCGAAAACAGTTTGTCTCAGACCATGAATTTTGTTCACGGTTGCAGTAGTCCTGCCTTGGTGACTGTTTGCCGCGAAAGGGAACCTACCTTGAAAGTGGGTATCCACTGGCGAGTTGAGTGATTCATCACTTGAGGTTGCCCAGGAGCCATCGGTTTCTTTCAAACAACTAGGTATCATAGGATTTGTAGAGAGGATTTTTCTTAGCCGCGATGCCTCAGAGGTTTCTGTGATTTTGGCACAGAATGATATTCAAGATTGAAGCTTTGTTTACTCAGTTATTTTTCTCAGCCGCGATGCCTCAGAGCATTCTGTGATTTTGTCACAGAATGATCTTCAAATTTGACGCTTTGCTGTATTCAGTTCTTTTTTATATACCACCATGATATACAAGTTTATTCACCTAAATCTATATTGTCCCCTTCAAAGTAATCCCCATCGACTGCAACACTCTTATGTCAGCGCTTGATCCAATCCTAGAAACATTTTTTAAATTCGGTTTTCAGTATGTCCATCAGTGCTTCCTGCGATTTTTCCATTACTTCCTCTCGGCTGCTGAAACGCGTTCCCCGTAACGATTTTTTTAACTGATTGAACAGAAAGACGTTTGATGGTATTTGTTAAATTTTCCGTCAAAAAATTACGAATAATGATGGCACTGTTCGGCGGTGCGTAATCATTTTTTTCTGCTCACAATTCTGGTCTCTTTCGGCGAACTACTTCACGCAAACGTCTCATAATGCCCAAATAGTACTCTTTGTTTACTGTCTGGCCTTCTAGAAAAATTTCATGATACACTACACCGCTATAATCCATGAAAACTGTGAGCATTGCCTTCTTCTTTGACTGAAAACGACGTGTTTTTTTGGTCTCGGCTCATTTGGTGAACGCCATAAGCCCACGTCTCGTCTCCAGTAATGATCCTTTTGATGAATGTGGGATCGGATTCGATCTCGCAAATCATATATTTTGCTACGTCAACACGGTTTTTTTCATGAAATTAAGGTCTTTTGGCACCAACTTTGCTGCTACACGAAGGAAACCCAAATTATTAGCCAAAATATCTTAGACGGATCTATAGGCAATGTTCAAGTCCTCCGCTATTTCTCTGATGGTAAATTTGCGGTTATTGATCAACATTTCTTTAATTCATCAATGTTTATGTCGGTTTTCGATGTAGATATTCTGCCACTGCGTTCATCATCTTCGATTGGCTCACGACCACTTTTGAACCGTTCATGCCACTGGTGAACGACCGCTTTTCTTAGAGAATCGATACTGAAACACTCTTTCAACATTTCCAATCTCGCGCACCATTAAATCCGTTTTTTACGCAAAATATAATATAAATTCGTTGTTGCAAATTCAAATCCATTTCTAAAATTGTAAAAAATCGCCAACACACACAGAGATAGATGTACTCTTCTTTACGTAACTTTTGCAAATGTCAAGCTATGATGCTAAGATTTAGAGGGAATTTCAACAAAAGATGTACGAACTTAACCAAAAAAAAAAAAACAGAACTCAAATCGGAACAATGGGAGCGCCACACGGTGGTGATTCCGTTTTTTTTTATCAAGGTGGTATTTTGATTGATTCTTTATAAGAGTCCTAGTCAGTCACTTTTCTTGTGCTTTTTGCAAGGTTGAATATTTTTTGCAAGTGTTTCTAAGCGGTCCTAGTGCTTAAGTCCACAAGTGCGGCTTTTTCTTGCCTCAAGGTTGAATCAGAGGGTAGGAAGACGCCATAGCCTGATTGAGAGACAAGCTGAATTCCCTGACTTTCATGTCGAGCTCATTGGTGTCTCGCGGGTGACTTGAGAGTTGAGAGGATGGTGTTTTAGACAATATTCCTCTGTAATTTAGCCAATCAGTTTTCCGATAGTTTTGGACTGCTGTTTGACTTGGGTGAGCTTCACCCAAGTTGAATTGGATGTATCCGTGATCTGAAAACGAGCGTTCAGTCGATACCATCCAGTTCATTAGCATTTGAGTGATGTTGTCTGAGACGAGAGTGATATCTAGCACTTCCTGTCGGTTTCTTGTGGTAAAAATGGGCCCTTTGCCAATATTGCAAACAATGACTTTAATCAAAGAGTGACTCACCTCTATCGTTGATGTCGGTACTGCCCCATACCGTGTGATGAGCTCATCCTTTTTATTGACCCTTAGGTGAATCCGCATCTATAAAAGCCCCTTAGCTCCTGCAGTTTTGCGACTTTCCAGTCTTGAGCCGGAAGGGTCGGGTTGCTGAGCCTGATGATCTCCGTTATGCTTTCTGAGAGGAGGGTTCGGCTGGAATACAGGTGCAGGTTCTAGGTCTGCTTGGGATATCCTCCCTAGGCACCACTTCGAGCCTTGCACCTGGCCAAATCTCTCCTAAACCACCTATGGCTCGGCAAATGCGATGAGCTTGACATGGCCTTGGTGCCAGCCATCGTCGCTTGTGATGGGAGGTGGTCCGGGATTTTCTCGTATAGTGGCTAGGAAGTTGCCCGACAGCTTCAAGTTGACCAATTACGACCACTCAGGTGTGATCGAAACCTCGGTATCGCTTCTATCAAAAACTGCGATCATCATAGCGTCATTTAGGACTTCGCTAAAGGATCTCAGAGATGTGATGTTAGATGGAACAACTTCCGGGTCAGATGACACCTTGATCCAGCCCAGGGGAAAAAGGCTTGTTCGGGTGGATGGAGGGAAAAGGAAGGGGGGAGCATCCTTTGGTTTCAGAACTGGTCTAGAAAAGCCTTTTCATTCTTTCCGTTTCATTAGGATTCCAGTTTAGTTTTTTGTTTAGAATCACGACCAGAATCTTCGTGGTGTCCGAAAAAAACTCCGTTGAGTTTGAATTGCGGCAACTTGTATTTTCTGGTGAAAAGAACCGTTCCGTTCCCTTATGGAGGGGTTTGCATTGTTTTTATTTTTCCATCGTTCTTATCTGGTATGTAAGAAGGTTGAAAATATCTAGAACTGTATTATCATTAGTAAGAGACCTAAAATTTTCATTAATATTATATATTTTGTCTAATCGATTACGTGAATTTCTTTCATTTATACGTAGTATCTACAAGTATTTTATGATCTCTAATAAGATTCTCTGGTTTCTGCTTTTTCTTTTTCTTTTTAACTGAAGGGCTCCTTGATTTATTTATTTACCAAAATATCAATAATTTTAAAAATTTTAAAAACGATATATAAGCTTAAATGGATTGGATCCCTCCTCCAATACAAAGTGTAATATTTAGTTTACAAAAATTCCATCTATTAACATAATTCCATCATTAACATATTTGCTGATTTAATTAAATATAATTTTCTTACGTCATCTAACAGAGATGAAACCACTAAAGTAGGTTATTCATCTTCAAACCTACTAGATGGTAGATAATGATAGTAGATATTAATGAGTAACAACATGTGCTTACCCACAAATCTTTATAATGAAAGAGATTGAATAAATGATGATGATGGGAAAATATATTTTTCAAAATTACAATATATGAACATAGTGTTTAATTAACATTCCCATTTTTTCAGACTTAAATAAATTTCTTTCCTTTTATAAATTTTTAATTATATAAATAAAATTAAAAACTATAAAGGTAAAATGGTAAGCGCACTCAATACATTTGATAAAATTCTTTCTTCAGATAATAAAAATGATAATTGATGATGCAATTTTTGATCTCATGCTAATATTTAGTAGAATAAGCACTTTCTATGATAATGAAAGAGTACATTGTGATTATTTGTATGCATTGAAAAAGTACTAATAAAGGTATTACTATGTCTTCCATATTTAAAATAATTTGAAATTTAGTCTTGAGACTCAGTACAAATTTCATCAAATACTATGTATGACTTAATAAGAACGAATTTCTTCCAGATTAATTACTAAAAATCATTAAATTCTTCAATAATACTTTCCAAAAATCTATATTAACCTTGATAAGAAGTTTTTGAGCAAAATATTAATCTGTATGATGAATTTTCGTCACGATGCTTAATATAACAATAATTTTTCCACCATTACTTGGACCAAATAATTACCCTCATTACATTTGAAAACAAATTATTTAGCCTTTATTTAGGCTTGTGTCAAAATTGTCAATACTTAATATAGAATTTTCATCTAAAGTATTATTGTAATTTTTATGAAACTCATTTAATAATATAAAAAAACTATACTTGTGTATGCATTACTTTATTTGTTAGTAGATTTTATGAGAAACTATCATCATTAATTATTCAGCAATGAACTATGGAGTCAATGGAAAAGCATTACACAATTTAAAATTAATTATTATTAAAAAAAATTTTTTTTTTGAAACTAATGAAAATAAATGAAAAGAAGATAAAGAACATTGTTCCAACGAATTATTGAGTTTAATTTTAAGAATTAATTAATGATCCAATTTTCATTAAATATTGTGAGAAATTTAATAAAAATGCTGAAGATAATTATTTTGACTTACTAAGTTAAATATTTTTTTATTTATTAATTTTTATTTTTTTATTTTCTATTATTATTTTCTTTTATTATTATTTTATTATCTAAATAGTTTTTTTATTTTCTGATGCATTACCTTATATTTGTAAATTTAATATTTCTTGTTCTGTTTTTAAAATGCATATTTTTAAAATTTACCAAAAAAAAATTGTTCATTATTCATATTGATAATTAATTGGATTCGTAAAGTATGCTAAATTTATCAGTTTCGAAATTAACTTCTAACTTTTAACTTAAATCTAATCAGAGTTGCAGATTTTTTCTCACTGAAAGTTTGATAGATTTTCATATCATATTAATTCAAGACTTTAGTAAGGTTTGAATTAAAAAATTCTTTTCCAGAATCAGTAATTTGTGTGGACTTAGGACTTTTTTAATAATTTGGAAAAATGCATCTGGAACACATTTCCCATCATTCTTTTTTAATGGTTTCATCCAAGCTAATTTTTAAAATGTATCAAAAACGTTTAGCATATATATTTCATTATATCCTTTATTAATTTTTGTATCAACTGGTGTCATAATAAGAAAATCAGCAGCCTGTTGTTCATTTATTCCTCGCGTAATTATTTTTCTTCACTCAAAATGTGTTCTAACTTGTTTATGTAATTTTTTCGCTATTGCTAATATCTTTTTCATTATAAAATTATTTCTTAATAAATGTCGAAAATGAATATTCCAAATACAACTTACAAGATTTTATTAAATCTTAAAAACTAAACTCAAACTTACAAGACATTTTGCCTTGTAATTTCTTTTTATAATAAAAGTGGAACATTTTAACTAACTGACGCCCAAAGTGGGGGTTGCATTCTGTGCGCTATTAAGATAAAGTTTGAGTAGACAACTGAACCATCAAGCAGTGATGTTAATAAAAGAGTGGAAAATCAAGCCACCAAATAGTGAAGTGAATAAAAGAGTGGGTAGTCAAGACACCAACCAGATAGTAAAGTGAATAAAAAGAGTGAATAATCAGGCCACCAACCAAACAATAAAGTGAATAAGAAGAGTGGACAACCAAGCCACTAATCAAACAGTGTAGTGATAGGGAAAAACAAAGGCTCCAGAATAGTTCTCTAACCAAACGAACAAAAAGGAGGCAGGAAATTCTGACAGTCGCCCTAACCAGCAGAAAGCAGCCCGGAATCACCCCAACAACAAATATAAAAGTGTTAAGACGAAATGCTACAAGAAGTAACCAGTATATTACTTTACTGTAAGTCAATAACAATAAGGAATAAATTAAACCTATATATCAATTTGAATTAAAACTTACACTATATTAAAGATCTGGAATTGCCTGCAACGTTGCAACTTCTCAATCTCCTGCACCAGTTCTTCCATCCGCTCCTAATACTATTAGTGTCGATATATAATCACTCAACTAGTGACTGAAACCCTTCAAATACAGGGACGCCAAATTTTCAATTCCATTATGAAACCTGCATCCGACATCAACAAGGACATAGACCAACCAATAAACTTGACTAATGATAGGAATTTGTCCGACATGCACAAAATACCCGATGTGGTAAAAAGCCTTAGAAAATTCTCTGGGCAACCACACGAATTTAACTCATGGAAAAAAAAGTTTCGACAGGATATTTACAACCTATGAACACGTAAAAGGTAGCCCCAAATATTATCAGATATTATCTGTTATCAGAAATAAGATAACGGGCTACGCAGATATCGACCTATAATCTTACAATACCCCGCTAAACTGGAAAAATTTCAAAATGTTTTACTCTGCACTATGCAGATAGAGGAATTTAGAACCCTCGAGTATCAAATGACGACTTTGGTACAGTACTACAGTACTACTATCAGGCCGTCTACCATCATTTGTCGCTTATCTTAAGCAAGTTAGGATCAATGAATATGAATCAAGAGTTCATGAATAACATGACTCAATGTTACTGTGACAAGGCACTTGACACCTTCGTCAGAGGGTTGAAAGACGACTTGCCTAGGTAACTCAGTATCAGTGAGCCTGCTGACCTACCACAAGTGCACCTATGCTTGGAATTGCAAAATGTCGATTTTCGAGCACAAAATTCAAACAACTTTTCAGACCCAGCACCAACACCAATTCCCGCAGCCAGACGTGAATTTCATCCCGAATTACTCCATAATCCTCGGAGTTCTCAATCACCGCAATTTAATAGGGAACCACGATACCAGCCGAAATACCATAATCCACAGCAACAACCACCGCCTTATCAGCGCCCGCCTTCTCCGAAGCCAATGGACGTTGATCATTTCATCAAATCCCAAAGGGTCAACTACCAGAACCGATCTCGCAACCAAAAGTTTGTTTCACAGAAACGCCAACATTTACAGCAAATACGCCAGCCACACAAACTGCAGAGAGTTTACCATACTGAAAGGCCCGATCCAGTTGAGAAGACATCAGAGGATTACGAAAGCGAAATAAATCAAGAAGACCATGACCATGGCCAAATATTAGCAGACTACATTGCCTCAAGAGATGACCCTGATCTTGACGAACAAGAACAAGAACAAATCAACGACATCTATTTTTTAGATTAAGGCCCTCTTCGCTTCCTTACTTTGAACATATCGCAAGAAGCGAAGAGACATTACAATTTTTAATAGACACAGGATCCAATAAGGTTATATTCAACCCCTTCATATCAGGAACCCTCTCCCGAACGAAAGACATTTTTACGTTAAATCAGTCGGAGGGAGCGTTAAAATTGCACACCACTCCTTTGTTCAATTATTTGGCCTTAATACAGATAAAATAAAATTTTTCATTCTCCCCAGCCCTATCGCTTTTGACGGAATAATATTCAATGACACGTTAAGGAAATTAATAGCGGTCATTCATATTAGAGAAAATCATATGACTATTTACCCAAACATATCAAAAATACTTAACCAGCATATCTCAAAATCAATTAATAACATTACGCTAAGAACCTCTTACTCGAGTAAAGAACAGTCTAACAGACTGTCCTAACCCCTTTTCAGATCCTGACAAGAAACTGACTTACACCACCACCATAAAAGGGGAAATTCGAACGACGACCAACGAAGTCGAAAAACAAATATATGATCTACTAAATGATGGAATCATTAGACCATCTACTATAAATCCACCTTATAATTCTCCAGTTTGGGTCGGTCCCAAAAATATGGACGCATCCAGAGAAAGAAAATATTGCATGGTCATTGACTACGGTAAGCTAAACGCTGTTACCGTAGCAGACAGATATCCAAATTCCGAGATTAATGAGGTTCTTGCCAACCTTTTCAAAAATAAATGATTAAATATAATTGATCTCAAAAGTAGCTTTTATCAGATCCCCCTGAAAGAATCTGATATTGAAAAAACTGCCTTTTCCGTAAATTATGGAAAATTCGAATTCACTCGTCTCCCCTTCGGCCTAAAGAATGCCCCTTCTATTTTTCAAAGAGCTATAGATAATATTCTGAAGGAATACATCGGAAAGTGTTGCTATGTTTATATTGACGACATCGTCATCTTTGGGAAAGACGAGTTTGAACATTTCAAGAACCTGGAAAGAGTATTTAAAACTTAGAAACCGCCAATATAAAAATACAATTGGACAAATGTGAGTTCTTTCAGAAAGAAATAGAATTCCTTGGCTTAGTCATTACTAGAGATGGCATTAAAACCAATCCTAAAAATTCCAGACGATTGCTGATCGACCAGCCCCTAAAACGCTTAAAGACCTCCGTTCATTTCTCGGTATCTCTATCGCCGCTTCATCAAGGATTACGTAAAACTTGTGAAGACCCTGACATCCCTCTTAAAAGGGGAAGATGGACGAGTGTCCAAGAATATTTCAAAAAATAAACCCATTAACTTGGACAAAGATGCCTTGGAAACATTCAGAAGTAAAGAATTCACTTATTTCGGCAGAAGTTGTCTTGTCATATCCAAACTTCAAAAATGAATTTGAACTAACCACGGATGCCTCAGACTATGCTATTGGGGCAGTCCTTTCTCAGAACGGCATACCAATCACATTCCTCTCGAGAACGCTAAACAAAACCGAAGAACACTATGCGAACGAGAAGGAAATGTTTGCCATTATATGGTCATTAAATTTATTAAGGAAGTTCCTCTACGGATCCATAAAAGTGAAAATCTTTACCGATCATTAGCCTGTCACTTACGCTTTGAACAATAAGAACAATAACAGCAAGATGAAAAGATGGAAGGCCATCTTAGAAGAATATAACTTTGAACTCAAGTATAAACCAGGTTAAACATACGTAGTCGCCGATTCTCTTTCAAGGCCTCCTCAAATAAACGAAATTCATTCAATGACCCCAACTGAACATAGTGCCGATAGCTCTTCCGAAAATTTAACTCCTGTAGTCGATACACCCATAAATTTATTCCGTAACCAACTAGTACTTAAAGTAGGCGAAAAAAACAGTAACCAAATTAAAAAACCATTCGAAAATTACGAGACATATCTTTACTAAACCAGAGTACACAGCAACAGGCTTAATAAACGCGCTCAAGCGATGTATGAATTCTTACACTATAAACAGACTCTTGATAAACAAAGAAACTATGGGAAAGGTATAAGAAATATATCCGCACCACTTCAAGAATTACCGTATTAAATTTACCCAAAAATTAGTAGAAGACGTATCCAGTAAAACCGAGCAAAAAGAAAAAATTCTAAAGATTCACCGTCGCGCTCACCGCAACGCCGAAGAGAACCGTATTCAGTTGTTAGAGAATTTCTACTTCCCTAAAATGTCTTCAAAAATTAAAGTCATAGTAAACCGCTGTGCAACATATAAGAAAAACAAAAACCACAGACGTCCCAACAAGCCACACCTAAATCCTAAACCCATCCTCAATTATCAAGCAACAAGAATTAAACAACTTTTGCTATACAACACAATAGAAGAAGCTTTAGATTTTCAAGAAATAAAAGTTATAAGCAATAGTTCAACTATGCTCCATATTGTAAACATTCTTTTAACAACAAACGGAATTTATGAAAGTCTTGTGATAAAGTCAATAAAAAGAAATAACATTTTATTTTTTATTTAACGTAATTCTTATGGTAGTAGAAATGAAAAAATGTATGGAACAATAAAAATATGTAAAAGTTATAACTCTTTATCTATTTGTCTTTGGAATTCATTGTTATTATTAGAAACGATACATGCATTCCTAGCTTGCTTTACAGTCTATCTGCAACAGGCAACATATTGCTAAACCAGTTTTATGGAACCCTACCATTCGAAAATACTACCCACAACCTCAAAGATACATTCCTTTTAAAATTCCACAACACCACTGTAACAATCAATGGAAGATCATTCATTTCCAGAGAAATGTCAATGGTTAGAGCATTACCGGTCCAAAGGAGAAAACGTACAGAGTATTAGTATCTTTAGAGATGATGAAAGATCTTCACATTTATAACACCAACGAATCCGACTATTACAAACAGAGAAGAAAACGCATCAAATAACCACCTACTCGCCCATCTTCTACCTCGGAATACTCGCCACAATAGCCACCGCCTATAGGCTTCTACCTAGACGAAACAATAACAAGGTCACTGTCCAAATATCAGAAGAAAATATTTACAAGATTTATGGAAAGCATCCCTAGGCAAGAACAATGGAGTCATCCAAAGCACCACAATGTCTTGAGTTGTCGCAGCAAAGATTCAATAACCTCCCATATTTTTAGAGATTGAGGACAATCGCATTTAAGAGGGGAAGACTTAACAGCAGCAGACGAGGTAAACAAAACAAGCACACGGGAAACCCAATTACAAGAAATATTGACCACGCTTACACGCGCGAACCCCAATAACATGACCAATTAGCTGGTGCAATAAATGCACATCGAACAATTTCCAAAACAATTCATTGTGAGGTTTGATTTTTAATAGGCTTTTTTGACAGAGCACGAGTAACTCCTATCAAACTGCATCATAATTTTTCTTCAGTATTGTTTGGCAAATTATCATGGAAAGACTCACATCACAATAGCGTCTCTAAATTGTTAAGCTGTATGAAAAAACAGGGTTCTGTGAGAAATGTTTTTGGTGCGATTCGAAGAACTTACGGTGCGCATTGTCGACCTACTGAAACCACTATTACCAATACCATTCGCATTTGAGTCCCAGTTTACATTAGTGTATGATACTATGTAAACTAGTTAGACCACGTCCAGCACGTAGTGAAGGGACTATAGCAGCTGTAGCTGAGAGTGTACGCCAAGACCGTGACAAATCGATTCGTCGTCGTTTAGTTTGGCGTATTCGACAACTTGACGTATTTTACGTAAGGATCTCGGCCTGAAAGTGTACAAAATTCAACTTGTGCTAGAATTGAAGCCAGGCGACTTGAATTTTTCAATTTTCAGTGAATGAGCTCTGAAAAAACTCAATGAAAATCCGGTGTTTTATCGTAAATTTTGTTCAGTGATGAAGACCGTTTCTGGATCAATGGATACGTTAATAAACAAAATTGCCGTATTTGGTCTGATGAGACACCCGAAGAATACATCCATTAAAAACAACGGTATGGTATGGTTTATGGGCTGGTGTAATCATTGTCCATATTTCTTCAAAACTTAGGCAAATAAGAATATTACCGTCAATGGTAACCTTTATATCACCATTTTAACGGACTATGTGCTTCGTGAAATTCAAGCACATCCAGGGGGTGGCCGTGGTGTAGTGGTATATGCATAGACTCCTCAAGCAGAGGGTCGCGGGTTCCAGTCCCGTGCGAGGCATTTCTCTGAAAAAGTCTTTTCATGGAATTTGTATGTAGTTATACGTAAATCCCGTCGGCGCCAACTCTGACATGAAGGCATAACACTGATTTTGGAGTGGTTGCTGGCTGGGCTAATTGTAACGAACTCACAACTAGCACGTACTAAGACCCATTGATTGAGGATGCACTGACGCTCCAGCTTGACAACCACCTTTGGAAAAATATCGAAACCTAATACCTGAGTTTCAAAACTAATACACCACATGGTCTAGTACTAAAGTACTAAGGCACATGGTCTCGGTTAGCTCTGATTTTTTATTTTTTTTTTTTTGGTGAGCAAAACTTAATTTCACGTTTTGCTATGGTAAATTGGTCGCTCAGATGGTGCGATATCACACCTTTTGACTATTTTCTCTGGAGATATGTAAAGTCTCAGGTCTTCATTAATAAGCCAGCTACGATTGACGCTTTGGAAGACAACATTACTCGTGTTATCCGCGAGATACCAGTCGTAATGCTCGAACAAGTCGCCCAAACTTTTACCATCCGATTGGACCACCTCAGACGTAGTCATGGCCAATATTTACCTGATATTATTTTCAAAAATTAATTGCCAGGAATTGTTCTTTTTACCAATAATAGAAACTTTAAGTTTACTTTCAAATTTATGTATTTTACATTATATTATACTATAAATCAAACCTCACAATGAATCCCCCTTTATAAGAAATTCGATAATTGTTAATTAGTTCTAAAGGTAATTTTTAAAATTTTTTTTACAATAAAAGTGGAGCATTTTAATTAATTTATATTCGGTTTAAGATCTGAAAATGAAAAGGAACTATGGATTGGTGATTCTGAAGTAAAAGTAAGTAACAACGATATCATTTTACTATAAAAGTTAAAAAATTTAATGGATAAAAATTACCCTAAAATTCGTTAAAAGTGACCTCTGTTTTAGCGACATTTTGGTTATAACGAAGAAGTTAAAAGCCAAATCTTGGTTTGCCATTCGACAATGAATAAAATTGTTTGGTTTAAACCACTTGTTCGGCATAAATTCGGATATAACGACCAAAATCAAAATAAAACGGAATTGTGATGTGTGTCTATAAACAGGATACAGTTATGTTTGAACTTATTTGGATTTTATTTTCTTTGGTTTTTGTGGAAATTGTGTTGTGTAAATAAAAAATTTGAAACCGTTCCACATAAGAAAAGCGGCAGTTTCAAGTGACAACTAAGTTTACAGAAAATGTAAGAAAACGATTTATTCTTTAAATTTCATTAAAAAAAGTCAATTTTATGTTGTGCAATGGATCCTAAAAAACGAAAAACATTGACAAAAGAAAAAAGGGCTGTCATAATTTTTTGACTCGAATAAAGGGAACCAAGCTCAATTCGGGCAATCAGTGTAATGTAGAAAAAGAAAAAAATTGAATCGATCAATAATTGAATCAATTAAAGGTAAAAAATGCTTGTTCTTCAAAAAATGCTGATATTGAAGAATCACTACTAAAATGGCTTAAAAATCAGTAAACAACAATGAGCCTAAATAGAACTATTACTGCAAATAAAATAAATGAAATTAGATGACTTCTTGGAAAAGATTTCTGATATACTTAATGTTGAATTTATCGCTTTCGAATGCGAAACAGCATTGTATTTTGAAAAATTTCGGAAGAATCCGTAACAATAATAAAAATATAATTGTCATCAAGTTTGCAGAAGACCCCATATATTTTATATAACTTGGGAAAACCTGCAACAGGTAAAATGTTGTTTGTTTTAGGCTCCAAAAGCTATAAAAAAAAACTAATTTGCGTGGTCTTACATAAATTTTATTTTATGTGTGTACTCGTACTACATCATTTATAGCAAGTGTTCAAGGTGTCCCCCTTGGTTTTGAATGCATGCTAGAGCCCGTTTTTGGATTTCACTGCAAATGCTTATTGATGCTAACTGCTGCATCACTTTTTATGACGCTTCGAGAATACGCTCTTTCAATTCACTTAATGTTGCTATTTCATTTGAATAAACAAGTTCTTTCATTTCCTTTCAACCAAAAAATTCCAATAACGTAAGGTGAGCAGATCTTGCAGACCAGTTAACTAGTCTATTTCTTCCCATCCAATGATTACTGTACTCTTCATCTATCCAATTCTTAACCTTACGACCATAGTGGGCTAGAGCATCATCCTGTTGGAAATATGATGAAACAAGTTAAATTAGTGGAATATCCTCCAATAGTTCTGGTAAATTATTTCGCAAAAACTCCAGACAGTTTGTAAAGTTCAGCCTAGGTAGTTTGAAGGAGCCGATTATCTGGTTTCCAATTACTTCTGCCCACATGCTGACTTTAAATTTGTGTTGAAATAATTTATGCTTCCTTGTATACGGATTGTTCGTAGCCGATGTATGAAGATTATGAAAATTTGTGATCATATCCCTTGTAAATTGATATTTGTCCGTCCAAAGAATTCTGCTTATAAACTCGTTGTCATTCAAGCTCCAGCAACCAGTTAGAAAACTTAAGTCCTTTTTCCAAATCATCGAGAAGAAGTTCTTGCACAGCTATATGTTGGAATGGATAAAGATTTTTTCTGGAAACGTTGAATTACAAAGCTAAGCGTTTGATGTAGATTGATGTATCAGTTGTAACAGGTACCAGTATTCTTTCATCAGCCGGAATTCTTCCTACTTGTGGAGCTCCCGAGCTAAGTAGTTTATTTGAAACTGATCCCGATTCTCGAATCCTTTGATACGTATTTTCAAATACTCCTTCACTAGAATGTCGTCGGTTAGGATAGAGTTTATGGTATTTTGTCATGCTCTAGTTGAACTTTCATGACACAGCCCATAAACGTAAATAATGTTTGCGTATTCTTGGTTTGTAAATGCAGACATTTCAAATAGCGTCTCTATTCCGGTTTCTTGAAAAACCACTCTTACTAGTATTTTTAAAAAACGTAGGTAAAAAATCACAAATTCCTTTTTTTACCTGATGCAGGTTTTGCCAAGTATCATAAAATATATGGACTCTTCTGCAAACTTGATAATTATTATTTTTTTTATTATTGTTACGTTCAAAAAAAAACTTACAAAACGTTATGTTAATTACGCATTATCTGAAGAGAAGTAACCTAGTCAAAAATTCTAAAAACAAAAACTAACCAAGGCTTATTGCGCTAAGATGTTTTCTATTAAGAAAAATTAAACTCCTGGAACGATTCAGATCTAGCTTTGGGTAGATCGGCAAAAACACCACCACCAACGCCACTGACAGTCTTTGAACCGTCGGTGTAAAAGTGGATTGAAATATCATACATGAAGACATTTTCTTCCCAGAAGGATCTGGAGGGAATGCTTATATGGAATCTCTTTCTTGAATGTTAGGTTTCTAGCTTAGTTTCTTGTCGAAATTTAACCTAGATATTTCGCTGTATCGGAGAACATCAAGCTGGTACCTTTGATTGAAGGATGGTCTATAGACGGAATTTTGTATTTTCTAAAGAAGAGAACAAGATCGGTTTTATGGGGGCTAATTTCCAGTCCACAGCGATCCGCCCAGCTTGTTAATATATTAAGACTATACTGCAGTAGTTACCTAATCGTATGTAGATGTTTTCATCAGACGGCTATAGCAACGTCATCCGCATACGTAACCACGCTGCTATCACCCTCTTCCAGGTATATCAACAGTTCGTTAATCACTAAGTTATAGAGAATGGGTGAAAGAACACCGCCTTGCAGCGTACCTCTGCTAACACTTCTTTTGACAGATGACCCACCCCGTTTGGAGTTGATATTCCTGCTCTTTAGCATGAGATTGATCACGTCCCCAAAAGAATCAACAGCGCCATCGTGATTGCGGATGTTTTGACGTTGTTAAATGCGCCTTTTAAAATATATCCAGGAAAGCGATCATTGTATATTCGCTTTAATGTAAGGATTGTTCGATGTGGCTGTTAGTGAGTGTAGAACCGTTTCTACCGACGTTCTACCTTTGCATTGCCTACTGCCGTCGATTGTGCCGTCGATAGGAATCTAGAGTTCAAGCTAGATCGTATATGGATATCACTAAATTTTTCTAGAGTTTTTAGAAGGAAAGATGATAGACTAATAGGTCTTAAGTGTTTTGTGAGAACATGAGAAAATTTACCGCTTTTGGGGATGAAATTCACATTTACTTCTCTCCATGACAAAGGTATGTGGGATAGTTCTACGCAGTACCTCATGATATTTTAAAGCGATGGCAAGATTATATCTGAGGATCTTTGTAGCTCGGCTGGAATTATACCATCCGGCCCAGCAGACTTATATGGTTTGAAGCTATGCAGTGCCCAGAGCAGTTTGCCTTTTGTTATAAGGCTAGTAATTTTTGTCGCTGCTGCAATAATTCTATTATGATTGTTGCTACCTGGAAAGTGAGTATCCAGTAGCAGGTTGACTGATTCGTCACATGAGGTCGTCTATGAGCCGTCGCTTTTTTCCAAGCAGCTAGGCACCGAAGGATTTGTTGAGAGGAATTTTCTGAGTTGTGATGCCTCAGAGGCTTCAGTGATTTTATCACAAAAGGATCTCCAGAATTCACGCTTTGCCGTGATCAATTCTTTTTTATATGTTTTGAGGGATTATTTGTATGAGTCCCAATACAACGCTTTTCTTGAGGTCTTTGCTTTGTTGATAAATTTCCTACAAGCATGTCTAAGCAGCCCCAGTGTGGATGTCCAGCAGTATGACATTTTTTTGCCTCTAGGTTTAATTAGAGGACAGGAGACGACCAATGCTCGGTTAAGATCCCAAGTAAGAGCCTCGACTTTCGAGTCAAGTTCATTGGTGTCGTCCGGGGGGCTTGATAGGTCGGGAGAGATATTTCTTAAAAGTGTTTCCCTGTATTTGAGCTAGTCAGCATTCATTAAATTGGATTGGGTATGTCTATGGTCTGAAGAGGAGTATTCAGACGATACCATCCAATTCGTTATTAAATGATCAATGCGTTCAAAGATAAGAGTAATGTGAAGCACTTCTTGTCGGTTTCTTGTAATGAATGTTGGCTCATTACCGGTGTTTCATACAGTGAGGTTAGTACTAATAATGTATTCAAAGAGTGACTTACCTCTCTCTTTTATGTTGGTGCTGCCCCATATTGTGTATGGGGTATTGATTAGGTAGATCAAACCGAATCATGCTTTTGGTCTGCGCTAGATGGTTAAGGGATTCCTTATTGATCACAATTAACGCGCATCTGTAAGGGCCCCTTAGTTCCTCTAGTTTTTCGACCTTCCAGTCATGTGTGAAAAGGGTCGAGTTGCTGATCTTAATGATCTCCAGAATATTTTCTGGAGAGGAAGGTTCAGCTGGGATCCAGGCGCGGGTTCTAGGTCTGCTAGGGATAGTCTCCTTTGCCACAAATTCGAGCCTAGCACCTAGTCAGACCTCTCCTTGACCACCTATAGCTTTTTTATAGACATCCAAGGATATCTGGTTAGTGCAAGCGATCACCTTGACGTGGTCCTGGTATCAGCCAGCGTCGCTTGTGATGGGAGATGGTCCGGGGTTTTTCCGCATGATGGTCAAAAAGTTTCTCGAAAGCTTCAGCTTGACCAGCTGCCACCGGTCTGCCGAAGTGGATCCATTAGCGTCGGTCCTATTGATCGCCGCGATCGTGATCTCGTCCTTTAGGGCATCGCTAAAAGACCTCAGAGATGTAGCGTCGGAAGGTCCTGGGGAAGTTCTCGTTTCGGACCTTTTACTTACCGGAATGGTTTCCTCCAATGATTTTTGTCGCTTTTAGTAATATGGAAACGGTGGGGGTCCGTCTTTGAGGATTTTGTTTGCCCATTCTAATTTCCTCTTTGTTTCCGCACCTCTCATTACCTCCGGAATATACGCATCATGCGTATAGCATTTCGGCGTTTAATGTAAATCGCCTTGCTAGAAGCTCTCTTCCGAGGTTGACCTTCTACTAACTCCTTTGATGAAGCGTTTTCGGTAGCAGCAGGGCGTTCATGGCCTACTGCAGACTTTCTGCTGCTTGAGGTGGAGGAAGTGGTAAGACCATGTCTTTTCATGGCCTTGCCGCTCCTTGGAAGCTTTGTTTTGGAGTCGTTGATTTTGCCTTGTAAATGATTACCATGGGGGCCTGTCGGTAGTCGGTCCAGTGACCGTATTACCGCCCGGTAATTAAAGAGTACCGGCCTCGGGCTTTGTTTTTTCTTAAGGGTTTTTCATAGTGGTCCCACGAGTAGCGGAGAAAGTAGGTCCATCTGTACAGATATCCGCTGTGATAAGATACAGATAAGGCTAGCTGATCCGGAGGTCGCCAGGTTTCCGGATACTGCGTTAACGACTGAGCTATTTAGATGTTGGGTCCTCAGCCAGGTTCATCATCGGAACGGGTCCAATCTATTTTTTATCTGTATAAATATCTTTAAATCAAATTATCTCCTTTTGTCTATTTTGTTAGGTAATGACTTTCACCTTTGAACCGACGATATATATGTATTGTATAACAAAAAAAGGTTGTGGAAGAGTAGTATAACTTATATAAAACACATATATTTTTGAACCAATGTTTTCAAATTTGGTTCCTCTATTTTTTATACAAACTTTTTATATGAGATTTACAACTTTAGTAATTTTGTTGTTTTTTTTTTTCAGAATAAGGGTTTGTCTTAAGTTTTAATTCCTTTTAAGGTTGTATATAAATATATTATATTTCGTTTTTTTATGATTTTGGTTTGGTTCTATTCACATTTCTATAGAGATCATTTTCATTTTTTTTTTTTTCACTAGTTTCGTTCTTTAATTCTTCGTTAACCTTGGTGCCGAAATAGATTAAATTCTGAAATTTGAATCCTTGGGATCGGTAGAAAAATATGTCGGTTAGCATTATTTTTATCACCGAGTGTATCATGTTGTTGTCAACAGCAATGTTCTATGTTCTGCCTTAAGACATCGGTAGATTTCGTGGATAGTTGAATAGAACCTCTCCATTTGATCGTTCGATTTGGAGCGACGTAGGGATGTGTGATCAATTTTTATCCCCAATATTTTCATGAATTTGATAACGATTGGACTTGAAGAGCTACTTACTCTATCTGTAATAAACACTTTTGGAACTGTACAATAATGAAAGACCTTGATAATTTTGTCTCTTAAATGGAAAATGAAACTGTTTTTAATATGGAACAGTTTGCCAAATTATGAAAATTTGTTAATACAACTGATGATCCTTTTAATTTAGAGCTCAAATATATCCAAATCAGGTATTTTACAATGGTAAGAAAGTACGGGAGTTCTGGAATTCAGAATGAATTGGATGTTTATCATATTTTTTAAAATCACAGATTTAACAAGTTTTTGTAAATTTTTGAACAAAACTCTTCATATGGGGGAAGAGGCTTTCAAGCAACTGCTGGTTGTTTTCTCTTCGGTTTCGATGTACTCTTAGGTGTTCATTCATAACTGAAAAATTCGATCTCGGTTCGTCACACCCCCGACGATTTTCTGAGTGATTTTGATCTTATATATGTTAAATTTTCTAAATAGCCTTCTTGTAGCAGGCCTAACCAACTCTCTGGGATCTTGAATTCGTTTATCACATTTGGTTTTAACTTGTCTCTGAGCAGATCTGTAAATTTTCTTTGTTCGACTCAGCGATAATACCGTAGTGGCGAGAGTACTCTGGGTAAAGCTCTTCATAGGATTCTTTACCCTTTCTTACTTTAATGACAGTCTGGCTGCGAAAGACAAGTCATATTCGCATATTCTGCATGGTTGATTTAAGTTTTTAGACGAAAAAGAGCGTCAGCAACTAGAATGTACTTTTCGGTCTTACAAATAAGTTCACAATTGTACTCCTTGGTGCTAGCCTTTCAGCGCTTCAACTTTGCGTTGTAATTTAAATTCTGTAGCGCAAATATCAACGGCTGGTGTTAAGACGGATCTTTTTTGCTCCGAACAGGTAGGAGCGGAAGTTATTAAAGAAAGAAACAATTTTCAATATCTCTTCTTTATACTTATGTATTGATCTTTTAAGTGCCCTTGAGATGTAAGCTAAAGCATGATCTATATACTATTCAACCTGTGAAAGTGCGGTGCCTGTAGTAAAATTTGAAGCAACGGTTGTGAGATTAAAGGAATTTCCGAAATCTGTGTAATCTTAGATCTCCGATGTAGTAAGCAAAGTTTCTAAATCGCTTAACGCACGCAAGGCATCTTCGTTTAGCTTAACGGGAACACGCTTAGATTCATTTGCTCTAACCAATGCGTTTTTTCCTCCGGTTTTCTCCTCCTCTTCAGTAATATAAACAACGTTCTTTCCATGAAACTTTTTAGATCTTTTAATGTCTAAGGGGCGAGAATTGCTGTTTTGGTAGTACCTTTTCCGGTACCGCATCTGCCTGTGTATCCTATAAAAAAATTATATTCCACATCTGTCTTCATAAACAGACCGCCCTTGAACTTAAATTGTACAAATCCCTCTCTGTGCTGCGTTCAATACTATCCCTAAAGCATTCGCTTACGAAATTAGTGAATAGAAGCCAACTAGGTGTATTGCCAATGTCACGATGTATTGTGTTGTTCATAGAGAACTCAATATCCGGCAATACAATATCTAAGTTCGCTCAAGGACTTCCATTAAATAACCTAGCTTTCATCGGGGCCAGGCTCCTATTAATCGTCTCCACCTGTCCATTAACCTGTGGAGAACCCGTCGCTATTTTAATATGCTGCACCTCAACAATACCTGCAATTTCTGCCTCTGTCAGAAATTAAAGCCCTTGGCCGGCTGTACATATGGCAATATAACTTAAAATTGCCAATTTTAATTTCATCGACCACTAACAAATTGTACCTTTTTATCGAGTTGTCTAACATAACTAGACCGTAATGATCTTTGTGAATAGTGTCAGAGTGGAGATTACCTTTTAAAATGCTATTCAATAACCTCTCCTGCTTACCAAATATCGGTGTGAAAGCTTTACACTTCAAGCAATTATCTATGTACACCCCAATCTAAGTTTCAAATTTTGTTTTTTGGAAACCAATATGTTTTAGTCACGGCCTCGAGTATTTTGTACTCTTGTAAAAAAGAATACTAGCCTAAGTCATCCTATACACTAATCCGTTGTGCATTTCCTAAAACTTACTTTCCAAACCCTCTAACTGTTTCCGTATGTTACAGATAGCGTGGCCTTTATACTGGCAAATCGTAAGTTTTTGTTTAAGAGCATTTCCCTATAGGACCATGATATTTGTAGCACGAGTCAACGCAGATACGTTCTACATCCGAGCTCCACTCCGATATTCCAAAGTACAGTCGTAATTTTGTAGTTTTAAGACCCAACGGGCAATACGAGGGCTTAGCTCTTATTATTTAGCGTTAGAGTTAATTAATTACAGTCAGTAACGATTTTAAACCTTATCACCAGTATATATATTCATATATAATCGCGAGAGTCTCCAGTTCAAAACTGTGGTACTTCCCTCGAATTCTGTTGTCCTATTCGAAAAATAGAACATCGGGTGGAAATTCCAGTCTAATTTCTTCTGCATGAATATGGCGCCATTGCATCACAATGCAACTCAGTCTCGTCACAATTATAAAAAAAACTTCAGCTTAAGAAGCTGAAAACAATCTTATTCTTCCCTGTCAAATCAAACTTGGTATCTTTATTTATTAAGTAAAATCTTGAACGAACCTTCTAAAATAGGAGCATAGTCCCAGACAGCAATGGACCCTCTTAGTATTTCGCGGCACTGGAAAATTAGCTACTGATGCGATTCTCCTCTCAAAAGGAGGGTATCCTCCTTTGACATCGTTTTTCCGAGCTGCTATACTTTGGACTGCAAGAACTTACATTTATCTATTCTCGGCTCAAGTTTGCTCTTAACTAACTTATTTAACATTTCCTCTAAAGTGCACACAGGTTTGATAACCGAACAAGTGACGCTCATTATGTCATGATTCCGACGGTGTATTTTTTAAGCCAAAAGGCATCCTTAGAAACTCTTACTGACCTTCCGGTACTAAGAAGGACGTGTATTTGGTCAAGTTCTTGCCATATATACGTGGTGAAACGCACTTTTCAAATCTAATAAAGTGAAAATACTTTTGTTAACTAATCCGCCCAGAAGGCCATCGATTGGTGGCAACGGATGGTTATCCCTTCAAGTTACCTTATTTAACACGCGTCAATACAAAATCGTAACTCTCCCGTTTACTTTTTCACAAAAATAACCGGCGAGGCATACTCTGAATCACTTGGCCTAGTAATCTTTCGATTTAACAATGTTTTATGATTTCTTATAACTTGTTTTTTTTTTCCAAAATATGATAACCTTCTTGGGTTACAACGGAATGGCTTTTCATTTGTTAAGAGAAATTGGATTTGCTCATCCAACCAGATTTGACATCTGGTAAATCGGGACGCTTACTTTTCACATAACACTAGTCAAATATATGAATCGTTTTTTCTCCACACACAAACCTCATCGTGAGGTTTGATTTATATTGTCAAACACATAAATTGGAAAGTGAACTTAAAATTGTTATTATCGGTTAAAAGAACAACTCATGGCATTTGCTTTTTGAACATGATATAATGTAAATGTTGGCCGCGACTACGTCCAAGGTGTTGTATTCGGAAGGTCCAATTTTGAGCTACTCGTTCAAGCATAGCGACTGATATCTCGCGGATAACAAGAGTAATGTTGGCTCCAGAAGTGTCATTCGTAGCAGGCTTATTTTTGAAGACCTGAAACTTTACATATCCCCAGAGAAAATAGTTCAAAGGTGTGACATCGCACGATCTAGGCGGCCAATTTACCGTAACAAAACGTGAAATTAAGTGCTCACAAAATGATTTCTCAACAAGTTCATTGTTTCATGCGCTGTATGGCTCGTAGCTCTGTCTATTTGAAACCAAAGCTCACCGATAACGATAACGTTTACCATTGACGGTGACTTTCTGATTTGCCTCAATTTTGAAGAAATATGGACCAATGATTCCACCAGCCCATAAACCACATCATACCGTCGTTTTTAATGAATGTAATGTAGCTCTTGGTACTCTTCGGGTTGCTCATCAGCGTAAATACGGCAATTTTCTTTATTAATGTATCCATTGAGCCATAAATGGGCTTTATCACTGAACAAACTTTCCCGTTAAAACACCAGATTTTCATTGAGTTTTTCCAGAGGCCATTCACTGAAAATATGATGCAAATTCAAATCGCCTATCTTCAATTCTTGCACAAGTTGAATTTTGTACACTTTTAGGCTGAGATCCTCACGTAAAATACGCCAAGTCGTCGAATACGCCAAGTCAAGCTGCTGAGAACGACGACGAATCGATTCGTCACGGTCTTCGCGTACACTATCAGCTACAGCTGATATATTCTTTTCACTACGTGCTAGATGTGGTCTAACCGGTAGAGTATCATCCACTAATTTAAACTGGGACTCAAGTTTGCGAATGGTATTGGCAAAGGTGGTTTCAGTAGGTCGATTATGCGCACCGTAAGTTCCTCGAATCGCACGAAAAATATTTCTCACAAAACGCTGGTTTTCGTAATACAGCAGAACAATTTGGAGACGCTGTTGTGGTGTGAGCCTTTCAATGATGACTTGCCAAAGCAGTTTGATAGGAGTCACGCGCGTTTTTTCGAAAAATCCTATTGAAAAGCAAACCTCACGATGAATCACCCTATATTTATAGGGTTCATTCTCTATATAATTTTTTTTTTTATTTTTCATTTCATTATCGCCACATTCAGATTCTCTCTTTTACTGTAAATTTAATCTCCCTAAGACCACGGGATATGCCATCGTTTCATCTGATACAACAAAAACATCATGGAACATTGTTATCTCCTAACAAAACACTAATCTTTATTTTTCCAGGAATAACTACATATGTTAATTTAGCTTTATTTATTCCATAATAGTTTTATTTTATTTTTAAATCCTGAATAACTCTGTACGAACTTCAAACGAATGAAACTGATGGGACTTCCCATGTTGATTAGGCATTCTAGTAAGACTTGACTGTTATTAGCTTTATAAGAATCAAGGCATAAATTTGTACCTGCTGCAGATAATGTATAAGTAGCATCATGTTTAAGCACTCAGCATGCGTGACAGGCTCCGTCTTCTCGCTTCGGTTTGTGGCACTCTGCACCGATATATTCCAAAGAGTTACAATCGTAACAGCGCATGGGACCTCTCCGATTCCTGTTCTCAACGTTAGAAAAATCAGATTGTTTTGGTATGGAGACATCCACAAATACTTTCATCAACTGATTATTATGGCTGAAATGGTGCATTTTTGCTTGCGAACGTAATGGAAGGCTAAATATTCCCTCTATGATTTACTCGTTGGTGGCCGTGGCTGGTAGTCGACTGGCTTCCAAATCGGGAAGTTCAGTATTAGAATTCCAGCATCACCCGAAAGACATTCGTTTTTTTTCATTTAACAAAAATCAATTAAGAAGAGTAGTTGACTAGAAATCAACGCTGTAAAGAATTTCGCACCTTGTAACTGTTCAATGACTTCATCCATCAGAACCATGGGAAAATTGTCTCTTATTATATTTTCGTTCAATCTCCTATAGTCGCAGCACAACCTTTTGGTTCCATCCCTTTTTGCTACTAACACGATCGGTGAAGCGTACGGGGATGTACTTGGTTGAATTATCCCCTCCTTAGCCATCAATCAAGTCAACCATCAGCAAGTCAATCGCTGACGCACAAAGTCTAGGCGACATTCGCCTAGGTGTTTGAAAAATAGGAGTACTGTCTCAAAGTAGCGGCTTCATTTCTACCGGTGACTTTTCGTTCTTTTTAGGTGATATAGTCTGATTGAAGTTGTTCCCGAATCAGTCCTTGTTTGGTTTCCGCTTTTATGAGCCTCATTTTTTTTTTCTGGTTGTCATCAACAACACATGGTATTTTTACCCTCTTCAACCTTATGGTTGTCTTCTGTTGCACCAAGTTTTCCAGTGCCTCCAAGGATTTTGCCCAAACCAACTCCGCTTTCAATAGCATCTTCGTCACTCTTGAATTCCTTACTCACATACTCCTCACCGTTCAGCTTACTTGAAAACACGGCGCCATCTTCGGTGACTACCAAATCCTCTTACCTGAGGATGTCATTTCCAATAACAGCATGACGTGAAAAGTCATTTCGAATTTAAGGCCATATACCTGCATTTCTACTGAAAAGCTTCCCATCGTAACCATTCGATTCGGACTAATTCCGAAAAGTCAAGGCTGTCAAACCCAGCTCTACGTCACCTAACATCATTAACAAATCATGCCGCATAAGGCATAAGTCACTGCCCGTATCCAAGAGTGCTGATACGGCGAAATCCTTTACATGGATAGTTTAAAAAACATACCCTAGCCTCCGGACAAAAAGAAGAATCGTCTTCCGTTGTTGCAGTTTAGACATTACCTCTTTCTGCCTTCACCTGATGCTGCATTCTCTGCGTATGTTCTCTGCACTCAAATGTCCGGTCGCCCTAATTTAAAAGACTTGAAGATTCTTGCCTGACAGCCTCTTCCTAGGTCTTTTTGTTTTATGATTCCGCGCGCGCACCAACGGGATACGAATACCCTTTTACTGGCTTTTCTCCAGGGCGCGGGCGGATGGTGTAGCAGTTTGAAACTCAGGTGTATTAGGTTTCTATATTTTTCCAGAGGTGGTTGGCAAACTGGAGTCAGTGCACCTCAACCTCAACTAGTTGTTAGTTCGTTACATTTAGCCCAGTCAGCAACCACTCCAACATCAGTGTTATGCCTTTATTTTAGAGTTGACGCCGACGGGATTTTCATATAACTGCATACAAATTCTATGAAAAGACTTTTTCAGAGAATTGCCTCGCATGGGATTCGAACCCGTGACCCTCTGCTTGACGAGTCTATGCATATACCACTACAGCACGGCCACCCCCGTGGTGTGACTGCTCTCCGCATTTAAAGCAAATTCTTTCTTTCTTCTCTGGTCTCATCGCTGCTTGGCCTCTAGTTGATGGCTACTGGTTTCCTCATGAGTTTGATGACTTCTGAGTAGGACCACGCACCTTTTCCTACAGTTTTATTTGTTTCATCAACTCACCTACTGAGGTCGTCTGGTATAAGCACAACTTATTAAGAAGAGAATCTGAGATTCCCTTGACAAAGTACTTAATCATCTCATTCATCTCAATCAGTGAATAAAGATACTTCTGCAACGACTCTGTGGGTTTCTTGCGGTCTTTAACAACTGATGAAATTCAGCTGACGACATTTTACTACCAAATTCCTTCTTAAGCTCGCTCTTCAATGTCTTCCAGTCCCTCACTTTAGTTAAACTCCTAATAAATAGCTTGACGGCTCCCGTGACCGTAACATAAATGAACTCTTGGACCTCGTTCCACTCGACGATGATTGCATTCTCCTCAAAGTTTTGGACTCATTGATTAATGTCGGGGTATCCAGAGCCGTCGAAAGGTTGAAATGATTCCTCTTTGTCTCGAAGAGTAAACGATCCTTTTGCCGATGACGACGCGAACGACACATTGACTTCTCTCTCTTCCTCACCTTCCTGCCCAACGGTGTTATGGACGTCGTCTCCGCGGGGTAAGCCGTAATGTTCAAGGACCCTGTCTTGCAGCTACACTTTTTGCCCCTTCGTTGGTAAGTTTAACTGTCTCAGTTTTTCCCTCAGTCCGACTACCGTTAGTTCCAAGTTTGTCTCAACCATTATTTTAATTTCAATACAATCAATTTATTTTAATAGAAAAATGTACTTAAATTTAAATATTTAGTAAGAAATGAACTAATAATAAAATGAAATAAGATAAATTTAGTTAGAATACAAAATACAAGGTATCTGCAATTTCCTCCTTTGCGTCGTCTTTTTTTCGGACACCCAACTCTTTTTCGGAATTCAGCAACACTCACACAACTGCAGTTGGAAAAACTTAAGGGTTGAAATCTCCTGTCTGCCTATTGTTGTTGCCATTTAATGTTTTTTTTTTTTTTTTTTGTGAACTGCAGAACTTTCCACACATGGCTTACTTTTTACTTTTATATGTCTTTCACTGTTTTTTTTTTTTTTGTATTCACGAATTCACGAATGCAGATTTTAAACGTAATTGCGATTTAACTCTATTTTTTTCGGTTGTGGATTTAAAGATTTTCCAAACTAAACTCCCGGTTGAGAATTTGATGATCCTCTAAAACTAAACAATTCCGGTTGGGGATATGAAGATCCTCTTAAACTAAACAATCCCGGCTGAGCCCCCAATTTGTAGGATTTCCTTTTTTGTAAAATAAAACACGAGTTTTTATTTGGGTTTTTTCCGAAGTCTCTTTATTACTTCCGCACCCTTCGACTCAGTGAGGGCGGTCTGCATCGACCGGATCAAATCCACTGTTTTCCAAATAGTTCCTAACCGGAATAGCAACGTGGGGCCGAGCGTTGTCATGATGGAAAATTATTGCCTCGTGTCTGGTCGCATATTTCGGCGTTTTTCGTCTACTGCTCTCTTCAAACGGATTAATTGTGTTCGGTAGCGTTGTACATTGATGGCTTCACCCGGTTTTAGCAACTCATAATACAGCACATCCATCTGATCCCACCAAATACAGAGCATTACCTTCGTGCCATGGATATTCGGTCTTGCCGTTGATTTGGCTGGATGGCCGCGTTTCACATATGACATTTTGCGCTTTGGTTTGTCGTAATGGATCCATTTTTTATCACCAGTAACAATCCGGTGCAAAAATGACTTCCTTTTGTGGCGTTCCAGCAGCATTTCGGACATGCAAAACCGCCTTTCGACGTCTCTCGGCTTGAGTTCATGTGGAGCCCAATTTCCTTGCTTTTGAATATATCCAGCTGCTTTTAGACGTTTTGAAATGGCTGCTTGAGTGACACTCAAAGCTCTTCTTGTGTTTGGCAACAATCTTCATAGAGTAATGCTTCCAGTTCTTCATGTTCAAACTTTTTGGGCCCAGGACGCTCATCGCCCTCCAAGCCAAAATCACCACTTTTAAATCGTGTAAAAATTACTTATGCCAAGTTCACTCAGCTAGCGCATATTCACCATAAACTTCCACCAAAATACGATGAGTTTCGGCAGCAGTTTTTTTCATATTAAAGTAATGAAGAAGAACTCCCCGGAAAAATACTTTTTGAGGCACAAAGTTCGATATATTTGAGTGAAAAAAAATTATTGTTGCTTACGCTTCAAATGAATGACATATACTGAAATGACGTGCAATGACAGTAGCTTTCCAACGCATGTTCCAATGGAATAATTCAAGGGATTTGAATCTTGATTCCCATTTAATAAAATAAATGTATTCTTACGTAAAGTTTACACGAACAAACAACAAAGTTTTCCCACAACAATATTAAACCGTGGACCTGTGCCAATAAACAAAAGTGCAAGACAATCAGAACGCTACAATAAAAGTAATATTGAGTGACTTTCATTAGTGAGTCTCTGTCTTATTCTGGAACCTCTGTATTGTTTTGGTGATGGTGATGGTGTCATTAGTATCATAAATAAATACCTAGATACTTAAACTTTAACATTTGTATTACTCATTTCACTTCGTTTAAACAAAAAACACAATGGTTAAACTGGAGCCGAAACCCTAGTCAAATCGAGCCCGCGTGTTTCTTTTTTATATCGTATGAAGACCAGGCATATCACAAAATTGGTGGCAGCTGTAGGATACGTAGAAGTCCCTCAAAAGTAAAAAAAAAATGTAAAAAAAAGTACAAAAAATAAAAATTCTATTGATATATGGAAGTGCTGATTTCCGCTGAGGGAAAGTCTGTTGCAGAATAATTGCAGTGTTTCAGTAAGCGAAGCTGTAGAGTAATTTGATATAAGAGTGTGCAGTGCTATTTTCTCCATATGAGAGAAAATTAACATAAATCTTCCGCCAACGAAGGACAAGAAAAAAATAATGGTTTTTACAAAAAGGGGAACTTTTTAAAGAGTGTGATCAAAGCGTGGTAACTCGATATACCGTAAGTTGTATTTATACATAAACAGTGTATATGTGTGTTTGATTTAAGGCAAGTGGCTTATATTATTTGTTCTTAGGATTCCAATACAATTAAAAAAAAAGTAGCGTCTAGGGAAAAAGTGCGCAGTCATCCTGTGGGATGACTTATGCGCTGATTAGATTACTACTATTATTAAGGTGATAACAATTTTTGGGTTATTATCTACTGTCTTAAGATACGTTACATTGAGCATATAATAGTCGTTAGTGGTAGGATTTAGGTCGTAGCTAAGCTATCTTCCTATTTTTGTTTTTCCAGAAAAATGCCTCGCATCTACCAAAGAAAAACAGGAAGTAAATTGATAACTCTGAAGCAAATCGACGAGTCTAAGGAGCTGATTTGAAATTGAAGCAGCCAACGGAATGCTGCCAAAGCACGTTAAGAAAGAGACCTTCATTGGTGGACAAGTGTTGGATTTTAAATTGACCTTCGCTGAAGATCAGGAAAATGAAGTAGCTGAGCACTGCAAAGTCTTGGACAGCCTTTTTTATGAAATGACTTTTGCTTATTTGCGACGCTAAGTCTTCTCAAACGTCGAAGAAAATAAAATTAGCAATAGTGGTTCCTGAGCCATCATAGTAAGGTTTGCTTAGTGGTTTTAGCTAAATACAGGTGGGTAGATTTTGCAAACATTTAGAGGAGCTCTATTTAAATAGCACAATTATTAGTTCCAACCCAGTAGAATTTATAATATGGACGAAAGTGATATTGCCATCAAAAAACTACCAAAACAATATCCAAGCGATATAAAAAAAGAGTGGGCAAAATCACAGTGAAGGGTGATGTTGTGGGGAACACATGCAACAACTCTTCGCTGCACTATCAATGTTAATATATAATTGAATAATACATTTTAATTGAAATCAAATTAAAATTAATTAATTAAAGTCTTTATAATAGAAATAAGTTAATTTCAAAAGTCAAAACAAAGTGCATTCTGTTTCATTTAAATATAAATTGAAAGGGTGGAACAAAAAATTCAATGCTCTCTGTGCAATCTTAACATTCACGCGAAGTGCGCCAACCTGATAAAAGATGATATCGAATTCTTGACGAAAAGTAAGCAAAGGCATTTATGTGTAAAATGCACTAGCATGGGAAAAAAATTGTTTTGGGGAGATCAAACTCCAATCCCAATTACCGCAACGCAAGTGAACGATTCAACTCACATGATCGGCTCTTCTGCCCTCGCCACCCGTTCTAAGGACGCTGCGACTGAACGACCCACAATCGCTATGTTTCTACACCCTCCACTGCGCCCGCCCCAGTGAATGATTCAACTACATCACTTAAGCTTGCTATGCCGATATCCTCATTTTCCTCTGACTGCGCCTGCTCTGTTTCATCTCCACCCATTGCAACCATCGCTGAGAGTGCACCGATAATATCAGTTACGTTACCTGTGCTATAAAATGAAATAATCAGGCTCGAACAACTTAACACTGAAGCTCTTACTAAAATTAAAATCTTAGAGCAGAGAAACGACACTCTCACTAAAAAAAGTAGATGTATTAGAGTATGAGGTGAATGCGTTCTAACAAAAAAATTGCAATACTCCTTTGTTATCGTTGGTTTGCCGAATATAAGCAAAACAAACTTCAAAGAGAGTATAATTTAACTTGTTGTAGAAGGAATTAAAGAAACAATAAGCGAAAATGACATCAAAACATGCTTCGAAAAGCAGAAAGCAGATAAATCATTTCCGGCTAATATTACTTGTGTTAAATTCTTCTCGCTCGCAACAAAACAAAAAGTCAATAGCAAGATGTATGCGAACAAAATAGTCCGCTGATACAATACAAAGCTGTCTGCTGAGCAAGTACAACAACAACAGAAACAACATCAAGGGCAGAATCTTCATCAATGACAGCCTTACATCCTACACTCGTTCGTTATTAAAAAATGCTAAGGATCTAAAAAATAACAATAAGTGCAAATATGTTTGGGTTCGTAACCCAACAGTGCTTGTGAGAGTGAAGGAGATAAGGTATTATCAATCAGAAACTGCGATAATCTTGCTACGATTTACAAACCCATCAATGGAGTCTAATAACAGAAATCGTATTTACAGTTTGTTTGATAATACATTCCCTTCTTCCCATTCATATGATCTAAATTGTCTTTGTATAAATCAATCAGTTGGTAATTGTTATGGCTTCTCTGTTATACATCAAAGTATTCACAGTTTAAGAAAAGGTTTTGATACGTTTTACTCCCATCTGGCTTCTCTTGACCACATTCCGGATATTATATTTTTATCGGAGATATGGGCTAACGACATTGAAAAATCGAATTTTAACATTCCTAATTATACATTCGCTGCCAACTGTAATAACTCATACTTTTATTACAGTTTTTTTTCGAAGTGATATGAGTTGCAAGGTCAATAATTTTACGCTGAAGGGTGCGGATTTAACATGTGTTGATTTTGAAATTCATGGATTACAATCTTCTTTCGTTGATTAGTAAAGGCTGCATAGATGCGGTGTTTCTATTTTTGGAAGAGTTTTCTGCTGTTTTAATAAGAAAAAGCTCTAAGAAAATGGCTCTTTTAGGAGATTTTAATATTGATATGTTATCTGATTCTTCAGATGCTGATAAAGATGCTTTCGACTTTAGTTCCTTGTTATCTGATCCAACAAATGTAAGTAAAACGTCCAGTTTGTGTTTAAAACATATTGTTTTTACGTTTGCATAGGAATAACACAGTTAATTTTAAATTAACTAATCACTCCTTAATTAGTATTCAGTTCAGTCACAAAATGAAAAGGGAAAATTCTGTGGTTTTTAACAAATTTTAAAATGTTGATCATGTTTACGATGCAAGTGATCCATCAACAGCATTTGAGTGAATTTTTTTTTTCTTGCGGTGTTGCACTTCAAAGTCGTAGCGCTGCAACTGCTCAATCCTTC
The DNA here is from genome assembly GCA_907269105.1 of Volucella inanis. Classification (NCBI taxonomy): domain Eukaryota; kingdom Metazoa; phylum Arthropoda; class Insecta; order Diptera; family Syrphidae; genus Volucella; species Volucella inanis. The sequence goes on along the minus strand of OU026153.1, from coordinate 100,700,437 downwards.
TCGCAACTTGGCCCTCAAGGTTCTTAATTTGAAGTAACCATTTAAGAGCTACTTGGTCTGTCCAAAGACTGAACTTTTGTCCATAGAGGTACTTATGGAAATGCTTCGTAGCCAGAATCAAACTCAGTAGCTCACGCCGAGTTACGCAGTCGTTCCGTTCAGGTCTAGGGAGTTTCTTGCTGTTATATGCAACCATTTTCTCTTGACCATTCATGAACTAAGTACAGCTCCGTCCCCAACATTGCTAGCGTTTCTATATGCGATGAACGTTTTTCCAGGTGTAATGTAGCCTTTTTCTATAAGAAAGTGAAGGCTCTTCGCAACACCAGCAAAATCCTTTACGAACTTAGTGTAGTACGTGGTAAGTCCCAAGAAGCTTTTCAGTTGATGCTTACTCTTTCCGCTGATATAAGGTGACCCAGACATTTTTTTTTTTTTGATTCAGCTTTACATGAACACTTCGCAGCCTCTCAAACACTTCTTTTCGGTTTTCTCGATCCTACATTCAAATATACATTACAATTCTTTTAAGAAACTGGGATACCCGAAAAGTTTTCATAGGAGATGCTACAGATAGTAGCAAGATTAATAATGTTATTAGAATGAAAGTTATAGAGAAATCGTGTTGATTACTTTGTACTTCCTTTCAGTAGTAATATCGAAGAAGTTTTCAGCTTCATCTATGCGTGCAATGATGCCATAGAATTTTTATTCTACTGTTCGTCTTGTTCGGACAAAATTTTGTTTTGCTCCGCATTAAACCTTTAAATTATTTGTTCCCCTTCCATATCTCTAGTTCCGCGATATTACTGCATTACCTTAAATGCTGACTGTCTCTCTGTTTTTCGGCTGACCTCAATCTATCGCGCTCAATAGCTGTGCCTGTGTCACTTATGCTATCGGCTCTGCTTATATTTACCTCCATACAAAGACCTCCTTTTCGTTTGCGATGAGTGCAAGTTCATCTCGCACGTACTGCTAACTATAAAATGCCTCGGTTTTTCCAATAACTCATTCCAAAAAAAGTCCCACCAAAATGATTACGATGAATTTGTCCAAGTTAGAAAGCAGTGTTAGTCATGTTGATGAGTTAGGTCACTCGATTCTGTCCTCAGTCGACCTAATTCAGTCCAAACTCACCAACATCGATGAACAATTTGCAAGCCTGTTCGAAATGAATACTGCGATCATTGATCTCAAAGCAAATTGTTTCGAATAAAACATCTCTATAAATTGTGCGAATCAATTAAACCCTGTCTGAAGATTTTGAGGTTCATTTTCAATCTTTTTGAAAGAAACAACCATCTCCAATTCAGCCTGATCCTATTCTTGAAGTAATCTTTGATAAAATCAACCGAGTCGGGGACGATCTAATCAACCATTTTCGATATCGAGAATCATTTTGAAACAGTCAGAGGCAAAATTGACGACTTACCAATTCATACTCAACACCATCAGAATGTCCACTACAACACTCGTACATCTATTTTGGCTGAATTATGGGAAACCGAAATCGACTCACTCTTCTACCACCTCCTCGTCCACCATGGTTGATTCAATCTTAAAACTCTCGATCTACGTAATTCCGATTATTATAAGTTACTACTATTAGTAATTATCGATTTGTATACAATCATTTTGCTGAACTTTGTGAGTCTCTTTACCTTGAGTTTCTCTACTGCATTCAATTTAGGTTAGTCTAGGATCCTTAACGCTTCTACCAGTTTGTTAATAGCAAAAAGAAAAAAATCAGACAGGTACCCATCTACTCTTAAATTTCTTACTGAATTTTCTGCCTTTTTAACAAATCCTTTTCTAAGCAAACAGTTGAAACCGATCCTTGGCACTTTAGCTCTGTGAGAAACTGTCCTTTGACGTCATCCATCTCGCTATACGTACGATATTTAACAACACCTTTAGTATCTGAAAACATTTCCAAATTTAAAGAAGATTTAAATGTCCGGCTATTGCAATGAAAGAGTGTGTAACCCATCTCGGCCCTCTCCTCGCTGCCCTAATTAGGTTACCTGTTTTAACAGGTAACTATGGTAGAAATCTTGTGTCATCCCTATTCACAAAAAAAAAAAAGTAAGGCCAAAGTTGATAATTACAGGCCTATAGAAAAACTCTCTTTTCAAAAGCATAGTCTACCAACAACTGCTTCCGTTTCATGAAAGGTAAATCAACCACCACTAATCTAACTGAGTTTGTCTCTAGGACGCTTTGTTAGACCGTAATGGGTTCGATTCAATTCACACAGATTTCAGCAAGGCATACGATAAAATTTCTCACCAAGTTATTATTTTTAAACTGAAGAAATTTGGTTTTTCCCATCATTTTGTGGCATGGGCCAAATCCTATTTAGAAGACCGAGAATACATAGTCATAGTCACATTTTCTGGCACAAGACACCAAATCCTTTTGAGTGCTAATTTACTGGCACCTTCAAAGGCAATTAAAAAGTCAAGAATACACACGGCTAATTTCTTGACTTGTTCGACCACGACTTTTTTCTTGACAAAGGAGCCTTTTCTCCAGGACCCTTTTATTTGAGTCTGCAACATAGGGCCTTTCAATATAACCACTCAGGCCTAGAACAAAGCTGACTGGAGTGTACAACGAGAGGACACAAACATACTTACGCAGTAACTGAATTTTATTTATCTAAAAAAATTACTTATACATAATTAAAAAATAAAAATGAAGCCCGACGCGCTTGTTAGGACATTTAAGCAGTTGAAAAGGGACGTCTCGAATTTTTCGAAAACAGGTTCTGTTAATAGAACGGCAAATTATTTTTCAGGGCGTTTGCAGGAAGTTAAAAAGGTAACGCAAACGGCGGCAAAACATTTTGAATCCTTTGTTTCAAAGTAAGGGGATGAAGATACGAAGATGGGGGAGCAGGCAGAAGTAGTGCATGACCAAATCTGGCAGCTGTAATTCAGCTACCGCAGTTATCTTCTGGATGCAATGGACAAAGCGCAACCATTAGCTACGGGAAACATAAAACAGCTAAACTCATCAGTAGCATAGGGTAACACAGGAAAGCAGTCTGAATTACGGCTACCTTAAATAAATTTTCCAGTTTTTTCCGGGAGCTACGAGTCGTGGCGAGCATTTCGTGATTTTTTTGCTTCTCTTATTCATTCAAATGAATCGTTGTCTATGGTGCAAAAGATGCATTACCTCAAATCGAGCATTTCAGGTGAAGCAGACAAGCTTCTTGTTCACCTTAGGTTGGACAAAGGAAACTACGACAAGGCGTGGAGTATATTCATCGATAGGTACGATCGTACAAGTTATTTAGTGATATCACAGTTGAAGTATTTTTTCAACCACCCAGTGGTATCTTAGAAACGAGCGGAGGCAATCAAGCAATTACTGTACACGTCCACACAGTCTGATAAATCTCAACGTCGTCAGTTGGGATATAATATTAATCTACGTGCTCCTGCAGAAGCTGCAAATCAAAACACACTACCGACTTTACAAGAGTTCGAGCTCTTTTCAGAGAGCAGGTTCCGAACACTTGAAGCAGTCGTGCAGCAACCAGCACGAGGGTTTACAGAAACGCGAAGACCATCATCTCATCGAAACTTGTTCCATCAGCAAACTTAGGCAGATAAGCTTGCCTGCAAGGTGTGCAGCAAAGCGCAGCATGCGATCAGGAAGTGTAGCAAGTTCCTTAAGATTAGTATTTTAGAACAGTGTCAAAAAGTAGAAGAGTTAGGTATTTGCAAAAATTGCCTCTGTTATAGCCACAGCTCAGAGGAATACCCAAGCACTCATAGGTGTTATTACTGCCAGCAGCCGCACCATAATCTTCCTTACTTTACCCATCATTCCAAGTCAATGGTCAACGGTTAACACCTTTCATTTCACATCACAGGTCAACACACAGGTACTGTTAGCTACAACGATGATGAACATCAGGACTGCTTCCAGAGAATTTATTTCATTTCGACCTCTGTTGGATTCAGGTTCTGAAGCTACATGTTTTTACCGAGTCAGCTATTCAATTGCTTCGCTTGAAGTCCAGATCTACGCACATTGAAGTTTCCGGGTTAGGGTTAGTCAGCAGCGGCACATGTACGAAGATTGTCGAAGTCACCTCGTTACCTCAGCACGAAGCCTTCGCAACAAGAACGCAGGCCTGTGCTTTCAAGTCACTGTATGGACTTCTCCCAGCTTGAACTCCATCTGTTAGTAGAAAATATCTGGATGGCTTGGTAACTTTTTTTGCCCAACCAAAATAGATTTATTCATAGGTGGCGATGTCTATGCCGAGATATTGTTGCCTGAGATAATAAGATCCTAGGAGTAGAATTTTCCCGTGCTCCGAAAGACCTAGTTGAGTTGGATCCTATTTGGAAGAGTACCCATAGAACCACATCATATTAGAGCTCTTTCTCAGACAATTAAGAGATTTGGGAACTAGAAGAGATACCAGTGATATCTTTGGCAACCGCTAAAGATCTCTAGTATAAGAACACTTTCGCAACTTCCGAAAAATGGATGATGGACGTTACCAAGTGTAATTACCGTTCAAAGGTAATACGCGTCCAGTACTTGGGAGATCACAAGGAGTCCGTCAACGATGTTTAAGACTGGAAAAACGTCTGGCAACCAATACTCTTCTACGCGACCAGTATGTAACTTGTATAGAAGAATACAAGGCACTCGGCCACATATCAGTCATTGAAGAAAACGAAATTAGTAACTCTAGACACTACTTCCTGCCACATCATGCTGTATTGAAGGAGAGCAGCTCAAACACGATGAGTTAATGACAGGATCCAAATTGTCGATCTTGTGAGATGTGCCATCAGATTTGGATGTTGGAACAGGACTCAAGGTACGAACTCATCTTTTGGCGTAAAACATTCGAGGAACTGTTGAGTATGTATCGCCTAAAAACAGTAACATTCTGAACAGCCTCTGCTCCGTATTTAGCGATCCAGACTCTCAAAAAACTGGCAGACGACACGGAGAATCAATATCCAATGGCAGCGAGAATGATACGAGACGAGATGTATGTCGACGATATAATCTAGGGAGCTGATACTCTGGAGGAGGCGAACAAAAAAAGCAATTGGGTTTAATCTCAGAAAATAGACCTTGAGCTCAAAGTTTCTTCTTAAAAACGTAAGGAAGTGTTCGGATATTGAATACAATTTTTAATTTTGAATAATTAATGAATTTATTTAAACTAAGCTTGAAAATAAAATAATGTAAAATATGTAACATTTTGATTCGAGTGTAACTAAATAAACATAAGGTAAGCCTAGGTAACACGCATGTAATGTATGACACTTTAAGTGAAAAATTAAGGTAATTTCCGGAATAATAAATTTAGAGTTGTTTTTATTGAAACCGCATTTTTCAACCCCTATTTTACCCTACACATAGTATCTAGCAAAGATTAACCCTACACACCCCAAGATTTGGTCCTAGCGAGCTCAATCGTTAAACATTAAAATGTGCAAGTGCAAGTAAAAAGTGCAAGTGCACAATGAATATTCATATATGTATATGTAGGTACAAATAAGAAAAAATTATAAAATATATGAAACAAATAAGTACATACATATATACTTCACAAAACATTTAACATTTAAAACAATAAAAGAGTGCAAGTTCAAGTGCAAGTACAAAGTGCAAGTTCAAGTCCAAAGTGCAAGTGCAAGTGCAAAGTGCAAGTGCACAAAGAAAATATATATAGATACATAAAATATATAAAAAAACTAAGTACATATACATATCCCTCGCGGTCGGTGTCTGCCCCTTGTCTTTCTCTCTTTAAACTTTTCCGGCGGTTTTTCATAGATCTCATTTCCCGCACCGTGTAAAATCTTTCATTTTCAACTTTAACCTCAACTGTCAGTCACCAGCTGGCCAAAGCTGACAAAAGGTCGTTAGTTGCTGTAATAAAATATTAAATTAACATCAAAATAGGAAACTGTATCTAATATAATAATTTTTTTCTTATAATCCCGCGCGGCTTTTCATACAAAAATAAATATAGTATTGCAAGGTACTAAACAACTTTGAATTTAATTTGTAAACGCATTCCTTCAGTAGTCATCAAACTGTCACTGTCAATTTATTCAGTAAACTCATTAAAACATTTTCATCATGGTAAAGTAAACTAACGAGCAATGTCTGCAAATTACAAAAATTTTCTATGTGCGTTAACTCCAATTTTCGGTTTTAATTCTCGCCCTAGTAGACAGGCAATAACAAGTTTAGTGCAAAAATTTGCGTCTACATATTCATTGTATGATGTTGCCGTGTCAGTGAGACAACGGGTTGGTCGAAGTGTCAGACCATTTTTTCCTTATTTTGCGTAAGGATCTTGGTTTACACCCATACAAGATCAAGCTGACTCAAGAATTGAAGCCGATGGACCATTTGAAGCGACGTACGTTCTCCGATTGGGTTCTGAAGAAGATACTCCAAGTTGACGAATTTCATCGCAAAATCATCTTCAGGGACGAAGCTCATTTTTGGCTCAATGAGCTCGTCAATAAGCAAAATATGAGTTATTTGTCGGGTGAAAACCCGCATGTGCTTCATGAATCACCACTTCATCCACAAAAAATAACTGTTTGGTGCGGTTTGCATGCCGGTGGCGCTATTGGGCCATATTTTTTCGTCGACGATAACGATAGTCACGTTACTGTGAATGGTCAGCGTTATCGCGCCATGATCACCGATTATTTTTGGCCCGAATTGGAAGATATAGACTTGGACGACATGTGGTTTCAACAGGATGGTGCCACAAGCCACACAGCACACGCTACAATCGATTTATTGAAGATTAAGTATGGTGAGCGTGTTATCTCAAGACATGGGACAGTCGATTGGCCGCCTCGTTCTTGCGATTTAATGCCGCTTGACTATTTTCCGTGGGGCTACGTTAAGTCATTGGCTCATGCCAACACGCCGACTACGTTGGAAGAGCTCAGAGTCAACATTGAACGTGTGGCCGAGTCGTTGAAAATCGGATCCAACAAATCGACCGCTTCAAATGTGCCAAATGACTGTTGATTTTTTCCTGGGAGCTGATATTTACTCTGGAAAATCAATTTCGCAAGATAAAGAATCTGTCCATAGCTTCTTATAGATTCTCGATAACGACACTGATCTGCGAAGGCCCTGAGAATTGAAGGAGTTGCCCTTCAACACTAAAGAAACTGCGGAAGACAAAGCATGTAAAAAAACATCATATCAACACAACAAGAAGGTTGGCTGATGGGCGAGGTATCGTTACCATTTAAAACCGGATGTAAGCCGGGGTTTGGTACCTTACGTAGGTTTCATCAACTGAAAGGAAGATTCCAGGAAAATCCCACATAGCACAAGGAGCATGTGTTTAAAGGAGTGCAAAGAGCTTCGCCAAATAGCAGAAATTGACGACAAGACCGTACTGGATACACTACACTGATGAATACCACTCATCACAAGGTATTCAATAAATCAATCTACGAAGCTTCCTCACAGTCTTGCATACTGCGAATGGTTTGTAAGAAACCCGCAGGCACAATCTAGAAAAAAGTGACCAAACACTTCGTGAGTGAGTGGAGCGAAGGACATATGTCCAAGGTAAAACAGCGCCCGAAGTGGACAAGACGGAAGCCGGAACAAGGATTTGGAGACTTGGTTCTCATCAACGATGAGAGACTACCGCCATTGCAATGGCGACTCGGACGGATTATCGACACACATCCCGGAAAAGATGAACTTGTCCGAGTGGTAACGATATGAACCAAAACCAGGGAACTTAAACGGTTACTCTGAAAAATTTGCTTTTTACCATCAAATAACGCAACCGAAAAACAAGACATTTTACAATTGAAACAATAAATAAATTCACATACAAAATCAAAAAGATTGTTTTTAAAATAATTTATTAATTAATTAAAATAAAGATTGATTCATCGTGAGATTTGATTTTCAATAGGCTTTTCTTAACAGATCACGCGTGATCAGTGATACTGATTTTGTTCAGTATCGTTTGGCAAGTCATCATGGAAAGACTCGCACCACAACAGCGTCTCCAAATTGTTCAGCTGTATTACGAAAATCAGCATTCTTTGAGAAATATTTTCGTGCGATTCGAGGAACTTACGGTGCGCATAATCGACCTACTGAAACTACTATTGCCAATACCATTCCCAGTTTACGCTGGTTGATGATACTCGACCGGTTAGACCACATCCAGCACGTAGTGAAGAGACTATAGCAGCTGTAGTTGAGAGTGTACGCGAAAACCGATGTTCTCAGCAGCTTGGCTTGGCGTATTAGACAACTTGGCGTATTTTACTTGAGGATCTCAGCCTACAAGCGTACAAAATTCAACTTTTGCAAGAATTGAAGCCAGGAGATTTCAATTTGCGTCATATTTTCATTGAATGTACTTTGTAAAAACTCAGTGACAATGAGGTGTTTTATCGTGAAATTTCGTTCAGTGATGAAGCCTGTTTCTGGCTTAATGAATACGTTAATAAGCAAAATTGCCATATTTGGGCTGATGAGCAACGTGAAGAGTACCAAGAGCTACCATTACATCTATTAAAAACAACGGTATGGTGTGGTTTATGGAATCATTGGTCCATATTTTTCCAAAAATGAGGCAAATCAGAATGTTACCGTCAATGGTAACCGTTATCGCGTCATTTTAACCGACTACGTGGTTCCTGATATTCAAGCACATGCTCGCGGTGGGCTCTGGTTTCAACAAGACGGCGCTACGAGCCATGCAGCGCGTAAAACAATGGACCTGTTGAGGAATCATCTTGGTGAGCACTTAATTTCACGTTTTGCTACGGTAAAGTAGTTGCCGAGATCGTGCGATATCACACCTATGGACTATTTTATCTGGGGATATGTAACGTCTTAGGTCTTCAAGAAGAAGCTAGCTACCATTGACGATTTGGAAGCCGATATTACACATGTTATCCGCGAGATACCAGTCGCTTTTCTCGAACTAGTTGCCCTAAATTTGACCTTTCGAATAGACCACCTCAGACGTAGTTGTAGCCAACATCTATACGATATATATTATTATTTTTAAGCATTAAATGCCATGAATTGTTCTTTTCACCGATAATAAAAATTTTAAGTTCACTTTCAAATTTATGTGTTTTATTTTACATTATAAATCAGACCCCACGATGTATCACCCTTTATAAATAAGTACAATTTTGTCTATCCTAGACTTTCCTACACAGAACAATACATATATGCAGTTCACTCACTCAACGTTGCGAAGTTTCGAAATTCCAAAATGCCGGCGAGAATTGGAGAATCAAAATCCCAACGGCATTCGAACTTTCCGTAACACGATCAACGTTATCCATTGAAACAACACAACACACACTTAAACCTACAAATAGGTATCAATTTTTCATATATTTTTAAAGATAACAACATATATGTAAATATAATAACAAAACGTTGTAAGTAATCTTAAACTAACTTCACATAAATTTTTAAAATACAAATTACATTTATTACAATAAATAAATAAATAAATACAAAATACAAACCTACAGCAGATGGAAATTTTACATTTTGTAAATGGCGAAAATTCCATTGAAGGCGGATAAATATACCACACACACTTTAACAGACAATTCGGCCATCATTAAACACTAAACCGTTCTCGCACACCATCGCATTGCACAACCATTGCACTTACCCTTTATTTTTCACAACATTTAAAACTAAAACAAAAAAGGGGAAAACAAAAACAAACAAAAAAAACAAAAACCGAACAACGCAAGTTGACCCAGTTTCGGTCAACGACGTAAACAAACTATTGCACTTTTGCAAAACGAAGCAAATACACACATTTCATCTCCCTTTGTTGCCCGTTTTGTCGTCTCGTTATACTTGTCACCTACATGTAACATAATGTTTCATATTTTGTCTCATTTACATGTACATCAACATGTAGTCAACACACTCACACAACGCACACCCCTTGTGTAAAAAAAATTTCAACATACTCCAACTTCAATTGGGTACAGTAAGGTGCATAATTTAGTGCACTTGCGTACGAAAATCGTCCACCGGGCGGGAGCATGTTCGGATATTGAATACCATTTTTAATTTTGAATAATTAATGAATTTAAACTAAGCTTAAAACTAAACTTACTAAATGTAACAAATGTAATATTTTGATCCAAATGTAACCAAATAAACGTAACGTAAGCCTAGGATCGTAATACGAATGTACCATATTTTATGACACTATAAAAAAGGAAAATGGATGTATGATATTTCCGGAAGAATAAAATTAAAAACTCTTTGCTGTAACATAAAGAAGAAGAGACGTGTTTTTATTCAAACCGCATTTTCGACCCCTATTTTACCCTACACATAGTATCTAGCAATGATTAACCCTACACGCCACAACAGGGAGAGAGATCGGGAACTAAGCTTTTCATTGCCAACTGAGAACGGAGACAAGGCTATGACAAGGCATTCACTTGCTCCCTGGAAGCGATGAGTTTTGCTTTAGTTGGGCGCCACCGGCTATGTCACAACCTACAAGAAGGTTTGTTCTGTCCACAATAGCACGGTTTTTCGATCCTCTGGGATGGATCACACCCTGCATCTTCATTGCAAAATCAATCATGCAGCAACTATGGTTCCGCAAAACATCGTGACATCAACAAATTGACAACGATATGAAGGCAGAATGGAACCAATTCTACGAGGAGTTGAAGGTAATAAACGAAGTCCGTCTTTCCAGGTGGGTGAGCACTAGCGGAAGCTCAAACCGCGTTGAATTACACGGGTTCTGTGATGAGTCGAGAAAAGCATATGGCGCCGCTATATACGCTATATACCTAGTAATTGCAAAGTCAAAGGTCGCACCAGTGGCATCCGTAAGTCTTCCGCGGCTGGAACTCTGCGGTGCCTTCATGCTGGCAAAGCTAATCCACCATACCACTTCCGTTTTCGAAAGACCCGAATGGAAAATCTACGTTTGGACTGACTCAACGATCAGGCTAGTTGGGATAAATGGCTCTCCGTCAAAATGGGTAACATTTGTGCGTACAGGGTGGAAGAAATCCACCGTTTAGTGGAGCTCAGCAATTGGAGACATGTACCGACTCAAGAAAACCCGGCAGATTTAGCGTCTAGATCTGCGTTGATCAAGTCAACATTATAGTGGAACGGACCTCTCTTTTTATAAGAACAATGGAATTTCCAAATGCCAGATCAACCGAATGAATTGGCCATAGAAGGATGCAGGAATGCCAATTCATCTCACAGCCATAATGCCAAACGTGAACAACGGTCATCAGACTACAGATGACAGACTCGTAAGGGTTATCAGATTTTGCAGGCGATTTGCAGGCAACTCAAGGGACTAACGCTCTAAAAGGGCTTTTGATTCCTCCATCCATCAGAATTCGGATCAGCGGCGAAACTGATGATTCGATCTGTCCAGGAAGAGATGTTTCCAGGAGGGATCCCTAAGTCCAGAGGTATGGTACCCTTGAACCCAATTCAAGACAGTGCAAGAATTCTCAGAGTGTGAGGAAGGCTCCAAAAATCTGATCTCGCGTATGACCAGCAACATCCCATCATACTGGAGCCATTACATCATTTAACCAACCTGATCACCAGAGATGCTTACCAAAGAACACTGCACGGAGGAATTCAGCAAATGGTGAAGTACCTGCTGACCAAGTTCTGGATACTCGGAACAAAGAGAGCAGTCAAGCGGTTTGTTCACCAATGCGTTATTTGCCTCCCCTACCGTCACAAAAAGGCGCCGCAACTGATGGAAGAACTTCGGGCATCTGGAGTTCAAAGAGCCCGACCTTTTTTCCCCACGGGTATCGACTATGCGTTGCCAAATAGCGTACGATCATGGAAAGGTCTCAGAGCCAAGTGCTACAAGGCGTACTTGTCTGTTTTTGTGTGTTTGGCCACTTAACCCATTCACTTAAAAGCGATAAGTAACTTGACGACACAGGCCTTTCTAGCAGCTTTCAGGCAATTCACGGCACGGCGAGGAGTCTGCAGTAAGGTTTTAAGCTATTGCGGTACCAGCTTCGTGGGAGATAAAGTAGAATTGCTTCGTCTCATGAAGGAGGCTGCCCAGGACTGGAAGGAGATGTATTAGCAACGCACGGGACACAGTGGAAGTTTATTCCTCTTGCGTCTCCCCACTTCGGAGGTCTGTGGTAAGCCGGGGTGAAAAGCGTGAAACATCACTTCAGGTAGATAGTCGGAAACGGAACACGGACCTACGAAAAGCTCGCCACCCTGCTATCCCAAATCGAAGAGCGTCTACACTCTAAGCCAGTTTGTCCATTGACTCAAGACCCTGAAGACATCCAAGCGCTAACCCCTGGCCAGATCGAACAATGGGAAAACAAGGAGGCGTCGATCAATGGAAATGCACTTACAAGGATTCTAGCACCAATGGTAACAGGAGTATCAGATTTGGTCCTTTGCGTGATGAACGACTTTCGTCAGCAAAATGGAGTCTTGTTCGAATACAAGAGACATAGCCTGGAACCGGCAAGCTAGCCCGAGTAGTCAAGGTCAAGACGCAGCAAGAAGAATTCGAAAGGCCAATCACCTAACTATGTTTCCTTTCCGTATCCAACAGCGAACCGAAAATTAAAATATTCAGTCACCATAGAATACACTCACTTTGTCAACACATAAGCTTCATCCCCAATTACAGTCCACTAACCTATATTCATAAAAAAAGTTAGGCATTTTGCCAAATCGCATATTATTTTAAACACACACACTACATACATATATATCTACAGTAATCAAACAAACATTCACACACTGTATCCAATTTACCTCTAAGCATTCATTACAAACACCACATAATTACATTAATCCAACATTCAATCAGATCCTTCAATTCACCAAACTTAAACTCATGCACCGCTAGATCATACTTGACGTAAAAAAATCAACTCGTTCAATGCACATTGTACATTTGTACATCGAATTAATCGATGTGCCATTCCAATGTATCGACATTATCAAAACAACTTTATGTACATATCACGAAACATAGAACAGCTGATGGCACCAGTTCAATGACCAGACACCTATTTCCAATGTGGAGAGCATGATATAAACGGGTAACAACAGAAATGTTCACGAAAATTAAAATGGGTCACGTGGGAATCGCCAAAAGGCAGCACGATCACTTTGTTTACGTTTTGTCTCCTTTTGTTTTTTTTCTTGTCCTTGTTTTGTTAAATCTGTACGTATATCTACTAACAAGATTCTCTTTGCATGTAAATAATAAAGAAAGGGACATAGGCAGAGCCAAGGAGATAGACATGAAAAACTTTGTTCGGCGGGGGGGAGAATACTGGCATCACTGGTCGACAATAATGCCCCCCAAGAAAGAACCCATAAAGGAAGAGAGAAAAAATTTCAACACTAACAGATGTATATATTATGTATAAACTCTTAAAAAAATAATGTTTATATTATTATAATGAACCACCGTTTTTGAAAGCTTAAACTAGTGGCACAAGACGCCAACGATAGGGACTTTGGTATCGCGATATTAAGAAAAAAAAAACCCGTTTGCATTTACTGGCACAAGACGCCAAACCTTTTTGAGTGCACCAGACGCTAACACTTAGGGTAGCCACCATGGACCAATCATCTTTATCCTAACGATTGACGATATAAATCTCATCTTACCGAATTATAATCTTTCTATTATCGCTTATGACATGAGAATTTCCAATGTCATTTCACTGCCTTCTTACTCCCATTGCTTAAATAAGTTTTCGGTATAGTCCAAACAAAACTTTTAGAGCTGAATCTCAACAATTTCCAAGCGATAACATATTCCCGCAAACGTCTAGCCCTCCTCCAAGAAACTACGTCATCTGCATTGAGCCTATTCTTTCCACTACCGAAGTACATGATCTAGGAATATGTGACAGAGAATTTAATTTCTACTCACATATCGACAGCATTAAAAATAAAGCTTACTCTGCACTTGATTTTATCAAACGCTGATCAAAAAAACTTTTCTAACCCTTACGGTCCCTGTATATTACTTTTGTAAGGCCTCTTCTTGAATATTGTAGCCAAGTTTGGCCACCTTTTAAACGAATCCACATTTAAGGAATTGATGCAGTCAAACGCAGGCTTATCCGTTTCACACTTCGTGATCTACCTTGATCTACCAGTTATTGACTGAAAACATCGATTGCCCGAGAATAACGCAAAATATTTCATCCACTTCCAACCCACGTAATCTAAGTTCTGTCTCATTCCTCATTCTACCGCACTAATTACTGTCACTTTGAGCCCATATCTAGAATGTTGTGTATAACAAGCAACTACCCCGAAATTAGAAGAGCACTGCTCAATATGTCTTCTCCTTAACATCTCCCCCGACCACAATTTCTCCTTGCCCTATTATGTTCAGAATACTTTTGCTGGTTTTTTAAGGCTAGCTTTAAGTTTTTGCTTGTTCATAAGCTTAATAAAATTGTCCGGGTTAGACTTGGGCCAGTAATACTAATAATAGCAATTTAAAAGGGACAAATTCAGTAGTTTTTGAGTTATTCGAGTTTTAAGGTTTTTTCGAAAAAAAACACCGTCTTCTGACCTTAAGGTGGCAATTGTAAAAAAGTACATGCATCAGAATGGTAATTTTTGTTCTGATAGCCAGTGAACAAAAGATTACTCTAAAAAAATCATGTCAAAAGTTATTAAGGCTTTAGAAATAAAAAGTTAATAAATGTCAAGATAGCATATTTTTTTACATTTTTTTTTAAATCAAAGATGATTACTCAAAAAAAGTGTAGGACACTTCGCGTAAAAATTACAGAAATTTCCCAATTCATAACCTTTCCAAAAAGATACAAATGCTTACATCTTTTAATAAAGTATTGAAAATTACAATGATATAGACGATGCTCTGGCTAGCCTTACTTATAATTTTAATTATGAGGCAGTAATAGAATAGAATAGAATAGAATAGAATAGAACAGTGATAATAAAAGAGCAGGTAGCGGGTGTGCTGGAAGCGTCCATGACCCGAAATTAATTTGTTTGTGTCAATCCTTAATAAATAATCATAAAAAAAATTTTAATAAAAACAATCACAAATTTAATCTTTAAATAAATAATCAAAATAAAATATTAATATTAACAATTACAAATCTTGTTCCAATTGCTTGCCCTCGTTCCGTATGCAAGCACGAAGCCTTTTACATACATTAGTCATAGTTCGGGTACAGATTCAAGTATATAAAAGTACAGGTTCAAAGACAAATAAAACGAGTTTAATAATGAACCTAATGTAAGAACTGTGAAAGTAGTCGTATTAAGGGAAAGCCGACATTTTAATGCATTAATAATATAAAAATAAGGATTTTAGAAAATTAATAATAATTGATACTGGTGCCAAAGTGTTAAACATGATAAAACGCGATCAGATTTGATGGTTTGAGAGGTTAAACCAAAAAGCTATGAGAAAAGTGATAAAATACATTGAACTTTTTTCAAATAATAAAGGAAAAATTAAGTCAACTAAAGTCGTCATGCAAGTTATGGACGACTTACTTGGCAGGGAGAAGGTTGCTCCATCTGGTTTTTGGCATTAAAAAATCGAAGAATTGTAAATTTAAAAAAAATTGTAAGACTCAATCATTTTTCGATTTTTTATGGTCAAAAAAAAAAAAAAGAGAACCCGGGAAAGTAAATATGTTAATTACCCCAATTTTTGGATTTTTTGTAATTACAAATTTTTTTTTATTAATGTTGCTTACGTTTATCATGCTGAAGTATGATTCTTCTCTTTTCTACTGTTAAATGTAAATTAGTGTATCGAAAAGTCGTAATGGTGACTTTTTCATTTTTCAGTTTGTGGCTATTTTTCATTTATCGAATTCACGCAAAAATGATGCATATTATCGCATACATGACAATTAAACCGATCGACCACCATTTGATGGAATAATTATTCTAGAATTCATAATAAGAAATAATTAAGGTGAATGTTTAGTTGCGATATTATATACTACAGAAGAAAGCGTAGACATTAGCGATGTAAGATTTGAAGGTATGAATCTGGATGATTATGAAGCCAAGTCACAAAAAGAAGAAAGTGAAATAGAATAGACGGCCCAACATGAACAAAAAGGATCGAAAAAGCCTTATACTCATAATAAAATCTATAGTGACGTATTTGCGAGTAGCATTCAAAATGCAAACCTTACCCATGTGACAGAGCATCAGACCACGTAGTCGTGGTCAACATTTACATAAAATAATCTTTAAAAGGTTATTGGCAAGCATTGACTTATTAACGCAAATATGCTATACACTTTTGTAATTTTCCAGATTTTTTAACGATTAAAACCAAACTCTTAAAAAATCGCCTATTAAACGAAAGTGTGAAAACATATTAATTAATGTTAAAAAAAGTACCTAACAAAAAGGATTTAAGTCCAATGACAGCACTATCACGAAATCTTGAATAAGCATAAATTAGTAGCATAATCACAAAGTAACAGAAAAGACGGCCAAATTTAATTTATAAACCGTTATAAAGGCGATTCTAATTTCCATGGAGTGTGTAAAACTATCAAAGGGACAGAGAGATCCACTCTTTTAGAATTGATATTTAATTTTAAATTATTCGACCTATATAAGGACAGACAACGCAGTTTAAATATTTCGAAATGTCAATCAGCAGGGATACTTAAGAAGAAATTTATTCTTTATCGCTCACAATCGACATATTTACAAAATTGACTCTAAATCATAATATATTCTTAGAATAGTTATACAAAAAGATGAGTTAAAAACTTCAACGTTATAATGAACGATTTTGAATAACGAAATAAGTGAGAAAGTACCCAAAGTACGACCTAACAGTATGTGAAACATAAATACAAATGACTTTTTATAAGATATAAAATATAAATCTAATCACTGAGCAAATTAAGACTTATACAATTTTATAAAAAAATATGAATATAGAACATACAAATAACAGAAATTGAACACTCTAATCCCACAGCAGAAAATTCATTATTAAAAAAATTAAAGGAATATCAACTCATTTTCTTATGAAAATCTTATGAAAACATTGTTAGACAATGTGTGCTATCATTAAGCACACCGCATTAAGCCCGCCTGTCAAAATTTGTTGACAATACGACGCTTAGTTTTGTTTTGACACCCATTTCAAAACATCGTGTTAGTGTTTTTTTGTGACCATGGAAAAAGAGCAGTATCGCTCCGTGATCCGAATCTTGTTTTTGAGTGGCAAAACCTGCGAGGAAATCAATCCCATTCCC
Source organism: Volucella inanis (assembly GCA_907269105.1). NCBI lineage: Eukaryota > Metazoa > Arthropoda > Insecta > Diptera > Syrphidae > Volucella > Volucella inanis. The sequence continues at coordinate 100,683,101 of OU026153.1, read as the reverse complement.
GATGGTGTGTATGGGACCCATTCACCTTCCTGTACAACCGTTTACAATTGGTTTGCAAAGTTTTGCCTTGGCTGCACGTAGGTTGGTTTTTGATGAACCGCGCCCAGGTGGGCCAAAAACGGTTATCACAGAGAAAACCGTGAACACAATCAACGATCTCGTATTGACGGATCGGATTCGGGAGTTGGCACATTCTGCACGAGATTTTGGGCATGAGAAAGCTGTCCGCGCAATTAGTGCCGCGTTTTCTCATCCCGAAGAACAAGTGCAATCGTGAGACCACTTAACAGACGTGCTTGACTCTATTTAATCGAATTCCAGAGGAGTTTCTGTGTCAATTCGTGACCGTCGATGAGTCATGGATTCATTGGTATACACCAGAGACCAAAGAACAATCAAAACAATGAGTTTTGTCTGGTGAACGTGGTCCAAAGAAGGGAAAGACCGTGCTATCGGCCGGAAAAGTGATGGATACCGTTTTTTGGCACGCGCGAGGTGTGATCCATGTTGACTATTTGGAGAAGGAAAAAACAATCACAGAAGTATACTACGTCACTTTATTGCGTAGATTCGAAGCCGATTTGAGGAAAAAACGGCCACATTTGGCGAAGAAAAGTGCTTTTTCACCACGCTAACGCACCGGCTCATACCTCCGCGGTCCCCACAGCCAAATTGGTCGAATTGCACTACGAATTACTCCCCCATCGTCCGTCTTCTCTGAATTTAGCTCCCTGCGACTTCTTTTTGCTCAAAAATCTCCGGAAAGAAGTACGGGTCGAACGAGGAAGTGAACGAATATTTTGCAGGCCAACAGAAGTCGTAATATACGACTGGGAAAAGTGTTTCAAGTTGAAAGGAGATTATATTGAAAAATAAATTTTCAAAACCTAAAAAAGTTGTGTTGTCATCAAACACATCAAACATCCAAATATTCATCAAACAGGCCTCGTAGATCATCAGTACCTCGTATAAGATAACCAAAATTAAGATGGATGTATCCGACTATAATTTTGAAATCATCTTGGAATTATGAGAAATGAATATGCTTAATAAAGAGTCAAATTGAAGACTCAATCGGCAGATAACGGACCTACTCATAACTAAATTTTATGCTGTGGTTAAAGGCGCAAAGATCGGAAGGAACCTTCCAATTTTGGTATCTCAAGACTTTTATAATTGTCATAGGGTGGATTGATTTCAGCTTTAATTCGTAGATTTAATCATTGTATTATTACTTTTTGTATTTAGAAAAGGAAAACTATTAAATAAAAGCCAGCAGTCCATTAAATTTAGCATGAGATTTTAAACTTTCTAAAAAGCATTGCATTAGTTGGAATCTATATAGTCTGAACAGATCTCTTTCGATCTGAATGAAAGATTTTGCCTGATTTGTGAAAAGTGACTTTATTTCCAAAAATACGTTAGCTTAAATACTATCTTACAATCAAAACTAAAAATATATATAACAAATAGTAAATCGTGGAAATATGGGAAATGAAAAAGTGCATGCTCGTAGCCAGACGAAATGCGACGCTACATCTGGCTTTTAGCAGGTGTCAAGTGAAGTGCACTTCTAGAAGACGAAGGTTGGATATTTGAGTGGCGGTAAATATGGTGGGAAAATTGTCTGTAAGAATATATGAGTGAGACAATTTAAGTTTCAATATTCTCCCCGGCGTTGAGATCCTGGAGCTCAAATACTATGATTTTAGGATTTAGATTCTTCGTCTTCCTTCTTTGGTGAAAAATTAGGAGCAGAAGGGTAAATAGTGATAAGTAGCCAATGGAGTATTGATGTTTGTCATGATGTGTTATTAAATTTGGCAATACTTGATGAGGTTTTTGTTCAGGGATTCTCTTCATTAGAAATGCTAAATCATTATCACCGTAGATGATGACTTCGTTACCATTTTTTGTTTGGTGGTCTTAATATTTGACCTAAGTTGAGGGCTGGCAAAAATGATGCAGAAGTGTTTGTCGTGTAGAAATTGTGGGAATTAATAATCATAGTTGGTTGTTTGATAACACAATATCCAGTGATTCGGATTATGTAACTGAATCCACATTTTTCCTTAATTGGTAGTCTTGAGAAAACAATAAGGCGATAATTGTTTTCTGGGGTTGAGTAGATGGATTTCACACTGATTTTCCGTAGAATGAGTGTTGAAAATAGGATGTCGTTGCCTGCAGAGATATTTCCGCTCATCGTGTTGTAGACATCTTGGATATTCAACTTGTGATACTGGAATATATTGGTCTCTAATGGACTTATAGCAAGAAACGGTGCGGATGGTTTTATAAACGCTTAAGAGTTGTTGTGTTGAACTGGTTACCTGACTGCCTAATAGTGTAGGTTTGGTAAGAAACAGAATGGCAAATAAAGTGACACGGAGCTTTACTCTTAATAGCGCATATAGTTTATGTAGATTGTATTAAACATATCCAGGAAATGTTAAGCTAGTTGGTATATATTTCCGAATTTTGTTAATCTCATTCAAAAACTGTTTTGGTGATAAGATTATCGAGCTGATTCAACCTTGATGGGTGTTCGTAACAGCTTTCAGAAGTAATAGTTGGGTTCCATGTAATGCGCATAGTCCTGGTCAAGAACACCAAACAGCTTGTTTGCGACGCATGGCCATTCCATATCTATGTTTTAAAATTTCGTTTTAAATTTTCGTACATATGTTCGGCTGAAGTTGTATGATTTTGCATCTTTGTTTCAATCTATTAAGGCCTTCATACTCCTGCTATGTTCGACATGTGGAAATAAACGAAGACTTGCTTCACCTAGGTCTTCAAAGTATATTCCAGGGTTGTTTGTAAATTTGTGAATTTCTACTTCACTTGATATTGTTGTTTAGCCCCAATTAGTAGTGCAATAATTAAAAGAGTGTTTAGTAGATTTACTTTCACGTTTTGTTTCAGAGAAGCTTCTGGGTGTTTTCGTTTGAGGGTTGGAGTATCAGAGGTAGGATTCTGTTTATATATTGGAAGAAACCGACCTTTTAGGGGGTGAACTATTTCCTTCTTTATTGATGAATCTCCAAGATTGCTAGGCGAATCCTTTGGCATATCGAGCTGAATTTCATAAGGCAGGTTACAAACTTTAGCGAAGGATCTTCTTATTTCTCCCGTTGGTGTCTTTACATCGACTACTCGAGTCATATTTTCCTGTCTTGGAATTGTTTTTATATTGTTACTCTGCCCATTATCTATTTTAGTGGGGTAGATTATCCTCTTTTAAAAGCACAAGTGTTCATGGTTGTATATCTTCTTAAGGGTGCTTCCACTAATGTCTTTGTTGAACTTCTTATAGGTACTCCCTGCTCCATTGCTAGGCGAATCCTTTGGCATATCGAGCTGAATTTCATAAGGCAGGTTACAAACTTTAGCGAAGGATCTTCTTATTTCTCCCGTTGGTGTCTTTACATCGACTACTCGAGTCATATTTTCCTGTCTTGGAATTGTTTTTATATTGTTACTCTGCCCATTATCTATTTTAGTGGGGTAGATTATCCTCTTTTAAAAGCACAAGTGTTCATGGTTGTATATCTTCTTAAGGGTGCTTCCACTAATGTCTTTGTTGAACTTCTTATAGGTACTCCCTGCTCCATCTACGCCAGAACTCCCGATGTATTGAAGTAGCTAGATTCCATCAAGCTACAAGGGTGATGCTAGACGTCTTACAATCCGGTTCCAGGATACTAGTCAATGGTGCCTCAGTTAAAAAATGCCCTGGGGAAAGAAATTCTAGGTCTTGGCCTTGAATTGAGCACTGCCTCTATTTGCGCTAAGTCTGTGGTAAATTCTTCTTGACTTAATGCCACACTAGCAAATTCTGGCTTCATGTGATGTTTGGCATCTTGGAGGAATCGTCTTCCAGTCGATACACTTCTCGGTATAGTGATTTCTAATGGATGCCGTTCCTTCCTCGGTAAAGACCTTTGAATAGAGTTCATGGAGATCATTCCGGGCTCCCATGAAGTTTGGTGCATTGTCAGAAAATATTTTTGCTGGGCAGCCACGTCGTGCTATAAACCTTTTTAGTTTAGTCTAATAAATGCTTGGGTTGTTAGATCTGTAACCAATTCCAGATACACGGATTTTGTTGCATAACATATTAATACAGATATATAAGCTTTTGTTGGTCGTTAACCTCGTATTTTGTAGTGGATGCAAACTGATCCAAGCAAGTCGATTCCAACATTTAGGAATGGTTTTGAAGGTTGAACTCGTTCTTGTGGCAAATTGCCCATTAATTGTTCCATACTTCTTGGTTTTGCTCTGAAACAACGTATACAGTTGTGCACGATATATAGGGCTAGTTGTTTTCCTCTCAAAATCCAATAATTTTGCACTGAGAGGACGTTGTCCAGAAGTCTATATCCTCTTGCCCTATTTAAGTTACTAATGGAGCGTATGACGTTATTTTTAGCAAAGTTTGGAACGAATTTCTATGATCGATGCACTCAAGCAAATGGTAGTTTTTGTTCTCCGCTGTTAAGACAGTCTTCATTATTTTAGTTTCGGGTATCTCATCTCCCTTTGTTAGTTTTGGTCCTTGAAACCATATCCTTGACTTCAGTAATTGTTCTGGAACATGCCCCGAAACAAAAGACCTGCAGGATTGAGATCGGTGTTGATTAACCTCCATTGGTCTTTATTCGTTTCATTTTGAATTAGAGAAATTCGATTATCTACAAATGTTTGCAAAGGGGATTGTATGTGTATCCATGCTAATACAATTCTCGAATCCGTCCAAAAAGTTGTTTTCTTGATATCAATTGGTAGGCTTTGCTTCACATATTTTACTAATGTGTCATTAGCTTGGCGGCACACAGTTCAAGGCGAGGAATAGTTTGTTGTTTGATTGGTGCTACTTGAGATTTTGAGCATACCAATTGTACTTTTATTTCTCCTGGACGATTTACAAACGGCTCGTTGAGAAGCATCCGAGAATGCATGCAGCTCAACACAAGTTGCATCTGCCAACATTAGATATCGGGGTACCTTTAAGTTCTTAAGCTGAATTAGACCTTTTCTGAAGGTCATCCATTTTGTGTGCATCTCCATAGGTAATGCAGCATCCCAGTTACAAGAAATCTATAGTTCTTGTATAAAGATTTTGAGTCACTACCGGACTCACAATGCCTATTGGGTCGAAAATGTGGGCAGTATCAGCCAATATGGATCGCTTGGTAGCCCTTGTTGTCTCTTTCCATTTAGTTATGATACGAAACTGATCTTATGACGATAGCCATGTCTTGCCAAGAGTTTTGACAAACCCATTTTCTTAGATGAAATTGTCATTCTCTAAGTAAATCTTTGAGCTCCCTTTGCATTTGAAGTGTTTTACTAAAATCGTTGCTAAATGTTAAGATATCCATCCATGTGTATATCTTGTTGTGATAGTTGAATGTACATAGAATTCAAAGTACTGTTGGCGAATTACCGGCAATTTTTGGAGCCTTTTCTCCAAGCTCAGGAATCTTTGAGTAGCTATTTCTCTTGACTCTCCGAGGCTAGATGGACTATTTTTAAAAGTGTTACGATATAATGAGTCAATGGTCTCTTGTTGTTTACTTAAGCAGATGGGGTTTCCTCTAAGCTCAAAAATCGTTCAAAAAGATTGTCCAGGCTGGAGCTGTCCACGCCGATACCACAAAATAGTGTGAGGGTACTTCAAATGACGTCTTTCCAACGACTTCCCATCCAAGTAATGTATTCCTCTGCAAGTGACCTTAATTTGATCTACCGCCAGGAGCTCTGGATAAAGTTCTGCGCCAATGAGGACATTCACATCCTGAAGCTGGTAAAAAGTTTTGTCTGCCTATTTGATATTCTTTACTAACAGTCATTGACAACTCTCGATATATTGGCTTGGTTGCCGGGAAGTTATGGTTTTTAAGACATAAACTTGTAATTTTGTGCTGTAACCCGTTATTCGAGATTGAAGACAAATATTACCTTTTTTACCGACTTGCATTACGGTATTTCCCATTCCAAAAAACTTGCAATGATTCGTTCTTTGAAGTAAGTTGCAGCTGATTTGCTAATTTCTCTGTAAAGAAACTCATTTGAGATCCGGAATCCAATAAAGCCCTTGCTTTGCTGGGGCTGTTATTTCGGTTGAGTACATTAATCACAGCTGTCCCAGAGAAACGTAGTTTGATGCTGTAGCATCTGAATAGGTTACTAATAAGATGCCTCGATTGTCAATCAATGGACCTAGAGCAGCAATTAGAAGTTGAATTTCTGGTGTTTGGAGGTGGTGCAGGGTATGGTGAAATTTGTCGCATTTAGTCCAGTGTCCTGAAGTACAGTTTGAGCTCTGATGACTAAATCGTAAACAATTGATGCATTTTCTGAGAGCCTTTATATGTTTATATCTTTCCTTTGGGGAGAGCTGCAGAAACTCCGGACATTTGAAAATGGGATGACTTTGTTGATCACAACTAGCACATCTATTGTACTCTCTTGCAGTTGTGAGTGATACTTGATTTGATTCATTTGTATCATTTGTATTTTCTTTACGCATTTTCTTAAACAGTGCCTCCAATGATTGGAATCTTGTCTCCAATAATGAAAGGAAGTCAGGTAAGCTGGGTAATGCTGTCGGTTGCTTGAGGGATTGTTGCCAAATCCTCAGTGTGCCTTTTTCTAACTTCCTAAGCAGAATATTCATTAAAAGTGGATCCCAATTTGTTGTGTCAATGCCTAGGTTTTGCAGCTCAAAAGACATGTGTAGTATCATGCAATGCTTTAATTTGATTTATTCCCTCTAGCTGTAGAGTAGATTGCGCCAGTAACTTATTTACCAACGCTGTTACCAAGAGTCGTGTATTTTCATACCTCTCTGTTATTACCTTCCATGCAGCGGTCTAATTTGCATCAGAAGTGGTAAAGTGACAAATTTTTTTGCATCTCCTGTGAACGTCGTCTTCAAATAGGACAACTTTTGGCAGTCAACGATTTGCTGATTATATACTAGTTCAGTAAACAAATCACTATACTGCCTTCATTTCAAATAGTCTCCGTCGAATTTTGGCAAAGTTATTTTTTGCAAATTCAGTGCTACATTGGAGGAAGTAGATTCTGTTACTTGGAATGTATTCGGTTGATTTGTCAACTTTTCCAACTTAGTTGTTAGAGCGATGAGATGGATATTAACTTCGTCCTCTAATTTTAAGTACTCTTCCATCTGGTTGCCTTCGGCAAGTGGATCTTCCACCTGTTCTGCGAGCATATGATGCATTTGCTGCATCTGCCCCCAATGTTTGTTTAAAATATTTATTTTTAATTGACAGAATGCAGAGCTCCAAGTTTCCACTGAAACTTCTTTGATATTGGTAAAGAAACGTTGTGATGCTTGTGAGATTGAATTTTGGCGTCAAAGGATTTTGATAACTTCTCTTCTTGTTTGCGAAGATTGGGTAGGTCGAGTGGGTGGTACTGGCTTAAAACCGGACTGGGTTTCTGATTCAGATGGTCCAGCCGATTGCTGTTTCTGACCAGCCATGGGTGCTGAGTGGTCCGGAATTGATGTGAGATGTAGTTTTATTTCCTCGTAGATCTGTTTAACCTTTTTCAAGTGGTTCCCTTGAGCCTCTTCTCTCGGTATGCGGCCGTTTTCCTGGCAGAACCATATTTACCAATGTTGAATTATAGTTTTTGTAGCTCCTCTGCTACGATCTCTTGCCTGATACGAAACACTTTCATCTCATCCATGATGAATGCTTCGGATATTCTGCAACCCGCTGATGTGATAGACTCGATTAAGGCGAATGCTTTCTGATGGTACTAGTATTTGACGCCCTGGTAACGCGTGTGCCGATTTTATCTTAAAAGCAAAATTTTCCCCTTACCACTGGTGGGAGAAGCAATGCAACGTCGTCTGTAGGTACCAGTGTTTAACGCCCTGGTAACGCGTATGCCAATTGATCTGAATGAAAGACTTTGCCTGATTTATGACAAGTGACTTTATTTTCAAAAATGCATTAGCTTAAATACTATTTTACAATCAAAAATAAAAATAAATAACAAATACTAAATCGTGGGAATGTTGGAATGTGAGAATGTGGGAAATAAAAAAGTGCATGCTCGTAGCCAAACGAAATGGGATTCTACATCTGGCTTTCAGCAGGTGTCAAGTGAAATCAGTGCACTTCTAGCTGTCACGCTAAAGAGTATATCTAATAATGCCAGTTTCGACAAATGGTACCAAGTAAGACCAACCAAAAGCAATGTCGATATACTTTCAAATCAAAGCAACACTAATAAATAAAAGATAATTTCAGCTGACGTGAAAATAAAGATGTAAAATATGGTAGCGTAATCGCCCCAGTAGCCCTGTACGAAGTCGAATCACTGCTACTGATTCGAGAGAAGAGACGGGATAAGAAATGAGAGGCTAAGGGGAGAAATAGGACAAAATGAGTCGATTATCACACAGGTGGAAGAAAAACTGCTAATGTGGTTCGGCCACATAGAACGAATGGCAGACTGTAGGATACCTAAAAAATTCAAGAAATTAAAGTAACCGCCCAAACACCAAGAGGTAGACTGCGGAACACCTGGGAACAACGTATCTAAACAATTGGACATAAAAGGGGGAAATCAATTATGGAAATAAAAAGAATCAATACCAACAGAGAAAAATGGAGAGCTTGGATACTTCGTGGTCACACTCACACCTTGTAGCAACAGAAGAATAAGAAAAACAAACATCAAGGGAAAATTTGGAATTAGTATGAAAGAACGTTATGAACTCAAGGTGGAGGTTGGAAATTCTGTTTTATATTTATCCAAGCCTTGTCACATTTACTGAAACATTTCTTTTCTTTTTCTTAGGAGTTTCGTTACTTATTCCATAATGAAAGAAGACTCTGATTCAGGATCTAAAAGGGCTTTTTGAACATGGTGAGCTCAATTGGAAGCATAAACATTGACCAAGGCAGTAGCTAAAAGAGAATCGAATCGCATTGCATTCATTTCACGTGTTGAAATAGTTGTTTCTACAAAAAGTACCTACCACTTCGGCCTAATGAAATAAGTTCTTCTGAAATCATTAAAAACAAACGTTTGCATCACAATTAGTTAATCAGAGTTTTGGTTTAACATAATTTATTCAATATAATATAAAGGTTGGCCAAAGTTTATTGTCCGAAATTTTTTATTAACAAAAGGTCGCTTACAAGCAAAAACAATTAAGCATTTTTCCTAGTATTTAATAAGACAATGGCATAAGCCATTTTAACTACTTTTGTGTTTAGATTGGGTAACTACCATATTACAAGCAAAAACAATTAAGCATTTTTCCTAATATTTAATAAGACAATCGCATAAGCCATTTTAACTACTTTTGTGTTTAGATTGGATAACTACCATATTACTTTAACTTCAACTTTCAACCGTAATGGGTTTTACTTAATTTTTTCTAATTACTAAATTATGATACAACTTGGACTTCAAGTTTCCAGTAGCTAATACCTAATTTTAAATTTTTTTTCTATTTTGACCGGGCAATATGTAGCAAAATAAAAATATTGCCAGATATAATGAAAAAGGTAAATATTAAATCCGCTACAAATTATCAAGGCGCATGCTCCATTATTCATATTAAAGAATTTTCTTTATTGGCTGTGTATATATGAGAACTTTTTGTTTTATTTTTTTGGACATTGTTTATTTCGTTAGCAGAGAAACAAAAAAGTAATAATAATAATAATATAAAGCTAAGATTGAGTGAAGGTTATTCTTATTATACGTATGTTCACATATACCAGCAGTTTTACGGTCAATAAATGTGTATTTATTCGTTACCAAATTCTAAGTAATTTGCTTATTTCTAATATCTACGCGTTAACGTTATTAGGTGTTAATAAATATTCAAAGGCATTTAAGGAAAATTGTGAAAAGTATTTCCTCAAGGCCAATTTTAAAATTCTTAAAGGTAAAAACACAAACTTATATAAAAATGGAAGACTTTTAAACCAAGAATTATTCTTCTTGTGATAAATAAAAATCGATATTTATAGTGATATTATTGTGAAGCTATGGTTTTCAAAAAAAAGAAAGGTTATAAATACATTATTACCCCTCACCAGGAATATAATCGGTAGTGGTTAACATCAGACTGACCACTCTAACAGGATATTTTCACTAGTTTTACCTTCTATCATATATCAACCAAAGAGGTAAATCGTAATCAGTATTAAAGCAGAACAAAAAAATCTTAGAAGTGAAAACTCGAGGCGACTTTTTACTTAACATCTATAATGTATAACTGCAAGTGAGCAAATAGTTTTGAAAGCAATTTCCTACGTCTACCTTAACGCTATACTCATTCAGCTTACATGCTGGTTGGAATTTACAAGTTAAAAGGTATTTGACCGTTAAACTTAGTTAGACCGGTTGCTTTACAAAGGCTTCAAATTTTTTCGTGATTTTCCTTTATTGAGGTTAAAACATTTATGATATACATATGTATATATATAAAATAATGAATGTTTTCTTTCCCCTGTGTTGCATCCGGATGATATATTGGGTATGTAATTTAATTCGTGCGGTTTTTTTTCAAAATTTGAACGTTTATTTAAGAAAAACATGTACAATAGTATTATTCATAGTATTGCCCATCTGAAGCAATGACTTTTTCCCATCTTTCTGGCAATTTGTGGCTCCCATTCCAAAAAAACTGCGGCGGCTTGGCAGCCAAGAATGCATTAAGCCAATTTTTGATATTCTGCTCTGATGTGAACCGTATTTCAGTGAGGGTGTTCTACATCGACCGGAACAAATGTCAGAAGGGGCAAGGTCTGGGCTATAAGGCGGGTGGGTTAACACTTCTCATCCACTGTTTTCTGAATAGTTCTTAACCGAAATAGCAACGTGGGGCCGAGTGTTGTCATGATGAAAAATTATTGCCTCGTGTCTGGTCGCATATCCCGGGCGTTTTTCGGATACTGCTCTCTTCAAACGGATTAATTGTGTTCGGTAGCGTTGTCCATTGATCGTTTCACCCGGTTTTAACAGCTCAGAATACAGCACACCCATCTGATCCCACCAAATACAAAGCATTACCTTCGCGCCATGAATATTCGGCTTTGCCGTTGATTTGGCTGGTTGGCCGTTTTTCAAATATGATTTATTGCGCTTGGGGTTATCGTAATGGATCCATATTTCATCACCAGTAACAATCCGATGCATAAATGACTTCTTTTTGTGGCGTGCCAGCAGCATTTCGGACATGCCAAACCGCCTTTCGACGTCTCTCGGCTTGAATTGATGTGGTACCCAATTTTCTTGCTTTTGAATATATCCAGCTGCTCTTAAACGTTTTGAAATGGCTGCTTGAGTGACACCCAAAGATTGTGCGAGCTCTTCTTGTTTTTGGCAACAATCTTCATAGAGTAATGCTTCCAGTTCTTCATATTCAAACTTTTTCGGCTGCCCAGGACGTTCATCGTCTTCCAAGCCAAAATCACCACTTTTAAATCGTTCAAACCACTTTTGGCACGTTCGTTCAGCTAGCGCATGTTCACCATAAACTTCCACCGAAATACGATGACTTTCGGCAGCAGTTTTCTTCATGAAGAAGAAACAAAAACAATTTTTCAGGTACACAGTTCGACATATTTGAATGAAAAAAATTATTGTTGCTTATGCTTTAAATAAATGACATATACTGAAATGACGTACAATGACAGTAGCTGAAGTCTATGAAGACAGTCTATGAAGTTTTTTATATAATATAATATCTATGAATAATAATAAGCTTATTAAAATTTTGTATTGTAATTCACTTCTTTAAAACATTATTAAAATTCTTTTTTAATATTTTTTTTATTTAATTTATCGTGTTTTTATTGTTTTATTTGCTGGGCTATTTTAAATATTACCTGTTTGGTTATTTTGGTTATTATTCTGGGTATGGTTTGTTTCGTAATTTTTATCTCGTTTTTTTGTTGTTTTGTTTTATTCGTTTTGCATTTTTGTTGTTTCAGCATTTTTATTAATATGTACTTCGATTTGGCGAAAGCAAGATAATGGGAGATTTTTTAAGTGTTGCGTTTTTAATTGTCAAAAAAACACAGGAAAATTACAAAAATGTGTACAATTTTATTTATTTAAGTAGATAAATCAATGCTTGGCATTTATTTTTTGAAGTTTATTTCATGTAAATGTTGACCACGACTACGTGTGAAGTGGTCCAAACGGAGAGTCCAATTTTGAATAACTTTTTCGAGCATATTGGTAAATAACATGTGTAATGTTATCTTTCAAGGCTGCAATTGACGCTGGTTTCTTTAACAGCATTGACGATTGATTTACATATTGCCGTAATAAATAGTTCAAAGGCGTCAAAGCGCACGTCAAATTCGCCGGCCAAAAACGCGAGATAAATTGCTCATCGAACTCATTTCTCAATTTGGGCATCAAAAAATTCGAAATCATTGAACGATAGGGGGCACCACTGACTGCAACGTTGTTTTCATGGTCATCTTTGTAAAAATACGGGCCAGTGATTACGCCAGGCCAAAAACCGTACAAACAGTGCAGTGCGGGTCCAGGGGATATGAATACCCTTTTACTGGTTTTTTCTCCAGTCGCGGGCGGGTGGTGTAATAGTTTAAGACTCAGGTGTGTTTGGTTTCGATATTTTTCCCAGAGGTGGTTGTCAAACTGGACGGGACGAGCAAGTGCATCCTCAACCAGTGGGTCTCAGTACGTGCAAGTTGTTAGTTCGTTACATTTTAGCCCAGCCAGCAACCACTCCAGCATCAGTGTTATGCCTTCATGTCAGAGTTGACGCCGACGGGATTCTCATATAACTAGATGCAAATTCTACGAAAAGACTTTTTCAGAGAATTGCCTTGCACGAGATTCGAACCCGCGACCCTCAGCTTGAGGAGTGTATGCATATACCACTACACCACGGCCACCCCCACGATGGCCTTTCCGTGTTCATTGACTGCTTTTGTATTCTCTTAGGTTGCTCATCGAACCAAATACAGCAATTTTGTTTATTGACATGCCCATTAAAAAAAAAATAAGCTTAGTCGCTGAGCACAATTTTTCAATAAAAAATCGAATGTTTCTTTAGCGTTTACCAAAAATTCTTGCACTAGCTGTACTTTGTAAGGTTTTAAAACAAGAACCTTGCGTAAAATCTTCCACGCAGTCGCGTAACGTAATCCCAACTGCTGTGAATGACGACGAATGGAAAAATTATGGTCTTCAATAACACTGGCGGATGCAACAGCAATACTTCCTCCTGTAAGCCAGGTTTGATATTGGTGCGAAACTTGGTCAAGCTTGAATTGCTTGCTCAGTAGATCGGTTATGACGACAGTAAGATGGTCAAAGTTCGCGAAAACTATTTTTCTCAGAGCACGAATTTAGTTAATAAAATTAAATAATTTGTAAGCGTTTTTAGGGTGTTAGCCTGTCTATGATGAAATGCGAATTCTAACGGAGCATGCTTGATTTCGATACATGTCAAAAATCACGCGTGAGCTGTTAAGAATAGAACACTGAAAACCAAACAGCAGAAAAATCACCCATTAATTGCACTTGAAATCCCTACGGCATTTGACAGAGTTTGGCATCAAGCTTTTTTGTCGAGAATGTGTGCATTTTGGATCGACGACTCTTTTCTTCAATGAATTTGAAACTACCTTTTGGAATGTTCAATTCAAGTTGTCTTAGATGGTCTTAAGACTGATATTCACAAAATATATGCTGATGTGCCCCAGGGCCCCTATATGTCTCTGCCACTTCTAACCAAACATATTCCTTTGCTGATGACAGTACTCTCTGCTTTCCATATTCGTTCCTGGGCTTATATCGCTGGTCTTCCGTTACGGCCGCTGCGGGAACGACAGCGTATGTTAAGCTCATTTAAATTGAATATTAACAGAATAACCAATTGGGAATTATCAACAAAGTGGAAATTAATTTTTCAAAGCATAATGCTGTCTTCTGTTTATTTTTTCATTTAATCATTATCCATGAATAACAAATGCATTCATTCTCGGAATGTGTATTCAACTTACGTTGGAATGACCACACATGGCGTCAAGAAAGCTGCTAAATGTCTAGGTTTCCTCAAAGGATATAAGAAATTCTCATTTGGCTTCAGTATTTAAGGCATTTATCTGCCCAAAATTGGAATACAATGCCTACATTTGATCAGGTGCACCTAAAACCTTTTTTGCACCTGCTAAATAGGATTCAAAACCGTGCTATAAAACTCATAGGTGATGGTAATATCACTTAATAAATGAACACCCTTTTTATCGCTATGTTCACCAACAGTGCTCCATAGTAGTATTCCGCGCCTTCACCCTATGAATGCTCATCAGTGCACCCTCAAGCCCACTTTCACCCGCACTGTGGGCAAACATTTTAAGGGATAGTTAAAAAAAACAACGGGTGTTAAGCAGCGGGCTCCTTCAACAACATAGGCCTCACTATAAATACCAGCCCCTTTTTATGCTAGAAAATAAGAACTCTAAGCTTTATACAGAAAAGTAAAAACCAGTATATTGCAGTAAACAGACTAGCCATAGTTCTGTCCGCAAGAAAATAAGGGAACTAAAATTCTTTGATGCAGCGATGACATTAAACCAAAATGTGGAAGCAATATTTGCTACAAAAGTCTCTAAGCGCTCCGCATTGACAATACAACTAAGGGCAGTATATGGTACAGAACGAGTGGAAATACTATAACACCTATGGTAGATAACAACCTTAGCACAAACCTAAAAAAAGCACTGCTTGGAAAGATTGATATTACAAATACAAAGAGTTGTTTTGCTGGATATCTGCAACACCGTTAAAAAACATCAAGAGACCAAAGGAAGTAGAACACGGAACATTCTTTGGATGTATATACCTGAGTTAGGTATTTGAGGTATTGACTGAGTTTTCAGTCAATTACAATAAAATCATGTGATAAATCTTATTAATCTTGTCTTCTCATTAAATGTTGGATGCCACCCATGGAGCGAAATGACCACAAACATCCTTCTTTGTCTCTCTGTCTCATTTTTCTTAAAACTAATGCTTTGGTATTTTAGAGTGCTGAGAGTTAAGTCCTTAAAAAAAATGAGAACATTCACAAAATCGCGTACTACATAGAACTAAAATTCCGGATATTGGTTTACTTGAGTATTGTGGAGACATCACGAAGTATAGTGAATTCAAGTAGCAATTCGATATACTGGTGCTACCAAGCCATACTTCTTACAAACCATCATACTCCGATACGAGCGCCGTTTAATGAATACCCTGATTAGAAATGACAACACAACTTTGTTAGGTTTTGAAAATTTATTTTTCAATATAATTCATTTTAAACACGATACACTTTTCGCAGCGGTGCAGGACCTTTTTTAAACCCTCCGTATACTACGACTTTTGTTGGCCTGCAAAATACTCCTCCACGACGTCGATGACTTCCTCGTTCGACCCGTACTTCTTGCCGGCGAGCGATCTTTTAAGGCTTTGGAACAAAAAGAAGTTCAAATCCTTAAAATACGGGGGATGGGGATCAATTCGTAGTGTAGTTTGTCTAATTTGGTTGTGGAAACTACAGAGGTGTGAGCCGGTGCGTTATCATGGTGGAAGAGCACTTTTTTCTTTGCCAAAATGTGGTCGTTTTTTCCATAAATCGGCTTTAAATCTACGGAAAAAATCGACGTAGTATGCTCCTGTGATTGTTTTTTCCTTCTTCAAATAGTCAACGTGGATCACACCTAGCGCGTCCCAAAAAACGGTGGCCATAACCTTTCCGGCAGAAGGCATGGTCTTTGTCTACTTTGGAGCACGTTCACCAGATACAACCCACTGTTTCGATTGTTTTGTGGTCTGTGGTGCGCGCTTACAAGTCCATGTCTTATCAAGGGTCACGAAAGGACGCAGAAACTCCTCCGAATTTCGATTAAACAGGGTCAAGCACGTCTTTGAAGTGGTCTCATGATTGAGCTTGTTCTCCGGTGTGGGCAAGCGTGGCACCCATCGCGCGGATAATATATATGGCTAACAGGAAGTGAAGATGTTCAGATAATGGCTTATACTGCGTTGTCTACCATTGCTCATCAATGGTAAAATTTTTTGAAAGCCTCGATAAGTTCCAGATATATATAATAAGTAATGAAAAAACTAAAATCAAAACATCTAACATAAACTAATGTTTCACACCTGAAAGCAGCTAAGTTATCAGTTTGAAGACTAAAAGCTCTAGTTGTTCCATCATCAGAACAAATAAAACGGCTTATCTGTTCAAACCTTTCCAAAAATGTTACTGTGCGGTAGAATGCCATATTACTTTGATAAAAGAGATCCTTTGTTTCAACTCCGTAAACCATTTCAGCATCAGCATACAACAATATAGCAACATACGCATAAACCTCTTCTTCAATTGTATCGTACCACCTGCACATTTGCTTTGGATTGCTGAACAAAAGATTTTCCTCATAAATCTACCTTTCCTATTTGTCTCAATCACAATATTCGGAAATATATTTGGAGTAAGCAGAGACTTGAATACGTCAGCATTTCCCAAAAATATTTTTAAACAAATCGAAACATGGTTCATTCTTTCCCCAAAATTTCGAATGGCTCTTCGATGTTCACATCGGGTGCAATAGGTTCTCCTTCCATTTCTTCCTCACGCCTGCTTCCAAGTTGCTGTTGCATTTCCACCTCTGCGTCTTCCTCCATTTCAACACAAGCTTGTTCAATGCGTGCATCAAGCAAAGCTGCATTTGGCTCATAATTGGGATCATCCGCATCCGAAGAAACTGCATCGTTATCATCACTATCATCGTCTTCAGAAATGTTCTATTCCTCCCCTTCTCCATCTGAAAGTCGGGAGTAATGCTCATCGAAAAATTCCTGTTCTGAAACAATCAATTTCCGATTAGACGATGCATATAGCAGATTAAGAACACTATCCATTATTCCATCCGCACTTCTGTAAACCAATACCTGTAAATAACAGGAAGTAAAAACACTTTCTCCAAAAAAATATATCTAAGAAAAAACATTTGATTCTTGTTTTCGCACTCAAGTAGACAATTGTCTGCACTTACTATGTATAATTAACAAGAAGACTTTGACATTACCTAGATGGAAGTACCGCACAGAATATAAAACGCAGCCACAGAACAACTATTCCCATTTAAATTACATGGGCATTGAGTGCCCAAGAACACGATATGTGATAATTTTTTTGCATACCACAGTGTGTCAAAAGCATCCACTAAAATAATTTCAATCGCATATTGTCCTGTACTTGGGTACTTTATTTTTCAGTATAGTATTTCGCTTTGCACTCAGTGTCCAGTAAACTAGTATAGGGTTAAGACGACTGTTAATTTCTTATGAATATATGAATATATCAAAGGGTCGTATGGTAGAATATCTGACATCATATCATATGTCCCCAGATCCTTTTATGCGGCAACGAGGCAAGATCGGAAACGCGTACTACATTGCATATACTAGTGTCATTCGCAGAGATTGTCTTACAGTAATGTTGAGCAATGTTTTCAACGCCAACGCAGCCTCAAGTAAAGGAGTCTGTCTAAACCAGCTCATCACTTCCACCAATTCGGTGTTATCTATCCAAATCGACAATACGAATTCAACTAGCGACATGCAACAGATGTTTCGCCAGTTCCTGATACCTAAGTCAGACCGTAAAAATAGAGAACTTTTTGGCGCCAAAACAAAAGTGAACCCCCAGGATGAATACTTCCTTAACACCGTAATATATGGGGTTGATTGTGCTCTATGGCAAGCTATACGGGCAGTCCGCCCGTTAAGATCCAAAACAACGATTTCACAACTTAATATCATTAAAATTTTGCGCTGAATTCGGATATTGAAAAGCACACTTATTCAACTCATTATGTTTTGTTATAAACGGAAATGGTAACACAGCGGTTTTTTACAGTCGAATAAAAATTAGGGAGAAAAAAGGAAAATGGATCATCTTACAACATACGCCTACCAGTGGCCTGAATATTTGTGTGTATATATTAATATACATACATCGTGTGTTTTGTTTTTTTCCGAGAAAGTGATATTTAAATGCAAAGTTAGTCACTATTTATTTTATAATCTATTGTTATATTTGAATGTTGGTAAATTTAAAATATTGTAAAAAATGGTAGCCTGTTGACAGGTTAAGGTGTTGTGTTGTGATGGTAATATCACTTAATAAATGAACACCCTTTTTATCGCTATGTTCACCAACAGTGCTCCATAGTAGTATTCCGCGCCTTCACCCTATGAATGCTCATCAGTGCACCCTCAAGCCCACTTTCACCCGCACTGTGGGCAAACATTTTAAGGGATAGTTAAAAAAAACAACGGGTGTTAAGCAGCGGGCTCCTTCAACAACATAGGCCTCACTATAAATACCAGCCCCTTTTTATGCTAGAAAATAAGAACTCTAAGCTTTATACAGAAAAGTAAAAACCAGTATATTGCAGTAAACAGACTAGCCATAGT
The DNA here is from genome assembly GCA_907269105.1 of Volucella inanis. Classification (NCBI taxonomy): domain Eukaryota; kingdom Metazoa; phylum Arthropoda; class Insecta; order Diptera; family Syrphidae; genus Volucella; species Volucella inanis. The sequence continues at coordinate 100,664,573 of OU026153.1, read as the reverse complement.
TCTGTCCGCAAGAAAATAAGGGAACTAAAATTCTTTGATGCAGCGATGACATTAAACCAAAATGTGGAAGCAATATTTGCTACAAAAGTCTCTAAGCGCTCCGCATTGACAATACAACTAAGGGCAGTATATGGTACAGAACGAGTGGAAATACTATAACACCTATGGTAGATAACAACCTTAGCACAAACCTAAAAAAAGCACTGCTTGGAAAGATTGATATTACAAATACAAAGAGTTGTTTTGCTGGATATCTGCAACACCGTTAAAAAACATCAAGAGACCAAAGGAAGTAGAACACGGAACATTCTTTGGATGTATATACCTGAGTTAGGTATTTGAGGTATTGACTGAGTTTTCAGTCAATTACAATAAAATCATGTGATAAATCTTATTAATCTTGTCTTCTCATTAAATGTTGGATGCCACCCATGGAGCGAAATGACCACAAACATCCTTCTTTGTCTCTCTGTCTCATTTTTCTTAAAACTAATGCTTTGGTATTTTAGAGTGCTGAGAGTTAAGTCCTTAAAAAAAATGAGAACATTCACAAAATCGCGTACTACATAGAACTAAAATTCCGGATATTGGTTTACTTGAGTATTGTGGAGACATCACGAAGTATAGTGAATTCAAGTAGCAATTCGATATACTGGTGCTACCAAGCCATACTTCTTACAAACCATCATACTCCGATACGAGCGCCGTTTAATGAATACCCTGATTAGAAATGACAACACAACTTTGTTAAGTTTTGAAAATTTATTTTTCAATATAATTCATTTTAAACACGATACACTTTTCGCAGCGGTGCAGGACCTTTTTTAAACCCTCCGTATACTACGACTTTTGTTGGCCTGCAAAATACTCCTCCACGACGTCGATGACTTCCTCGTTCGACCCGTACTTCTTGCCGGCGAGCGATCTTTTAAGGCTTTGGAACAAAAAGAAGTTCAAATCCTTAAAATACGGGGGATGGGGATCAATTCGTAGTGTAGTTTGTCTAATTTGGTTGTGGAAACTACAGAGGTGTGAGCCGGTGCGTTATCATGGTGGAAGAGCACTTTTTTCCTTTGCCAAAATGTGGTCGTTTTTTTCCATAAATCGGCTTTAAATCTACGGAAAAAATCGACGTAGTATGCTCCTGTGATTGTTTTTTCCTTCTTCAAATAGTCAACGTGGATCACACCTAGCGCGTCCCAAAAAACGGTGGCCATAACCTTTCCGGCAGAAGGCATGGTCTTTGTCTACTTTGGAGCACGTTCACCAGATACAACCCACTGTTTCGATTGTTTTGTGGTCTGTGGTGCGCGCTTACAAGTCCATGTCTTATCAAGGGTCACGAAAGGACGCAGAAACTCCTCCGAATTTCGATTAAACAGGGTCAAGCACGTCTTTGAAGTGGTCTCATGATTGAGCTTGTTCTCCGGTGTGGGCAAGCGTGGCACCCATCGCGCGGATAATATATATGGCTAACAGGAAGTGAAGATGTTCAGATAATGGCTTATACTGCGTTGTCTACCATTGCTCATCAATGGTAAAATTTTTTGAAAGCCTCGATAAGTTCCAGATATATATAATAAGTAATGAAAAAACTAAAATCAAAACATCTAACATAAACTAATGTTTCACACCTGAAAGCAGCTAAGTTATCAGTTTGAAGACTAAAAGCTCTAGTTGTTCCATCATCAGAACAAATAAAACGGCTTATCTGTTCAAACCTTTCCAAAAATGTTACTGTGCGGTAGAATGCCATATTACTTTGATAAAAGAGATCCTTTGTTTCAACTCCGTAAACCATTTCAGCATCAGCATACAACAATATAGCAACATACGCATAAACCTCTTCTTCAATTGTATCGTACCACCTGCACATTTGCTTTGGATTGCTGAACAAAAGATTTTCCTCATAAATCTACCTTTCCTATTTGTCTCAATCACAATATTCGGAAATATATTTGGAGTAAGCAGAGACTTGAATACGTCAGCATTTCCCAAAAATATTTTTAAACAAATCGAAACATGGTTCATTCTTTCCCCAAAATTTCGAATGGCTCTTCGATGTTCACATCGGGTGCAATAGGTTCTCCTTCCATTTCTTCCTCACGCCTGCTTCCAAGTTGCTGTTGCATTTCCACCTCTGCGTCTTCCTCCATTTCAACACAAGCTTGTTCAAAGCGTGCATCAAGCAAAGCTGCATTTGGCTCATAATTGGGATCATCCGCATCCGAAGAAACTGCATCGTTTATCATCACTATCATCGTCTTCAGAAATGTTCTATTCCTCCCCTTCTCCATCTGAAAGTCGGGAGTAATGCTCATCGAAAAATTCCTGTTCTGAAACAATCAATTTCCGATTAGACGATGCATATAGCAGATTAAGAACACTATCCATTATTCCATCCGCACTTCTGTAAACCAATACCTGTAAATAACAGGAAGTAAAAACACTTTCTCCAAAAAAATATATCTAAGAAAAAACATTTGATTCTTGTTTTCGCACTCAAGTAGACAATTGTCTGCACTTACTATGTATAATTAACAAGAAGACTTTGACATTACCTAGATGGAAGTACCGCACAGAATATAAAACGCAGCCACAGAACAAACTATTCCCATTTAAATTACATGGGCATTGAGTGCCCAAGAACACGATATGGGATAATTTTTTTGCATACCACAGTGTGTCAAAAGCATCCACTAAAATAATTTCAATCGCATATTGTCCTGTACTTGGGTACTTTATTTTTCAGTATAGTATTTCGCTTTGCACTCAGTGTCCAGTAAACTAGTATAGGGTTAAGGACGACTGTTAATTTCTTATGAATATATGAATATATCAAAGGGTCGTATGGTAGAATATCTGACATCATATCATATGTCCCCAGATCCTTTTATGCGGCAACGAGGCAAGATCGGAAACGCGTACTACATTGCATATACTAGTGTCATTCGCAGAGATTGTCTTACAGTAATGTTGAGCAATGTTTTCAACGCCAACGCAGCCTCAAGTAAAGGAGTCTGTCTAAACCAGCTCATCACTCCACCAATTCGGTGTTATCTATCCAAATCGACAATACGAATTCAACTAGCGACATGCAACAGATGTTTCGCCAGTTCCTGATACCTAAGTCAGACCGTAAAAATAGAGAACTTTTTGGCGCCAAAACAAAAGTGAACCCCAGGATGAATACTTCCTTAACACCGTAATATATGGGGTTGATTGTGCTCTATGGCAAGCTATACGGGCAGTCCGCCCGTTAAGATCCAAAACAACGATTTCACAACTTAATATCATTAAAATTTTGCGCTGAATTCGGATATTGAAAAGCACACTTATTCAACTCATTATGTTTTGTTATAAACGGAAATGGTAACACAGCGGTTTTTTACAGTCGAATAAAAATTAGGGAGAAAAAGGAAAATGGATCATCTTACAACATACGCCTACCAGTGGCCTGAATATTTGTGTGTATATATTAATATACATACATCGTGTGTTTTGTTTTTTTCCGAGAAAGTGATATTTAAATGCAAGTTAGTCACTATTTATTTTATAATCTATTGTTATATTTGAATGTTGGTAAATTTAAAATATTGTAAAAAATGGTAGCCTGTTGACAGGTTAAGGTGTTGTGTTGTGATGGTAATATCACTTAATAAATGAACACCCTTTTTATCGCTATGTTCACCAACAGTGCTCCATAGTAGTATTCCGCGCCTTCACCCTATGAATGCTCATCAGTGCACCCTCAAGCCCACTTTCACCCGCACTGTGGGCAAACATTTTAAGGGATAGTTAAAAAAAACAACGGGTGTTAAGCAGCGGGCTCCTTCAACAACATAGGCCTCACTATAAATACCAGCCCCTTTTTTATGCTAGAAAATAAGAACTCTAAGCTTTATACAGAAAAGTAAAAACCCAGTATATTGCAGTAAACAGACTAGCCATAGTTCTGTCCGCAAGAAAATAAGGGAACTAAAATTCTTTGATGCAGCGATGACATTAAACCAAAATGTGGAAGCAATATTTGCTACAAAAGTCTCTAAGCGCTCCGCATTGACAATACAACTAAGGGCAGTATATGGTACAGAACGAGTGAAAATACTATAACACCTATGGTAGATAACAACCTTAGCACAAACCTAAAAAAAGCACTGCTTGGAAAGATTGATATTACAAATACAAAGAGTTGTTTTGCTGGATATCTGCAACACCGTTAAAAAACATCAAGAGACCAAAGGAAGTAGAACACGGAACATTCTTTGGATGTATATACCTGAGTTAGGTATTTGAGGTATTGACTGAGTTTTTCAGTCAATTACAATAAAATCATGTGATAAATCTTATTAATCTTGTCTTCTCATTAAATGTTGGATGCCACCCATGGAGCGAAATGACCACAAACATCCTTCTTTGTCTCTCTGTCTCATTTTTCTTAAAACTAATGCTTTGGTATTTTAGAGTGCTGAGAGTTAAGTCCTTAAAAAAAATGAGAACATTCACAAAATCGCGTACTACATAGAACTAAAATTCCGGATATTGGTTTACTTGAGTATTGTGGAGACATCACGAAGTATAGTGAATTCAAGTAGCAATTCGATATACTGGTGCTACCAAGCCATACTTCTTACAAACCATCATACTCCGATACGAGCGCCGTTTAATGAATACCCTGATTAGAAATGACAACACAACTTTGTTAGGTTTTGAAAATTTATTTTTCAATATAATTCATTTTAAACACGATACACTTTTCGCAGCGGTGCAGGACCTTTTTTAAACCCTCCGTATACTACGACTTTTGTTGGCCTGCAAAATACTCCTCCACGACGTCGATGACTTCCTCGTTCGACCCGTACTTCTTGCCGGCGAGCGATCTTTTAAGGCTTTGGAACAAAAAGAAGTTCAAATCCTTAAAATACGGGGGTGGGGATCAATTCGTAGTGTAGTTTGTCTAATTTGGTTGTGGAAACTACAGAGGTGTGAGCCGGTGCGTTATCATGGTGGAAGAGCACTTTTTTCTTTGCCAAAATGTGGTCGTTTTTTCCATAAATCGGCTTTAAATCTACGGAAAAAATCGACGTAGTATGCTCCTGTGATTGTTTTTTCCTTCTTCAAATAGTCAACGTGGATCACACCTAGCGCGTCCCAAAAAACGGTGGCCATAACCTTTCCGGCAGAAGGCATGGTCTTTGTCTACTTTGGAGCACGTTCACCAGATACAACCCACTGTTTCGATTGTTTTGTGGTCTGTGGTGCGCGCTTACAAGTCCATGTCTTATCAAGGGTCACGAAAGGACGCAGAAACTCCTCCGAATTTCGATTAAACAGGGTCAAGCACGTCTTTGAAGTGGTCTCATGATTGAGCTTGTTCTCCGGTGTGGGCAAGCGTGGCACCCATCGCGCGGATAATATATATGGCTAACAGGAAGTGAAGATGTTCAGATAATGGCTTATACTGCGTTGTCTACCATTGCTCATCAATGGTAAAATTTTTTGAAAGCCTCGATAAGTTCCAGATATATATAATAAGTAATGAAAAAAACTAAAATCAAAACATCTAACATAAACTAATGTTTCACACCTGAAAGCAGCTAAGTTATCAGTTTGAAGACTAAAAGCTCTAGTTGTTCCATCATCAGAACAAATAAAACGGCTTATCTGTTCAAACCTTTCCAAAAATGTTACTGTGCGGTAGAATGCCATATTACTTTGATAAAAGAGATCCTTTGTTTCAACTCCGTAAACCATTTCAGCATCAGCATACAACAATATAGCAACATACGCATAAACCTTCTTCTTCAATTGTATCGTACCACCTGCACATTTGCTTTGGATTGCTGAACAAAAGATTTTCCT